>JARQOC010000006.1:170138612-170703612 GCA_033576535.1 Allobates femoralis
TATTAGGTCCAACAATCCCATCCTCTCATGTAAATAACTCCTGGAAAATAGGGGAGTCATGAAACATGACCCACTCAGACCAAATCAGATTAAACCTATCCAAGGACTCCGTATCTTCAGCAGCCAGCTCCTCCATATGGCAGATATTAATTATCTCCACATACCACTCACTAATAGAGGCTTGTTCTTGTGATTTCCAGAGCCCTGGAATGGAAGTGTGGGCTGCCGAGACACAAAAACGCAAGTTGTCTTTCTTGATCCGACTCATGGAGCCCGGCAAAACATACAGGAGTGCTATCTCAGGGGACCCAACAACCACAATACCCGTAATTAGAGTAATTCCTGAAGACTTTGTCCCAAAAACTGCGTACCTTCACGCAATCCACAAGATATGCAGCATCATATCGGTTGCTGCCTCACATTGCCAACACTGGTTGGAGACTAAGGGGAAAATCCTCTGAAGTCTATCCAGACAGAGATACCATCTAGTAAGGACTTTATAATTCCTTTCTTGTGCCAAGCATGGGGATGCACTTTCACCTTTTTTTAAATTAAAATCCATTTGTTTAAGTCTCCTGTGTCACCCACCCCCCCTGCAAATAAAGATGTACAAAATGAGTAGAAAAAAAAACTAAATAATTAAACCTAAATAAATGGTGAAGTAATCACAGCATATGGGGTGGGGGAAGATCTTTGATTGTATCCCCAATATGGTGGAACACCAAGCACTGCACGATTCCCAGCAGTGTGACAAGCCATAACCTCCCTGATGTTGTCTCAGGTTTCACAACGGGTATCACAAAGCAAGAAATTCCACTGTGTGACCTGAGATAACCTCTAGGGCAGCGTTTGTAATACCAGCTGTCTCACGAGGGCAGCGATATCACGCAAGATTTAGCGATATTTTGCACCAGTATCATGAGAGAGCGCGTGTGAGGATCAATGACATCAGGCAGTGCAGTGCACTTCAAACTTGCGGGATAGCCCCTGTCTGAACTGCAGTAATGTTTGTGATGGCACTGCTTTTCACACTCTCACCAGTGCCTGGATGTCTGCCCTCACAGCATATGGGGCACAGTAATGTTTGGGATGGCACCTCTTGTCACACTCTTACACATGCCTTCTCTCACAGTGTATGGAGGATACTTTCTGCAAATATTACTTTACCATATTGTTGTAAGGCCCCGTGCCCACGGTTTGCTCTTTGATGCTTCTTTTGAAGCAGATTTTGAGAATCTGCATCAAAATCTGTGTGTCTATCCTGAAGCTAGCAAAGTCTTTGAGACTTCAGAAGTTATGTGGTTTTTTTTTTACTGCAGACTTGGTGCAGATTTTGGGGCATAAAAAAAGGAATCTGAGGCACATGTGCAAGGTAAAAAAGCAATGAGGGCACAACATGTCTGACTTGTCATAGACTTTGCTGACCTCAAGATAGACATTCAGATTTTGATGCAGATTCTCAAAAAGCATCAAACAACCCATCATGGTCACAGGGTCTAAGAGGGTCCAGGGAGAGCTGCAGATGTGGTGAAAGTATTTGAGAATTAGTTTTGCCCCCTGGCTGCCTCCACAGAGACTTCTCTGGCAGAGTTGGCCAAGTACAGTCCTCAAAATCTGAAAACAGTGCACATTTTCTGGATTTCCTTGCATTGCACAGGTGCTAATTTAATCACCCACAGAGGTGATTATTCCAGGACGATGAGCAATGTTACGTAAATCCTGAAAACATACAGTGCTTATAGCCCTTGAAGAATGCACTTCGCCAGCCCTGCTTTACTGGAGTATGTGTAGTGTCTTGCATTACCATAACTCAGACTGTCAGGCCAGAGGCAGTATCAAAGCAGTTCTTTGCAAAGACAGTCCAGCATAGGAGGATTGAAGTAAAAATACTGCAGCAACTTTTGAAAAAAGGCCATGGTTGTACATGATGTAATTTAACACACCCAATCAGTAATAATTTTAACATAGGCATTTAGCACAGACTATAATAAGTCTCAAAGACTCATATATCAATATACACAATATAAGGAAAGTCCCATAGGGATTATCAGACTCCATTACAATGGTGCAATCTCTATTAAGGGCACAGTCCATTAAAGGCTTTGAAGTGTATCCCAAAGGCTGCAGTCCTGCTAATTCAACAGGGAGAAGTGCAATCGGTGCTAAACTTGGGAAGGGGAAAATGAATAAATAAATAAACAGGCCTCGCTCTTCTAAGAACTCAAAAGCAACTGAAAAAATCCTTCTCCAGACATCATGTCAACAAAACTATGGGTCAGCGACCCAATATCAGGCCTTTTTTAGGGAAGTCCTATTTAACTGGAGTAAAAACTCTCTAGCATCTTTCTCATAGCTGCCTAGGATGGACATGGCTGTTCTGCACTGTAGTCCGCTGCTGAATGTCTCAGGGGCTCTCAGGGGCATTCTTCACCACCATCTGTCTCCAAGCTAACCCCATCATGGCCATTGCTGGAGAAGAGGATGGAGGAATAAAGAGACGACCACTCGCTCTAGGAGAAATAGGAAGAACTTAGGCAACACCAACAGGCCTTTCAAGATTAATGGCCCCTGTGGGTTTGTGTTCATTTGGCTGGCTAATCAAAAGAGGCCTGGTCTCCATCCGAAGCAACATTCTCTCTAGGTTGGCCTCCTGATGCCAGTTTTCAAAATTGTCTGTGGTGGCGACCCGACTTATGCTAACTGCGAACCACCTCTTGCTGCTTTTCACCTTCATGAAGGTGACTTTCTCCCCAACATAGAGTGTGTGAAGTCTTTTGGGAAGCTGGTCAAGCAACAGAGTGGACCAGTTGACATAGCACCAGTCCCTTCTTCGGCTATGAATTCAAACCCCCTCTCCTGGATGAATGTAACCACCATGCCTTGGGTACTTTTGTCACCAAAGTCATTGGCCTTAGGCCCGTGCAGCAACTCTTGGATGATGACATCTGTGAGCCTAATAGGATAGTTGCTTGGAGCGGCTAAGGGTCTCTACCTGGAATTTTCTCAGTTGAAGTCCTCTGCTGGGCATGCTACACTAGGTTGTGAAACAGGGCCTTCTGCCTCTACTACCTCTTCCTCTTCTTAGTTTTCTTCTTCCTCGTCCTAATTATCATCCTAGATTTGCTGATCCACCAGCTGTGGCAAAGGCTGTAGGTCTAATAATGCCAGTCTTGCTGCAAGATCCTCCAGAGTGTAACATCTGCTGCTCCCAGTTGGCATAGAGAATGGTTCACCTACTGACTCTGACCTCCTCAGGACAACCTCTGGCATGCGAGACCAGCGCTGTATCCTAACTTCGCTGCATTTAAGACCCAATGCGGGTAGCGCGGTGGAGCTTAAGATTACTTATGTCTCCAAGTCCTGTGCAGGCTGCTCTGGTTCTGGTACTGAAGCACCCTCTGCCCCTGGGGTGGTGAGTAAGATCACGTCCCCCAGAGCCAGCATATCTTGCGATGAATGCATCAAGTAGCCAAACTGCATGCTGCAGGCACACAGTAGTACAGTGTACCTGCGTTGTACTGCACTGCTAAAATAGCGCTGAGCTCCACAATGACACCTCTTTTCTTTGCCTAGGGGCCAGCTTCTTCCAGTGCCAGGACACAGACACTTGCAGGATATTATTGTTTGCAAAATCTTGTTACCTAGGTCCTTATTAGCGCATCCATTGGTGGGCTGCAGAAGGCACATGACTTACAAATCCTGTTCTCCATGCCACAGGTAACAACTGAGCTTGTGCTTGGGTGGAGTGATATTGAAGCTTGACATATTTCATAGACCAATAAGAAAAGAAAATAGTCTATTCAGCTCACCACCAATTCATCTGGAATGTTGAATAAGGCTAGGGTCACACATCACATTTTTAAAACCTGATCCGGTTTTGAGCTTTTAAAAAGCTCAAAACCAGATCAGGAAATGCTCCTCACAGGAGCCTATGCTAAAAACCGGATTGCTTCACAAGCAATCCAGTTTCCGTCTCCGGCTCTGCAGCCTGTGTGAAAAATCATGCAGGCTGCAGGTTTCGGGGCGGTTCTGTTATCTGCAATGCGGGAACCGGATTGCTCAGGATGTGTAATATGGGCAGCGCTGCCCATAGATCTACTGTATAAGGCTTCAGGACCTCGGACAGCGCACATACTATAGCAATAGCTATAGTATGCACGCTGCTCTCAGAGGAGCCCGGCGCTTTCGTTGATAAAACTGTACAGCAGCTGACTGGAGTTGGCTGCTGTACTTAAGTACTGAAAGCATTATATGCCCACCTGAGTGGGTGGAAGGTCTCTAGGGGGGGTGGGCACCCCCTAGAGACATTATAGGAACATTCATTAATAAAATTAACACTTTAAACAAACACAGAACAGTTTGCTCATCCCTGTGGATTGCTGGTTGTGTGAAGCCAATTGCGTTCACCGCATCCGGATCTGGATGCGGTGAACACAATTTGATTGTTAAGTGTGACCCTAGCCTAAGGCTAGAGGACAGCAATGCACACACATGATTAATAATACATATAACACACATGTGCATATGCCCAAAATCTGTATTATAAACATTTGGAATGGAATAAAATAAAGTGATTGCACATTTTCAAGAAGCAATATCCATAGAATAGTGTTTCATGAGTGTGAACAGACCTTTAAGACCATGCATGTGAAGCAGATAATGGCCATATGCGATTTTTATATGAACTGCAGTCACATAAGGGTAGAGGAGATCACCTCACATGTTGCTGACGCTCTGCAATAATAAATGTTTGCACTCCAAAAAAAAGAACTGTAATAAAAAAGATAACTATATTTTTATATTATATATATATATATATATATATATTTTATATACTCGCGTATAAGCCGAGTTTTTCAGCCCAAAAAATGGTCTGAAAAGTCCCCCCCTCGGCTTATACGCGAGTCACTGTATACTGTATACACTGTATACAGTATACAGGCCGCCCGCCCCCATCATTATACAGGGCCCCCCCCCCCTTGTGCAGCAATCCTGTAAAGGAACATATTAATATACTTATCCCTGCCGCTGTCCCGCTGCCGCTGTCCCGCCGCCGCTATCGCGCTCCTCCGGCTTCATCTGGCTTCTTCTGGCTTCCTCCAGTCGGCGCAGGCAATGACGTCATTGTCTGTGCGCCAGAGGAGGAAGCCGGAAGACGCTGGATGAAGCGGGAGGAGTGTGATAGCGGAGGCGGGACAGCGGCAGGGATAAGTATAATAATGTATTCCTTTACAGGATTGCTGCACAAGGGGGGGGCCCTGTATACTGATATGGGGGGGGGGGGGGGCTGCTGTATATACCTCTGGGGCTGCTGTATATACCTCTGGGGCTGCTTTATACTACCTCTGGGGCTGCTGTATAGTACCTCTGGGGCTGCTGTAAACTACCACTGGGGCTGCTGTATACTACCACTGGGGCTGCTGCTGTATATACCACTGGGGCTGCTGCTGTATACTACCACTGGGGAGGCTGCTGTATACCACACTGCTCGGGGCTGTATACCTGTGCTGGGGTCCACCCTCGGCTTATACACGAGTCAATAGGTTTTCCCAGGTTTTGGGGGCAAATGTAGGGGGGTCGGCTTATACACGGGTCGGCTTATACACGAGTATATACGGTAATTAGAATTTTGCAACCCTTACAACAATTCTATAAATTAAATATTTTATGTATCCCAAAGGACAGGGAATCAAAATAAAAACAAAAATTTGTAGCTCGTCACTTAATAATTAATATTTCTGTACGACCGAATTGTCCACATTTATTGTTACTTGTATTGTTACTATGTTACTTGTCCTACTCTGCACCTTTTTAGTATGTAAAGCGACATGGAATATAATGGCGCTATATAAATAAATAATAATAATAATATTTCCATCATTAGCAGAAGCTTGGGCTTCGATTCATGAAGGTACCGACACCAGAAGTCTGGCGTAAACATATAAGTATCAATATGAAGAGTGCTTGGCTCAACCTGAACAAGAAGTCGGGTGCACAGAGAAAAAAATTGCTATAGATACATATATGAACTCTGGCACACCAAGAATAGGAAACGTGAAGTCTCTTTATTCTGATAAAGAGATTTTTATTTCTTATTTCAGAATATGCACGGGTCGACTTATACACAAGTATATACGGTATATATATATATATATATATATATATATATATAAGAGAGAGAGAGAGACCAAAAATGACGGCAGCACTCCATATCTGATGTATTTCGCCTTTAATGGCCTTCAGGCATCTTAGTGGTGGGACGTTTTGGTCCTCAGACCTTCCTCCAGCAAGCACCCATTGCAAATGCTGGGCTCTTTATACATCCAGTTTACATCTCTGCATAATCATTAGCATTTACAATCATAACATCTCAGTTCAATACATGCTCTGATTATAATATACACTCATCATCCCTCATTATAATACTAAAACACTATATATACACTTTCCATCTACCTGTGTATTTAATATATGCTCAGTGATACTCATTTGGTCCCTTTGTTTGCACATAGTCTGCTTAATAAACCTCATTTCGCTTATTTACTGTACTTACAGCCACTCACCGCATATCCACGCTGCCTCCAGCGTTGCGGAAGCTGCACTGCGCATGCGCCAGCTTTCCCCTGACGTCACTGCCAACCAAATCACAGGAAGTATGGCAGCGGCCAACTTGGGACTCCCGCGCATGCGCAGTCCTGTTTTTCTTACCATTACACCTAACGTCCGTCCAGATTTGTGTTCCCCCTCTGCTGGCACTTCCTGTATCGCCCCAAACTACTAAAAACCTTTCCTTATCACTCCTATTTTACCAAATTACCTTCTATATCATATAGAAACGGTTCTTATCTACATCTACATTATTTAATTCCATAATAAGTGTATTTCTTTTTCTTTAGTGTTTTTTTATATAAAGTGCTCAAGTGCTATATAATATCACCTCCAAACAGGCGTACTGATTTTTTTGGGGTCACTCCTCATCCATATGCTCTTACTGATCCTAATTTAATATAGGTCTATATATCTTTCACTTATTTTCCATTAGTATATCTTGGGGATATGTACAAAATCCTATAGCACTCCACATTTCTGCGGTAAATGCTATCCCTGTCAGTATGTAGAATTGAGGGATATTAACCCCTCTCCTCTACTCCTGCTCAAGGCTCGGATCCTCTTACAGAGGTATCCCCCATTTTTTAATATGGAATAAGTTTAAGATCACCATATTTATATATTCTTATATGCATGAGGAGATCCCAATATATATAATGTACGCTATGAAGGTCTCTCTCCATAAAGGAACCTCCAAACACATGTTTGCTGTGTCAAAAATGTTTTTTCTTTTTTAATATAAAGTACATATATACATTAAAACCAGAATAAATATTATTTATAAAAAATGTTTGTGTTCATTAAATTAAATTTGGTACCAATACAGGTTGTGCAGCTTCAGGGACCATTGTATCCAAATTTAAAGGTGCCAATTCTTAGTGTACGAAAAAACTGTGCGACTTGTGCTTCAAGTTTCCAATTGAGTGATACGCAATTTACACCTATAAAGTGACAATATAAAAAGAAGAAGAAAATTCATTAAAATTGTGAATATATACAACATCTTACAAAAGGTGGTCACTTTACACAAAATCAGATCACAGACCGTGATCTAAAGTATAGACTGCAACTTATAATCCACGTTTAATTCACCAGGTTTTAACGTACCCAATTTGTGAATCCACTGAAGTTCTCTAGTTTTAAGGAGTTTAATTCTATTTCCTCCTCTTCTCATAGGGGGTATCCTATCTATTATTCTGAATCTCAGATCTCTTTCCGCACTCACCAAGAATGTTCCAATGCTTTTTGACTATCTTCACTACATTTCCCGTCTCCTCCCCATAGGTCAATACTAGTGGTATCTTGTTCTTACTCTCTTTCCTCCTAACGGGATTTTTTAAAATGTTATCCCTGGAATTGCACCTTAAATAGAGAATTGGAAAAAGCAAAAAATCCTGTTAGGAGGAAAGAGAGTAAGAACAGGATACCACTAGTATTGACCTATGGGGAGGAGACGAGAAATGTAGTGAAGATAGTCAAAAAGCATTGGAACATTCTTGGTGAGTGCATGCCACATATAGATGAGTACAAAAATCCCCCATTAGTAGCATACAAAAGAAACAGGAATTTAAAAGATGCCTTGGTAAGGTCTGATATTGGACCACTAAAACAGTCCAGACAAACAACCATTACGGGTATCAAGAGGTTAGGTTGTTACCCATGTGTTAATTGCGTAAATTGTAATCTTATGTTGAAGGGAAACACGTTCAACCATCCAAATACAGGAACCCAATATAAGATACAGCATATGTTGACATGCAATTCTGACTATGTCGTCTACTTGTCAGAGTGCCCCTGTAAAAAATGGTACGTAGGGGAAACCACCTTAGATGTAAAAACGAAACTCAATTTGCATAGGTGTAGTATTAGACAAAAGATCTTAAACCTCCCAGTCCCAAAACACTTTGTTGAAGCGAATCATACGGAAAGAGATCTGAGATTCAGAATAATAGATAGGATACCCCCTATGAGAAGAGGGGGGGATAGAATTAAACTCCTTAAAATTAGAGAACTTCAGTGGATTCACAAATTGGGTACGTTAAAACCTGGAGGATTAAACGTGGATTATAAGTTGCAGTCTATAGTTTAGATCACGGTCTGTGATCTGATTTTGTGTAAAGTGACCACCTTTTGTAAGATGTTGTATATATTCACAATTTTAATGAATTTTCTTCTTCTTTTTATATTGTCACTTTATAGGTGTAAATTGCGTATCACTCAATTGGAAACTTGAAGCACAAGTCGCACAGTTTTTTCGTACACTAAGAATTGGCACCTTTAAATTTGGATACAATGGTCCCTGAAGCTGTACAACCTGTATTGGTACCAAATTTAATTTAATGAACACAAAATTTTTTTATAAATAATATTTATTCTGGTTTTAATGTATATATGTACTTTATATTAAAAAAGAAAAAACATTTTTGACACAGCAAACATGTGTTTGGAGGTTCCTTTATGGAGAGAGACCTTCATAGCGTACATTATATATATGGGGATCTCCTCATGCATATAAGAATATATAAATATGGTGATCTTAAACTTATTCCATATTAAAAAATGGGGGATACCTCTGTAAGAGGATCCGAGCCTTGAGCAGGAGTAGAGGAGAGGGGTTAATATCCCTCAATTCTACATACTGACAGGGATAGCATTTACCGCAGAAATGTGAAGTGCTATAGGATTTTGTACATATCCCCAAGATATACTAATGGAAAATAAGTGAAAGATATATAGACCTATATTAAATTAGGATCAGTAAGAGCATATGGATGAGGAGTGACCCCAAAAAAATCAGTACGCCTGTTTGGAGGTGATATTATATAGCACTTGAGCACTTTATATAAAAAAACACTAAAGAAAAAGAAATACACTTATTATGGAATTAAATAATGTAGATGTAGATAAGAACCGTTTCTATATGATATAGAAGGTAATTTGGTAAAATAGGAGTGATAAGGAAAGGTTTTTAGTAGTTTGGGGCGATACAGGAAGTGCCAGCAGAGGGGGAACACAAATCTGGACGGACGTTAAGTATAATGGTAAGAAAAACAGGACTGCGCATGCGCGGGAGTCCCAAATTGGCCGCTGCCATACTTCCTGTGCTTTGGTTGGCAGTGACGTCAGGGGAAAGCTGGCGCATGCGCAGTGCAGCTTCCGCAACGCTGGAGGCAGCGTGGACATGCGGTGAGTGGCTGTAAGTACAGTAAATAAGCGAAATGAGGTTTATTAAGCAGACTATGTGCAAACAAAGGGACCAATTGAGTATCACTGAGCATATATTAAATACACAGGTAGATGGAAAGTGTATATATAGTGTTTTAGTATAATAATGAGGGAAGATGAGTGTATATTATAATCAGAGCATGTATTGAACTGAGATGTTATGATTGTAAAGGCTAATGATTATGCAGAGATGTAAACTGGATGTATAAAGAGCCCAGCATTTGCTATGGGTGCTTGCTGGAGGAAGGTCTGAGGACCGAAACGTCCCACCACTAAGATGCCTGAAGGCCATTAAAGGCGAAATACATCAGATATGAAGTGCTGCAGTCGTTTTTGGTCTGTATAAGGGGGTAACTGAACTAGCCCTGGACTGATTTGCACCACCCTTATTAGGGAACAAGTGCTGCTCTATAATTTTCTATATATATATATATATATACACACAGTGCATTCGGAAATTATTCAGACATTCTTGCAAATTTATTATAAAAGAAAACTGAAATATCACATAGTCGTAAGTATTCAGACCCTTTGCTCAGACACTCACATTTAAGTAACATGCTGTCCATTTCCTTATGATCCTTCTTGAGGTGGTTCTACTCCTTCATTGGAGTCCAGCTGTGTTAACTTAGACTGATAAGATTTGAGTTGGAAAGTCACACACCTGTTTATATAAGATCTCACAGCTCACAGTGCGTGCCAGACCAAATGAGAATCACGAGATTAAAGGACCTGCGCAAGGAGCTCAGAGATAGAATTGTGGCAAGGCACACATCTGGCCAAGTTTTTTCTTTTTAATATATCTACAAAAAAAATAAATAAAATAAATATATATATATATATATATACACAGTACAGACCAAAAGTTTGGACACACCTTCTCATTCAGACAGTTTTCTTTATTTTCATGAATATGAAAATTGTAGATTCACACTGAGGGCATAAAAACTATGAATTGACACATGTACAATTATATACTTAACAAAAAAGTATGAAACAACTGAAAATATGTCTAATGTTCTAGGTTATTCAAAGTAGCCATCTTTTTCTTTGATTACTGCTTTGCACACTCTTGGTATTCTCTTGATGAGCTTGTAAACACATGTAAAGACACAGCTCTGCTACATGCACACTACACATAATACACACACATCTCTACTACATGAATATACGGATACACACACAGCACTGGTACATGCCTAATTCATGCACATACAGACACACAGCTCTGCTACACATACGGCTCTGCCACATGGACACTACATACTCAGCTTGCTAAGTGTCACGCACTTAGTTTGCACTTTGATGGATGGATACATTTTTTGTTTTCCGTGAAGCCTGTAAGCTTTATTTCAGGCTACGGCCCTGTTCATCTGGAAGTGAGGAACAGCGGGTGGGGATTATAGTGTCCCTTTTTAAAGGGGACCCCCAGACATGGGCCTTTTCCCTCCCAGCTGACTCACCATCACTACGGTCGGTGGACGGGTTTTTCGCTGCTCTGGCTCAGGTGTACGGTGAACCAGACAGGGTGATCTTTGCTGAGTCTAATCACTGTAAACTCAAGCAGGGCACACTAGCTGTGGAGGAGTACTGCTCAGAGTTTTGGAGATGGGCGACTGATACCCAGTGGAATGACCCAGCCCTCAGGAGTCAGTTCTGCTTGGGTTTGTCAGCCAGACGGCAAGACACCCTGGTTCAGTACGCCGCACCTGAGTCATTGGAGGTTATGATGTCCCTAGCCATATGCGTTGACAGACGCTTAAGCGAGAGACCGAGACTTGCCTCGTCTCCTGTTCCTATCCCTGCTGAGGAGACCTTATCTGATGAAAGCATGCAGTTGGGGGCAGTAGGCTCTTGTGTTAGACCTCCTGTGGCTACTGTTCACCAAGTGGGCAAAGCATGTGTTTTCTGTGGAAAATCTGACCATTTTGTTAAGGTTTGTCCACTTCGCTCCAAGACAACCTCGCAGTCTCAGAAGCAGTCTACCTCAGGTCGTTCAGAAGGAGATGACCAGAGGGTTTATATTTCCTTCCTTGCTAAGTCTCCATTCACACTATCTGCCAGGGTGGTGGTGGATGGTAAAACTGAGACTGTGCCGATACTGATTGATAGCGGAGCAAGGGTCAATTTGATGGATTCTCGCTTTGCTCAGGCTCATGGTTTCACCAGCAGTGCTTTAGTGAGGCCCATTCCCATCGCCTCGATCGACTCAGTTCCACTCAGCCATCAGGTCCTCTCCCAAGTGGTGCGTAATGTGAACTTGAGCATAGGAACTCTCCACCAGGAGATTCTGTCCTGTCACCTCTTGGACAACCTGCCCACTCCCATTATATTGGGCCTTCCTTGGCTGGAGAAACACAACCCAGTGATAGACTGGCGGGCCAGAAAGGTTGTGATTTGGGGGGCTTTCTGTTTGAGAGATTGCCGGGCTACACCTATTTCTACTGTACTGGTTGCACTGACTCTTACCTCACTACCAGGAGTGACTGGGAGCGAATCCCGGAAAAGAGGGTGGAGTCCAGACTACGCCTCAGCTTCGTGTTGTGTCTACGCATTTTTCCAGGAAGAGGGGCCGGGGAGGGACGGTTGTTCCTGCTGTGCACTCCAAGAGAGGGAGTCCTGGGCCTCGGGGACACTGCTGCTGTTTTCCATACTGGATGTGTGCCCTCTAACTATGACTGGGGATTTGGAAATAAACCTGCAAGTCCAGACCTGAGAGTGAACAAGTATGTGTGGGTGTTGTCCAAACACGTCAGGTGCAGGCATGCTGCGGGGGCTCCTAGTTCTGGGGTTATAGGACTGTTTCGGATATCGGCCATTTGTAATCCTGTGCTGTACCGACTTGACCTACCCCCAGTTTTAGCGCCCTATAACATCTTTCATGTCTCATCACTCAGGAGATGTGGACTTAGTTCTGATGTGTCTGTTGTCGAGTCTGGAGGCCTCTCTTAAAAGAGTGGGTACTGTGACGCACTTAGTTTGCTGCTGTATGTGTTGTTTTCCTTTAAGGGCTGCATGAGGCATTGATGTGAAGGTCTTGCTTCCTGTGTTGTGCTCCAGAGCTGCATTCACTATTATGTTCAGCTGCTGGTTGAGTGGTTGAAGGGTGACTCACCTGAAATCCTCTCCCCCTAGCCTTTAAGTAGCCTCTCCTTCCACCAGGTGGTGCTGCTGATAGAGTTTCACTCTATGCCTGGAAGCAGTGCTGTGCAGACCTGTGTGTTTGTGTTGCTGAAGTCCTTTCATTTGGACTTGCTGTATTCCGGTTCTGTGGAGGGAGGTGAGGGGGGAATAGCTCAGGGCTGGTAGAGGAGTTTAGGAAGAAGCTGGAGACCCGAACCTTCTCACCATCAGAGATACCTTTGGGGACTAGGCCGTTCAGGGTTCCTAGTCTAGGGTCAGACTAGTCTTCCCTGGTCACCTTGCCCATAACTGCCATTCTGTCATCAGCATCCTCACTACACCGTGACATGTACAATGCATGCACACTCTGTTCACGAATACAATACATGTACATACATATATATACATGCACACACAGATACACACCCAGCTCTGCCACATGGACACTACATGCGCACTACACACCTAGATCTTCTACATGTACAATATATGTACATACAGATACACACACAACTCTGCTACATGCACATACAAATACAGATATACACAAATACAAATACACACAAACACACACACATACAGATATAGATACACACAGAGACACACACACATGCAGACACACACACACATATATACATAATCAGACACACAGATACACACACATACCACACACACACACACACACATATATATATTCACATTCAGATGATCTTGATCTGTGCAGAGCAGAAGAGGATGAACTGGGAGCTGCAGGGAGAATGCAGAAGTTAAGCAGAAGCAGTTTCTTCTAGGACCTTGATTTCAGTCATGTGATCAATCACATGACTGGTACTGGCAGGTCCTTCAGCCTCCATTCAGCAACTGGTAAGCTTTCTCTCCTGTTGTATACCGATCACCTAGATCAGTACAGAGCAGGAGAGAAGAGGGAGAGAGGGCAGCTGTCTGTAAGCAGGTCTCCTCTGCTTCCGCTTAGAGACAGCTGTGGGCTCTCTCACTGCTTCAGGGCTCCGCCATCTGCTTGGGAATGCCGGGTGCTGGTACTGGGCCTGTCTGTGACCATTGTCAGTTTTTCTTTCATTAAACAAGGGTTACCAATAATTAGTGGCATAACTAGAGTCTGATGGTCCACAGTGCGAAATGTAGACCTGGCACACCCCTCCTGTGCACACGCTAGTCACATGTATGGGTCCTGTGTAACGTTCTAAACCCTTTAAAGACTAACAAATTGACCCCTCTCCCCCTTCATTATGTATTAGTTTCTCTTACCCTGCTACATATGGTCCTCCTTCTGGAATATGGCCGTTATTGTGGTATATACACTATGTCCCTCATCCTGGTATATATGGTCTTCCTCCCCCTGCCACCATAGTCATCCAATTATTATAATGCATCTCCATATTTCTCCATATATTACAATATACCCCTATATTCCTCTATGTATTATAATGCATCCCATAGTCCCCCTTTGATAAGTTAGCCGCTATAGTCATCCAATTATTATATTGCACACTCATTATTCTCCATATAGTATAATGCAGCCTCATATCCCTCCATATAGTGAATTGCAGCCTCACACCCGTGCATACAGGGCTGCACGGCACTGTGCAGCGCCCTGCTCCTCCTACGTTACTCTCCTTCTTACGACTACTCTTCTACTACTTTACCCACACACACTATTCCTACACTCCTCCCACCAGGACCTGATTGGCCCTCTATTCTAGGGGTGCATGTAGTGTATGGAGCTCTGAGTTTAACCATGTCATCACCGAGACGGAAGATATTACATCTTCAGTCAGGGATGCAATACCTTCCTGTGATGCACTCGTTGCGGGGCGCCACACTCCCCCTTGGAAAATTACACTTGTCCCCAAGTGTCACGAAACCCGAACAGACAAGGAAATTTTTGTATTCTTTTGCAACCATAAAATAAAATAAAACATTTTTATAAATAACAATCAAGCTTGCTTAATTTTCTTCCCCTTAGGGAGGCACATTTACTTGGAACGTTTCAAACATTTGTGTTTAAACTAAACAGGTTAACCATTGCGGACCTGGCGGGTAGGTTACTGTTCATTTGCAATATCCAGGTTTTTACCGCCGGGCTGCTCTGCTGGCGTTCTAATAATGGAAAAAGTGTTCATGACAAAGTCATTTTTAAAGTTTAAACAAAGTTACTTGTTTAAGGGTGAAGTGAACATTTGCGAACCCGGAGAGCGTACTACCCCTGATATCCGGCATGACACTCGTAGGTGATGGCCACCCCCCGGTATAAATCGCGGTCAGGGTGTCCCTTAGGGAGGTGAGACTCCACGTCCCGGTGGCCGACAAATATCTCTTCGTACACCCCCTCCTCCCGGGCAAAACCCCACCCGTTGTCCAGGATGAAAGAAGTAACAGTACCTGCTTTATGGAACTCCACCGGTAACGGGGGTTGGCGGCGGGCTTCGCCACAAGCCCGCTGATTGGCTTGCTCCTGGGCCCACCATTCCGCGCTGCGGCGCCGACGTATGGCATCATCAGACCGGCAGGGAGTGTGGACGTAGTCCCAACAACTGGCAGGGTGGTGACGGGTCAGGAGTTGGTCATAGCTTTGGACCGGCGCCCGGACACGATGACCGGGAGCAGATGCCGCGGCAGCACCAGACCATCCTACCCAAGCCGCTTGCAGATGCTCGGCGGGAACTTCAGCCTCATCCTCCTCCTCCTCGGAAACGGTGTGAACGGGGTCCTCAGGCTCGCTGGAACTCCCATCGTCTTCTTGCTCTACGGCCTCAACGATCACATCAGGCTCCTCGGCTGGTTGGGATTCTCGGTCGGAATCATCTGGTTGGTTAGGCTCTGGAACTGTGGGGTTTTTCTCCGTCTCATCCTGCGGGGCTTCCAGGCTGCCCACCTCCTCTTCCTCTGTTGCTTCTGCACCTGTTAACGGTGGTGCATCAGCTCCAGTAACCGGGTAAGCCTCAGTAGGTTAGCGGCCAGTCTCCGGTTCTGGAGTGGAACAGATTGCAGTCTCTGGTTCTGGAACGGGACAGGTTGCCAGTCTCTGTTGGACAGCCTGGTGTAGTCGGCTGGCTAGGCTCGCACTCCATCTCCTGATGGTCCACTCCGTAGCCTCCATCAACCGCACCCGTAAGTCTTGCAGCGCGGTCTCCCAAAACTTGGGGTCCCCATCGATAGTGAGAACGGGACCCGGTCCGGGGTTGCCGATGGCAGCACGAGCTTCCTCCTCGACCTCTCTCATTAGCTCGTGGAGCCTCAGGTTTGCCATCTCGCTTCTTCCAGGAACCGCACCCGTTAAAACTGGTAACTGTTCCTGAAGCGGAGCTGTTGGGAAAACCAAGCCACACCTGTTTCTTTGTTGTTTTTGTAGTCCATGGGTGGGCTGAAGTCTTTGGCCCGCCCCCTTGTTTGTTTCCAGCAATCGGGGAGGACAAGGATTTTGGCGCCTCTGCCCTGGCCCTCCCACGAAAAGGGGCGGAGGCACACCCATGGGCCAGCACATTGTGTTTCACATGGCGGGATCCGCCATGTTGGTCGCCATCTTGGCCCAGAAGAAAAAGGCGGGAAAAAGTTCTTTTTGGCTGAATAAAGTTCTGTAGGCACACAATACCCGTTGTAAACGGGCCTGCTCGTATCCTGTTCGTGACGCCAAATTCTGACTCACCGTTGCCGGATGCTCACATCTCAGGCGATGCAGCACTAGTCACAGTTCCGCGCCTGAGGCTGTGGGGCCCGGTGGTCAGATCAAAAGGGGATGAACGGATGGGAATAGTTCTTGTTTGTCGTTACGCCACCTGTGGGAGTCCGGTGATGGCATCGGCGCTGCTTGGGCCTCCGGGAGATGTGCGGCAGCTAGATGGGACGCTCCCCACAGGATGAGCGGGAGTCCCCGGGGCCAGGAGCTGTACCTGATGGAATATGGCAGCTCGGGTAGTTCTTAGTATGCGGCGTTAATAACAGTTCGGAAAAAAAGCACAGACACCAGATTCCTCTGTAACGGGTCTTTACTGTAACCGGTAGAATGGTACAAGGTATACAGTCTTAGGTAACGGACCAGGTGGTCCCAGCGATGACTGGTGTTGATTCAGAACTCCGCGGTGTTCCTCCTTTCCTAAGTTTTCTGTGTTGGTTGCCGATGTTGCCTTAGAGTACAAGGTCAGGGTACTTGGGAGACTTCTGATCGGTACCTAGCTGAATTAGGCTGTAGGGTCCTGTGTCCCAGTGGCGAGTCCCTGCTGGCAAGACAACTAGGTTGCGGCTTTGGTGAGGTGCCTCTTAGGAAGCGGTTCCTTCACCCTGGTTTGCTGAGCGGCGGTGGACGTCTGCTCGCCTCGGAACCAGTGATCCGGTGGTTTTTGAGCACGGGTATAATTGGACCCGTTCGGTAGCTGCCCATGTTCCGGTCGGGGGCACCGATTAATGGTGCCAGCCAGTAAGTGGTCTTCACGGCTGCACGGCACTGTGCAGCGCCCTGCTCCTCCTACGTTACTCTCCTTCTTACGACTACTCCTCTTCTCCTACTTTACCCACACACACTACTCCTACACTCCTCCCACCAGGACCTGATTGGCCCTCTATTCTAGTGGTGCATGTAGTGTATGGAGCTCTGAGTTTAACCATGTCATCACCGAGACGGAAGATATTACATCTTCAGTCAGGGATGCAATACCTTCCTGTGACGCACTCGTTGCGGGGCGCCACACATGTCATGCTGCTAAATTAAAACTGTCTAAATCAATTCACACTTGATTCTCAACTTACTGTGTAATTAGCTGTATTGCATACTTTTCCTGCAAAGTTAATCTATCCTGCTTTTTCATTTAACATACACCCCTCCTGCCTGTCCCCTCTGTTCAGCTGAGCCCATTTTCTTGCCAGATAATGCTGTATATAAATGATACATGAGGGTCTCCTGGACTGTAGGTCTCCTCGGTGTCTCATTAAGTGTTGCTTAAGTGTCAGAAGTTTTACGAAAATAACCCCGAAGTAACCAAAAGGTACCAGCTATACCCGTCTATTGACTGTCTTTTTTACTGTACTTTCCCACTAACACTCCCACTATGCTTACTTATGCCCTAGCAATAATTGCTCCACTAATCTTTACCCTCTCTCACTACTCCCAAACCCATCACTCCAAACACAAATATATATCTCACTATCCCTCTTACCTCCCTACCTGAAGTTCTCTGCTGACCTACTTCTCAATCTCACACCTTTCCTGCAGAAACTCAAAACATGCTTCCCACTCACATTCTCAGACTTGCTTGCTCTCTCTTTGCTTCTCATATCAGCTGGTGACATATCTCCCAATTCTGGACCTCCACAGCTAACATTCCCCACTATTTCTTTCTCATATCACCCCACACCTGCAAGAAACAGCTGCAATCTTTTAAATATAAAACCTTTTCCCCTGACGACCTCTCCACCACCACTTCTCTCTGGAGCACTCTGGAATGCCCATTCCATCTGTAATTGACTCCACTTCATTCACGACCTCTTTAGCTCTCGCAGACTATCCTTCCTAGGCCTCACAGAAACATGACAAGAAAAATAATATTGTTGCGCCACTCTGTAACTGTCTTTGGAAGCAGGTTATATGAATGAGGATCTCACCTGTGCTCGTTGTGCTGTCTGCACAACAAGATACTTTGTTCAATAATGTTTATCCTCCTGTTCCTTCGGCTGTCAAACTGCTGTGGATGATGGAGATTTTTCGGCGTCCTCGATCCTAACTCCTCACACGTGAGCCGTCACGTAGCGGGTCTGTGGGCATGTTTAAGACGTCATCCAAGGTGCTTTTTCCACTTGAGGAAGACGCTTGGAGAGCGTAGAAACGCGTTGTGGCCTAAAGGACCCTGCCTTTTTATTGCACAAATAAAGCTGAGAGGTAATTATTCATAATAGCCTTGGTGCCGGTTGATTCCCCAGCGCTCACACAAATACCTATTACTTTCTTGAAATACATTCACAGAACCATGACTGACACCCTCCAACACAGCCTCCCCTCCTATGCTGTGCTATGGTGGCTTTCATTTTATGCACACACCTTGCACTGACAACAAACATGGTGGAGGAGTGGGTTTTCTCCTTTTTTTAGCAACTGCATCTTCAACCCAATTCCTCCTCCTTCATCCTTTATCCTCTCATCCTGTGAAGTGCACTCTGTTCGTATCTACTCTCCTTATAACATCCAAGTGGCCATCATTTATCGACCTCCAGGCCTGACCCCTGCCTTCATAGATAGTGATGACTACCGTAATATTCGTAATCGCTATACTCGTTACAAGTACTTTGTAATAATCGCGAATAGCGAGTATAATGTAAGTCAATGGGAAATGCGAGGGACCCTAAAAAAGGGGTCTATGGCTTGAGGAAAAGGCTGTACTGGTAGGAAAGTGATGATACAGAATGGGAAAAGCCTGGCGAATATGCCTGCATGCATTTCTCACTCACATAGGGTTTGTGGGAATAGCTTTGTCCAGGATTACACCACTGTTACAGATACACAAAAACAACTACCAAACCTAACCTAAATCGCATTTAACAGGCCAAAGAAGTTCACAGTTTTTCATGCATAATCACTTGTATACAAGGCTAAATAAACCAGAGAATCAGAAAGATATCTCTTTTAGTGTTTGTTCACACGTATTGTTGTAGCTTTTTTCGCCTTTTACAAGTGGGGGGGTCCTGAATCATACATTTTGTAGGTTCCTCTGTCATGGATCATTTTTAGTTAGCTATTCCCCAGCACTTTACAAGGCCAACTAAAATGTACCAATAGGTATAATGATCTTTGACCTCAGAGGCCTCCGATGTTCCTGTAACATATGTTTTGGAGGGACCGCTCTTACTTCAAATTTGTGCGGTCCCTCCCCCATTGAGATTCAGATAGCGGAATACATATTCCATAGTGTTTTACAATGTGCCCATTGTAGTGTTTGGCAAAACCCTCCATCTCCTTCTCCTCCATGACATTTTGCGGCCCTAATTTCAAATGTTCAGAGGACCTGTAGTAGGCAGGAAACCTGAGATTGCTGAGGGCCCAGAGATGGCCCTCTAACGTACGTTTTGGAGGAATAGCTCTTACTTTTGGGCCTTGCTCTATGCTTTGGGAAGGGCTCTCCTCTATTCATTTGGGAGGGCCATCTATACATTAGGGAGGTTTGGGAGCATTGATGCAAAAATATTTGGGGGTCAACGGCCAGAAGAAAATCACTTTGAGGAATATGATTTACTGTCTCCAGATGTTTAGGACGATGATGATGAGGCACAGTTGCGATTAGGTCAGCCAACAATGTCAATTGTTAAGGAGGATAACATGGAAGATGAGTTGGTTGGTGATGAGTCCACTCATCCGATCTGTGCCATTGGCACGCATAACCAACTCAGCAACACAAAGGAAGATGGGTACGTAACACAAATACAGGGGTACTTGTTTGGCCAGATTGAGAACTGGGTTAACTGTGCCCAAGAGCAGCCCAACTGTGGTCCATGTCAGGGCATGGTGGGGGCATGCAGCTGCTGTCTGGAATTTTTTACTGAAAGTCCTTTAGAAAAAATAAAACATTGTAATCTGTAGCATCTGCCATACCAAGTTGAGCAGAGGTCAGGGCAAAGTCAACCTGGGCACCACGAGTATACGTAATAACCACAATGCAGCCAAGCACCCTTTAGGGGGGCAGCACACCAGAGTACCAAATCTGTGTCTGCAGCTAAAACCACTGCCATGTTGCCTGTGCTTTGTCCTTGACAATCTGCTGTCTATCAAGCAGGTGCTCATACCTCCTGACAAAAGGTGCATTTGCAACAAGAAAGCATGCAAACATCAACCTCATCCACTAAAGGGGATGTCCACGCGTCGATATCGCTGTCAATGTCGCTTGTACGTCACAGATTTTCAGTCGCTCAAGCGACGTAAAAGTGACGCAGGAGCGACATTGAAGCGTGTGACCAAGCGATGCAACCAGCGATATGTCGCTGATCGCCGATCGCAGGTTTCACTGCCAGATGTAAAACCTGTCCTCATCGCTCAGTAGACCTTGTGCATCGCTGTGTGTGACACTAAACTCAGCGACGTATTTTCTATTTTGACATCGTACAAGCGACTAAATAAAATCGCTCGCAAGATGGCGACCTCACGCATCGCTGGGTCATATTGACGCGTGTGTACACTCTGCGATAAGTCCACATCGCTCAGCATAATAATTTGACTGACAGAATCTACACATTATCAAACTGCTATGGAGCTGGTGGAGATGTTTGACATTCCAGTCATGCACTGTGGATGTATCAGCTGGGGAATGCTTACGTGATCTCTTTCTGTGGCTGGCCCCACAAAACTAGCATGTGTGAAACAATATCAACAGTGGTGTCACCAACGCTGTAACTAGGAAGGTCAACGTAACAATAGACATGTGAAGAAGTTGTTCGAGACAGTGAGGGATGAAACATTTCTGTGACGGCACACTGGGTGAACTTAGTGGAGGGTGGGACAGAGTGACAGCATGGGACGTTACATCACACATCCTAGACATGCCAAGAGTAGTCGGCCCAACTTCCATCATGGTTTCCATCTACTCATATGCCAGTTACTGTGTCTCCTCCTCACCCTTCATGTCATTCTGAAACCCCTAAAATTAATTGCTCACAGGGTCTGCAAACCTGAGTTTGGTGAGGGCCCAGAGCTGGCCCTGTAAGACATGTTTGGGAGGGCCCTCCTCTATTCATTTGGTGATGAAATCAGTGCATTAAAAGGTCATCTCATCTGTACATTATAGAGGGCCCTCCTTTATACATTTCTGAGTGCCCTCCTCTATTTATATTGGAAGGACCCTATATATATTTTGGGGGGGCACTCCTTTATACATTAGGGAGGGCCCTCCTTTATACATTAGACAAGGCCCTCCTCTATACTTTGGGAAGGGTCCTTCACAATCTGCTGTCCATGAAGCAGGCGCTCCCACCTCCTGACCACGAGCTGCGGTTGCACAGACACAGCAGCCAACATGAAGAATGTCCACTTTTTTTGTCCCAGTGAAGCGTGCTGTTGTCCCAGATCTTGGAAAGTAAGCATAAATACGCAAACACTCCCTTACAGGAAAAAACATTACACGTTCACATTGTCAAATTGCTATCCATGCAGATGTTTCCTTTTAGGTTTGTGGACACATAGTCTTTCCATGATCTCTTGGCTGTGGCTGCTGCAGGATACTGGTTTGCTAGCCAGTGCACAACTAGTGCACAAGCGACCCCGCTTTACAGAAGCATGTGTTAAACTATATCAACCATGCTGTCAGCAATGCTGTAGACGAGATGGTGAACATAGCAACAGACACGTGGAGATGTTATTGTTGATAGTCAAGGACGATAAATTCCTTTTAACGGCACACTGGGTGAACCTGGTGGAGGGTGGGATAGAGTGACAGCCTGGGACATCACACATCCTACCCACGACAAGTATAGTCGGGCCAATGTCATCATGGTTTCCATCTACTCGCATGCCAGTTTCTGATTACACTCCTCTTCCTTCCCCCACCTGTCATTCTGTAGCCCTCAAATCAATTGTTCACAGGACCTGCAAACCTGAGTTTGGTGAGGGCCCAGAGCTGGCCCTGTAACATATGTTTAGAAGAGCCCTTCTCTATTAATTTGGGAGGGCCCACTCTATTCATTTGGTGCGAAAACCACTGCCTTAAGATTAACGCAGTATATGCGAAGATATGGTTGCTGGCACTAAAGCTCATCTCAACTGTACATTAGGGAGGGTCCTCCTTTATACATTTCTGAGGGCCCTTGTCTATTCATTTGAGAGGGCCCTCTATACATTTTGGAGGGCCCTCTTATATAAATTTGTGAGGGCCCTCCTTTATACAGTGGGGAGGGCCCTCATCAAGTGGACACCCACTGCTACAGAAGAGACTTGCAACTCCAGATTGGATGGGCTGGAGAGGAGGAGGTGGAGGTGAGGCAGCGTGAGGAAAGGATGGGTATTATTCCTCATGTTGTGGACACAGAACCTTGCATGTTTGATGGTTGGCCACATGGCACAGTTCATGTTTAAGTGTCTGTTTTAAGACAGTCGCGTGATACACAATTTTACCAACAACCTATGCTGGTTAGCCACCTTTCTCGACAGACGCTACAAGGATAGAATTTATTCTCTCCTTTTGGAGTCACAAAAGTGTTGCACAAAGGAATCCTTCAAGAGGTGCCATTGTATATCACTTGCTGAAAATATCACCCTCTAACAAATCTCGTGGCAGAGGTATCGGCTCTTTTCTTTTCAATGTCAGAGTGTGTTTTCTGTTACGGTGGGGCAATCAATCATCACTGATAGGCGCACATGACTCTCCACAGGAAATGCAGGCAGACTTTTTCTGATTAAATTCAAGGACTAGATTTTTACCCAGTTTGTAATCAAATCCCTCCAAATGACAGTTACACAACTTAGATTTCACAAAAAAGTTAACTTTTAAAAATGATGTGAACTAGAGATGACCAAACCTTTTAAGGTTTGTGTTTGGTTTGCTGAACGGGCATATGTTTGCCCACTATATCGGGAAAAAGGTCAATGAACTACTGAACCAAATTCAAATCAATGTTGTCATGATAGTGGTATCGCCAAAGCAGGGCTTCAACTTTAATATGATAGGATTATGGACATGAATAACAGATGTAGGCATGTATTCACAGAGCCTAGGTAAAATCACAAAACATACAACAAACACATCACAAGAAATGTCTCCCCATTTCAAAAAATCATGCCCAGATTGCACCAAAGTGACATCAATTCACCAAGAATGAAAAGTGTAATTCAACAAAGTACCTCTGTTAGGCTAGGGTCAGATTAGTGCTATTTGCTGCGCTCAGGGGGGTTCAGTTAAAAGCATAAAACTTGGGAGCCTTGACGCAGTGTTACCAGCATGGTAACACTGCATCAGCGCTGTCCATTCATCCCTATTGTGATGGAGCACTGAGTGCAGCTCAAACGCTATCATCTGAGTGCTGGGGTTTGAAATCTCGCGCTTTTTTCTAGTGCATCACATGACGCGCTCTGAATCTCAGGGCTCCACCACCATTGGGATGAATTGGCAGCACTGTCGAAGTGTTACCATGCCGGTAACACTGCGTCAAGGCTCCCAAATTCTATGTTTTTAACAGAACCCCTTGAGCGCAGCAAATAGCTTTAATCTGACCCTAGCCTTAGCATTCTAAAAATATTGCTGACATACGCAGCACCTCACTTGGTTGCTGGAACACAGACAAACAAAACTGTGTATGACTGCAAAACCACTTTGACTTCTCCTGTGTTACCTCCTTCCCAATATGTTGTCCAGGAAGGAGACCCTGATGCCGCATGCACACAACCTGCAGTTGCGCATACACAACAAACATTTATCATTGGATAGTGGATGTATATCATATATATACTGTGTGCAGAATTATTAGGCAAATTAGTATTTTGATCACATGATTCTTTTTATACATGTTGTCCTACTCCAAGCTGTATAGGCTTGAGAGCCAGCTACCAATTAAGTAAATCAGGTTATGTGCATCTCTGTAATGAGGGGTGTGGTGTAATGACATTAACACCCTATATAAGATGTGCTTAATTATTAGGCAAATGCCTTTCCTTAGGCAAAATGGGTCAGAAGAGAGATTTGACAGGCTTTGAAAAGTCCAAAATTGTGAAGGATGCAGCAGTCTTGAAATTGCAAAAATTTTGAAGCGTGATCACTGAACAATCAAGCGTTTCATGGCAAATAGCCAACAGGGTCGCAAGAAGTGTGTTGGGCAAAAAAGGCGCAAAATAACTGCCCATGAATTGAGGAGAATCAGGCGTGAAGCTGCCAAGATGCCACTTGCCACCAGTTTTGCCATATTTCAGAGCTGCAACTTTACTGGAGTATCAAAAAGCACAAGGTGTGCTATACTCAGGGACATGGCCAATGTAAGGAAGGCTGAAAAACGACCATCTTTGAACAAGAAACATAAGATAAAATGTCAAAACTAGGCCAAGAAATATCTTAAGACTGATTATGCAAAGGTTTTATGGACTAATGAAATGAGAGTGACTCTTGATGGGCCAGATGGATGGGCCAGAGGCTGGATCAGTAAAGGGCAGAGAGCTCCACTCCGACTCAGACATCAGTAAGGTGGAGGTGGGGTACTGGCATGGGCTGGTATCATCAAAGATGAACTTGTGGGACCTTTTTGGGTTGCAGATGGAGTGAAGCTCAACTCCCACACCTTCTGCCAGTTTCTGGAATAAAACTTCTTCAAGCAGTGGTACAGGAAGAAGTCGGAATAGTTCAAGAAAAACATACTTTTCATGCAGGACAATGCTCCATCACATGCATCCAACTACTCCACAACGTAGCTGGCCAGTAAAGGTCTAAAAGAAGAATAAATAATGACATGGCGCCCTTGTTCACCTGATCTGAACCCCATAGAGAACCTGTGGTCACTCCAAAAATGTGCGATCTACATCGAGGGAAAAAACCTCTCGGAACAGTGTCTGGGAAGCTGTGGTGGCAGCTCACGCAATGTTTATCGTAAACAGATCGAGAAACTGACAGAATCTATGGATGGAAGGCTGTTGAGTGTCATCATAAAGAAAGGTGGCTATATTGGTCACTAACTTTTTTTGTGTTTTGTTTTTGCATGTCAGAAATGTTTTTTTTCTAAATTTTGTGCAGTTATATAGGTTTACCGGTGAAAATAAATAAGTGAGATGGGAATATATTTGGTTTTTATAAAGTTGCCTAATAATTCTGCACAGTAATAGTTACCTGCACAAACAGATATCCTCCTAAGATAGCCAAATCTAAAAAAAAAACACTCAACTTCCAAAAATATTAAGCTTTTCGGTTGATTGAGAACATAGTTGTTGATCAATAATAAAAATAATCCTCTAAAATACAACTTGCCTAATAATTCTGCACACAGTGTACGTTGTATCAAAAATTTGTGACAAGATTTAAAGGGATCCTGTCACCCCGAAATCACCTCTAAACTTATTAAAACCTGTCCCTAGAGCATATTAACACTGTCCCTACACTCCTTTTAGCTCCTAAATGGCATTAGTCAAAGTGAATATAAACGTTTTATAAGTACCTGATTAGTCATGATAATGAGTGACTATGCTATTCATAGTCACTCATCAAGGCAGCCCCTCTTCTTCATATCACGCCTATTCAGGCGTGCTTGTCAGTCTATGTTCAAATTCGCGCCTCCCTGCGCGCCTCCCCTCTCTCTCATAGCGTCCGGGCTTCACTGTAAGCTGTATGACGCGATTCGCGTCATTCCCGGCGCCGGATGACGTATTTGCAGCCGCGCCGCGCTGTCAGCTTCAAGTCCCGCACTGCGCATGCGCATGGGCATGCGCAGTGCGTATTTTGAAGCTGACAGCGCGGCGCGGCTGCAAATACGTCATCCGGCGCCGGGAATGACGCGAATCGCGTCATACAGCTTACAGTGAAGCCCGGACGCTATGAGAGAGAGGGGAGGCGCGCAGGGAGGCGCGATTTTGAACATAGACTGACGATCACGCCTGAATAGGCGTGATATGAAGAAGAGGGGCTGCCTTGATGAGTGACTATGAATAGCATAGTCACTCATTATCATGACTAATCAGGTACTTATAAAACGTTTATATTCACTTTGACTAATGCCATTTAGGAGCTAAAAGGAGTGTAGGGACAGTGTTAATATGCTCTAGGGACAGGTTTTAATAGGTTTAGAGGTGATTTCGGGGTGACAGGATCCCTTTAAGTATAGACAAGAAACCGATGGAAGAGAGCTGCCATTCGCTCCATCTGGCCCCATAGGCTGTCCGGGGCTGTCTGGTTTACACCCCGGATCCAAAAAAAACGTGGTGTGAAGCCGGCCTTACCCATCATATTTGTGGGATTAAGGTCCACATTAACATACCAACCGGTTTCCCTGCATACATTATAACCTCATCCTCATTTTTACCTCATATAACCTGATCAATAATAAAAATAATTCTCTAAAATACAACTTGCCTAATAATTCTGCACACAGTGTACTTCTGCTGTCAAAAAAATGTGATTCCCAAAACTGACAAAAACCAAAACTGAGGGAACATTGAATAGTGCGTGATTTCTGCCAAACTGCATTACATGGTAGTAGTACTGCTTAGGATTTTACAAGCACTATAGGACTGTATTAATTTGTGAACTTTTGATGGCACAATCCTACCTAAATGTCACCACAAATACAGCGGGTAACATGGCCTGATGTATGCTTGGTAGCAGGCAGTAGGAAATGTTTGGAGGACTGCTGCTTTGTGTCGGGAAAGCCGCCTTTTTGTAATGTTAACAGAAGCACCAGTGGTTTAAATGGCATAGTGCAAAGTTTGTAGCAGGCAGTAGCAAATGTTTGGACTATACTGCTTTGTGGAGGATAATATCCACCTTTTTAAGAGGAGTACTGTGGCCAGCAGAAGCCAGCCTGTCACCCCAAAAACAGCGGGTAACATGGCCTGGTGTGCTAGTAGTAGTAGGCAGTAGGAAATGTTTCGACTATACTGCTTTTTGGAAGGCAATAAGCACATTTTTAAGAGGAGTACTGCGGCCAGCAAAAGTGTTAGCAGCGCGTTAATCAGCGTGATGTCCACAGCGAGCAACAGAGAATGTTCATTTATTCAGAAATAACAACATCCAGCTTATAACATGAGAATAGGATCAATCCGGTTTCTGGAGAGGGAGAAAGAATTCTACTGTGACCTTCAGCTTCAGCTCCACACTAGAATGTGCATGCAGGGAGCAGGGGAGCGACATCCTGTCTCTGACTGAGGACCTTTTTTTTTTTTTTTTTTTTTTAACATTGTTGACATCTGAACAATATGCATGCAGACATAAAATCACATCATATTAAACAAACAATAGTTGTTGCAATACATACAGATCAATATGCATAAGGCCAACACCCCCACTCAACAACTACTTATTCTGTTAGTCCCATAGCGGTTCTCAATCCTTGGAACCTAGGTCGTGGTAATGGCTTGGTCAAAATGTCAGCTACAATCTTATCAGTCTCACAATAAACAAACTGAATTATGCCACGATCTTTCAAATCACGTAGATGATGATATCTGACGTCGATGTGCTTGGTTCTAGCACTGATCTTCTCACTGCATGCAAGTTTAATGCATCCTTGGTTGTCCTCATATATCACCGTTGGCTGAGTTAACGGTTTACCACGATCATCCATCAGTTGTCTTAGCCAAATGATCTCCTGACTTGCATAGGCTGCGGACACATACTCAGCTTCTGTGGATGACAAAGCAACAGATACTTGTTTTCTACTAGACCAGGAGATTGAACTTTCTCCAAGTTTAAATACGTATCCGCTTGTGGATTTATGATCATGCAAATCACCAGCCCAATCTGCGTCAGCATAGCCAGTGAGTTTTAGATTTCCTGCTGCAGATAATTTTAAATTTACCCCTTGTGTCTCTTTTAAATATCAGAGAACTCTTTTAACGGCGTTCCAGTCCTTTTGGCGCGGTTTCTCCACATATATGCGCAATATTCCAACTGCTGTTGTAATATCTTGTCGAGTCATAGTGGATATGTAGAGAAGTGCCCCCACTGCCTGTCGATATTTCTCATTGTTAGGCAACAGGTCATCTTCTTCCAGTTTCAGGTAGGATGATTCCATTGGCGTTGATACACCTTTGGCTTCTGTCATTCCAAACTGATTCAAAATTGAATTAATTTTTGCACTTTGATTTAGAAGAAAACTTCCATCTTCCTCTCTCTGGATATGGATTCCTAAAAAATATGTTACATTTCCAAGGTCTTTTGTTTCAAAATGCTGGTTCAAAATTTCAGTAATTTTTCCAATTTCGGCTTCTTCTTGATGAACTACAATTACATCGTCCATATACAAGAGAATATTAGAGATGAGCCACCACCTTGGTGTTCGAATTCGATTTGATTCGTCGAATCGACGGGGTGTTCGACAAATGTTCGTTGAATGCTCGACGAACACCGTCAAACACCCCGGAAAACGAACAAACCGGGCTTGTGGGGCTTTTTCACTTCCACAATGTATATACATACATTGTGGAAGTGAAAAAAAGTGAAAGAAAGTGTTAAAAATAATAAAATAATCAATGCTCACCTGTCCGCGGTCCACCGAAGCCTCCGGCAAGGTCCTGCGGCTTCTAGGACCTATGGTGACGTCATGTTCTCCGCGCGAACTCCGGTTACATGACCGGAGTTCCGCGAGAACGTGACGTCACCACAGGTCCTGGAAGCACAGGACCTTGCCGGAAAGCTTAAAATAGATATTTTTATGATTTGGACCCTTTTTTTAAGTAAAAGAAAGGGTCCGAATCATAAAAATATCTATTTTACGCTTTCTGGCAAGGTCCTATTGCTAATAGGACCTGTGGTGACGTCATGTTCTCGCGGGAACTCCGGTCACGTGACCGGAGTTCCCGCGAGAAAGTGACGTCACCACAGGTCCTGGAAGCACAGGACCTTGCCGGAAAGCTTAAAATAGATATTTTTATGTCTCGGACCCTTTCTTTAAGTAACTTTTACTTAAAGAAAGGGTCCGAATCATAAAAATATCTATTTTAAGCTTTCCGGCAAGGTCCTGTGCTTCCAGGACCTGTGGTGACGTCACGTTCTCGCGGAACCCCGGTCATGTGACCGGAGTTCGCGCGAGAACATGACGTCACCACAGGTCCTAGAAGCCGCAGGACCTTGCCGGAGGCTTCGGTGGACCGTGGACAGGTGAGCATAGATTATTTTTTTATTTTTAACACTTTCTTTCTTTTAGGGGATGTTTATTTTGGCTCAAAATGCGGCAGATGCGGTTTTCTGACCTCATCTGCCGCATTTTCGAACCAAAATCGAACATGTTCGAAATTCAGAACCAAATTGTTCGAATTCGGCGAATGACTCGAATAGCGCCAAAATCGACTCGAATTTGAGATTGGCGACCTATTCGAGTCGAACATTGCTCATCTCTAGAGAATATACATCCACTTTCCATCTGTATATCTTGTATATAGGCATGGATCTGCTTGACCTCTTTTAAATCCTTCTTCCAACAAGACTTTGTTCATTTTGGTGTTCCATGCTCTTGCCGATTGCTTAAGACCATAAAGAGATTTTTGTAGTTTGCAAACAAGGTTCTGTTCACCTTCCTTTATATAACCTTCAGGTTGAGTCATGTATAAGTCCTCCTCAATGTCACCATTTAAAAAATGCTGTCTTGATATCCAAATGTCTGACAAACATCTTTTGTACAGCAGCTACGACCATCAAGGCTCTGAATGTTGTCTGCTTGGCAACTGGGGAAAAAGTAGCATCATAGTCCTCGCCATATTTTTGAGAATATCCTTTTGCGACTGACCTCGCTTTAAATCTGTGGACTTTACCTTCAGAGTCATATTTGGTTTTAAATACCCACTTGCACTTGATTGCCTTTTTACCCTGTGGCAACTCAGTGAGTTTCCAAGTTTGAAGTTTATGAAGCGAGTTCATTTCTTCATTAGCGGCATTGATCCACTTTGTTCTTTCATGAGCAGGTAGTTTTTGCATTTCATTCCATGACTGTGGGTCTGACTCAGGTAGTGTCTTGACAATGTAGGATAGACGTTTAGCTGGTATTCCTTTGTTTGATCTTGATGATCGTCTGATTTCAGGTTCACTTAGGCTTTCTGTTGTTTCTTCAGTGGTTGAAGAATCTAGCCAGACTTCTACATTCTCCCTTTCGTTGTCTTGTGATTGTGACTGAGATTGTTGTTGTTGCTTCATCTGGACTACTGGCATAATATCACAAAACTTGGGTGACACAAAATTTTCATCAATCACTACATCTTTGCTTAGTGTGACCTTGTTTGTCTCTGGGTGTAGAATTCTATAACCTTTCTGTGTTTCACTGTAACTTACCAGAATGCCTTCCTTAGCGTGAGATTCCCACTTGGTTCGTTTTTCTTTGGGAATTGTGCAAATGCTTTGCTTCCGAAAATCCTTATGTGCTGTAGTTTTGGCTTTGCATTATTCCATTGTTCAAATGGAGTTTTCTCTGTCGCTTTACCTGGTAGTCTGTTCTGAAGATAGCAAGCCATCATAATAGCTTCGCCCCAATATACTGTAGGCAGATTTGCATCAAATAACATACTCCTTCCGCTTTCACAGAGTGTTCGGTTCCTTCTTTCTGCTACACCATTTTGCTCAGGGTTGTATGGTACAGTAGTCTGAAATATGATTCCATTTCTCCTTAAAATGCTATGTGTCTCATTACTTGTATATTCAGTCCCATTATCTGCACATAGAATTTTGGGCATTCTCCCAAACTTGTTATATACTTCAGCTAGATATAGTTCAAGTTTCTCTGGAACTTTATTTTTGCTGTGAAGTAGATAGACAACTGTGTATCTTGATTTGTCATCAATGAATGTAAGAAAAAATCTCTTCTTTCCAGGGTCTGAATACGCATTGGGCCACAGATGGCTGTGTGTATTAAATCTAGTGGCTGTTCTGTTCTTGTAGTACTTTTCTTAGGAAAGGCCTTTCTGGATATTTTCCCTTTGATACAGCTGGTACACCTCATTGTCTGGTTACATGGATCTATTGTAATATCGTCAGCTAAGTGCTCTTGAAATAACTTTCTTATTGCTTCTGGGTCTCTAAGCGCAAGCTGTCTGTGCCATACATGAATACAGTTCTTGTGCATTTCTTGCTTAGCTGTGCATACACACTCTTTACATTTCAACTGATACAGTTCATCTTTGATTTCTCCTTTTGCTAGTGTGTGACCCTCTTTTGAGATGATGCAGCTATCGTGCTTAAATGTAACTTCATGCCTTTGTTTTGTAAACTTTTTCACGGATAATAGATTACTTTCAAGACTAAGCACATATAGCACATCCTTCACAGGAATCCTTTTGCTTTGCGTTACAGAGATGTTACAATCAATATAACCATCTCCTATGCCTTCTGAGTTCATACACTGACCATTCGCCATTATCACTTTCTCTGACTTGCTTTGGTTAAGCTTAGTAAAGAAGTCTCTGTGATTGGTCATGTGACTGGTTGCACCAGAATCTATACACCACGCATGCTTTGATTTAAATGCATTGACTAATGTGAATGCAGCCTCAGTATTTACAGGATCATTATTTTCAAATACAGCGCTCTCAACTCTTTGTTTACTGTTTTGCTTCTTCAGCTGATTCATTTTAGCTTTCTAGACTCTGCATTCAGCTTTTAAATGACCTGGCTTCTTGTATACAAAACATTCACGTGTTTCTTTAGGGTGGTTTCTGCTGGTGGGCGCATCCTGTGTTTGTAAAGCAGTTTCCTTGTTGCATACTTTGCTGCTCACACTTTCTGCCTTTCTATTATATTCATCTACAAGCTTTCCTCTGACGTACTCCAATGTAAGCTCATCATCTGGGCGTGCATCTAGTGCAGTTACAAGCGTGTCATAGCTTTCTGGGAGACCACTAAGTAGTAGTGCTGCTACATGGAAGTCCTTCATATCTTCCCCAATGTCCCGCAGGCGCTCTACAGTCTCTAGAGTGCTTCTAATGTAGTCCTGCATGTCCTGGTCACTGTGTAGCTTAGACTGATATAGCTTTCTCATTAAATAGAGTTTGTTACTTAGATTTATCCTCTCATGTACTTTCTGCGGCTGCTCCCACATTTCCTTTGCAGATTCACACTTACACACATGCACAATCTGATCATCCTCTATGCTGAGTGATATGGTGCTCTTTGCTTTCTGATCCATCTCTAGCCAGTCCTGTGGTACTGGGTCAGGCTTGGGCTCCTGAGTGTATTTCCACGTACCTTCTCTTATCAGCAGCATCTTCACCTTGAATTTCCAGGATTGGTAGTTCTGGTTATTCAGGCTTGGCACTGTAAACTTTGCTGCGCTGCTGGTAGTGGCCATCTTTACTTCTTCTCAGTTTGCTGTTGTCTTTCTATCTCTGTGCTCTGGAGATTTGGGACTTCTGTGATTCCTGGCCCATAACTTGTTAGCAGCGCGTTAATCAGCGTGATGTCAACAGCGAGCAACAGAGAATGTTCATTTATTCAGAATTAACAACATCCAGCTTATAACATGAGAATAGGATCAATCCGGTTTCTGGAGAGGGAGAGAGAATTCTGCTGTAACCTTCAGCTTCAGCTCCACACTAGAATGTGCATGCAGGGAGCAGGGGGAGGGACATCCTGTCTCTGACTGAGGACCTTTTTTTTTTTTTTAACTTTGTTGATATCTGAACAATATGCATGCAGACATAAAATCACATCATATTAAACAAACAATAGTTGTTGCAATACATAGAGATCAATATGCATTAGGCCAACAAGAAGTCAGCCTGTCACTCTAAAAACAGCAGGTAACATGGCCTGTTGTGTGCTTGGTCCTTATGGGTAACAGATTGATGAGGTGGATAGATGTCTCTATTCAAAGTAGATTTTTTAACAGAGAAAAAAACCTTATAGATATAGTTAGTGATGTTCTAGATCAGAGGTCCCCAATGTCAGTCCTCGAGGGCCGAACCAGTGCAGGTTTTCAGGATCTCCTTAGTATTGCACAGCAGGCAATGATTCCAATCCCTGTGCAATAGTAAGGAAATCCTGAAAACCTGCACTGGTTCGGCCCTTGAGGACTGACATTGGGGACCTCTGTTCTAGATCATTAGCTATGGTAGTAGGGATGGGCTTTTTATATCTTTCATGTAGTTGTACTATAGCTGACCTGTGGCTCCCCCTTTGTCCTTGTGCATGCCGTTTTTATGGATGCTAGGAGAACCTCATCAATCTGTTACCCATAAGGAAACAGCTACTCTACTAAGACGATCATAAGGGTCGCATCTTTAGCTTCATCTAAGATGGCTCATGACAAGGCTACGCAGCATAGTTAAGGACTGGATACCAAAGTCCTCAACAAGGGATGGGCGAATCCTAAACTACTCGGAATCGCTAGACTCCGACGAGTCTGAGTCCAGGACTCGTTACTCGTTGCGAGTCTAGCGATTCCAATGTTAATGAATGGGGAACGATTATTGCAGCAATTCCTCTGCTGCCGGACCCTATAAGGGGTCTGGCAGCAGAGGAAAAACCTGCAAATCCCCATGTTATTCTTTTAAAGCCAGCGGCAAAAAGTCGCTGGCTTTTAAAGAATAGTAAAAAGAAAAATAAAGGATTGAACCGGGGGACGGTGGGGGAGGGTGATGTGGGGGGGAGGGGAGGGTGGAGAGGGTGGGGGGGAGGGGAGGGTGGAGAGGGTGGGGGGTTCACCGGACTGGCCTGCAACTTACCCCTGCCTCCGCCGGCCGCAGACTCGCTCTCCGAGTCTTTCTGCTTCTTTTTCCGGAGATTCCCGAACGCTGACTGAAGCATTGAATAAATTAACTTCCGTTACCGCTCGGGAATCTCTGGCCACTGGAAGAGCGGGGTTCAGCGCCAGAGGATGGCGCTTCAATGAACGCGCCATCTTCTGGGCGGCTGTGGGCTGCAATTTGCAGCGAGGGGTGCCCAGAAAGCTTGGGCCTCCCTGCGCTGCAGAATCCAGCCCCCAGCTGCCTAGCTGTACCTGGCTGGACATAGAATTTGCGCGGAGGCCCACGCATTTTTTTTTGTATTATTTCATGAAAATCATGAAATAATAAAAAAAAAGGGCTCCCCTATTTTCTTGTGTCCAGCCAGGTACAAATAGGCACCTGGGGGTTGGGGGCAGTCCGTCGCTGCCTGCTCGATCCGGCTGGTTACAGAAATACGGCGAAGCCCACGTCAAATTTTTTTCTGACAAATCCATAAAACAATATAAATAAAAGGGACTGCATCTTTATTAACCCCTGGACCATGGGCGAGGGGTTAATAAAGATGCAGTCCCTTTTTTAGGATTGTTTTATTGATTTTTCAGAAAAAAAATGACGTGGGCTTCGCTGTATTTCTGTAACCAGCCAGATCCAGCAGGCAGCGGCGGGCTGCCCCCAACCCCCAGGTGCCTATTTGTACCTGGCCAGACACAAGAATATAGGGGAGCCCTTTTTTTTTATTATTTCATGAATTTCATGAAATAATAAAAAAAAATGCGTGGGGCTCCGCGCAAATTCTATGTCTAGCCAGGTACAGCTAAGCAGCTGGGGGCTGGAATCCACAGCGCAGGGAGGCCCAAGCTTTCTGGGCACCTCCCGCTGCAGATTGCAGCCCGCAGCCACCCCAGAAGATGGCGCGTTCATTGAAGCGCCATCCTCTGGCGCTAAACCCCGCTCTTCCAGTGGCCCTGGTGCGGTGGCTCACTGGGTAATAAAGGGGTTAGGGCCAGCTTTTTATTATCAGCTGGCCCTAAGCCCGAAATTTATGGCGGTCACGCCAATATTAGACATGACCGCCATGAATTTCTTTTAAATTGTTTTAAAAAAACACAACACTGAGAAAAAAAATTTTATTAGAAAAAAAAAAAAAGCCATTAGGGTCTCCATCTTTAATTAAAAAAATCCTCTTCCGTCGACGTAGTCCAAAACGCGATGTCCACTCTGCTACATCCCTGTGCATAGATATACATGTCTGTACACAGGGATAGCAGGCTTGAGAACAATCTCAGCTCTGCTACATCATCTCTGTGCACAGACATGTATGTCTGTACACAGGGAGAGCAGGCGGGCTCTAGGACCCTGGAGCTGCCGCAGCCCGCAGGACCCGGAGCCCAGCACAGAGCAGACAGCCGGAAGAGAGGTAAGGAGCATTTCTCCCCCCTCCCTTCCTTCGCTCACCGCTCGCTCCCCCCAGCCCAGTCCTAACTTAGGTCCGGGAGGGGGGGTTGTGAGGGGGGGCGGACTCGTTACTCTGCGAGTAATCCCTGCGATTACTCGCAGAGTAAGGATTCGGGCGGATCCCTTATTACTTGGCGAGTACCGAGTAGTAACGAGTAGATTCGCCCATCCCTATCCTCAACCTAAGAAATTCCTCAACTACATCATAATTACAAAAATGACAGCAGATGGAAGTGGTCACCGTCAGTCCTAGCACCTCCCTCCCTGTATCATGCACTTGCTGCTGTAATTTTTGCGCTAAATTAACCAGCTGCAAAATTGGAATGCTGAGTGCCGTCATCTTTCTTTTTGGATTTATTGTCTTGAACTCTGGCTGAGCAACAGGAGATTCCGCTGCACGTCACCGCCACAGGAGTATAGGAGTAACGCCGCTAACAGGTCAGTGCCCGGTTTTCAATTCTGTACAGAAATCTACATCATAATTACTTTGTGACCTTCATCTTAAGGGAATTTATACCAGCCTACTCAAATCAGAACTTTAGCATCTCTTTCAAGAGATTGTCTTCCTAACAAAGGCTCTTGCTTGAGTAAAAGCCAGCCTGTCACCCCAAAAACAGTATGTAACATAGCCTAGTGTGTGCTCGGTAGTAGGCAGCAGCAAATGTTTGGACTATACTGCTTTGTGGAGGGCAATAACTGCCTTTTTAAGAGGAGTCCTGTGGCCAGCAGAAGCCTGCCTGTCACCCTAAAAACAACGGGTAAAATGGTCTGTTGTGTGCTTGGTAGCAGGCAGTAGCAAGTTTTGGAGTACTGCTGCTTTAAATTGGGCAAAATGTGTTTTTGGTATGTGGATAGAAGCACCAGCGGATTAAATGGACTGCTGCGAGGTTAGTAGCAGGCAGTAGCAACTTTTGGAGTACTGCAGTTTTGCGTTGGGCAAGCCGCCTTTTTAGAACATAGACAGAAGCACAAGCAGATTAAATGCACTGCTGCGAGGTTAGTGGCAGGCAGTAGCAACTTTTAGAGTAAATCGCCTTTTTAAAATGTGGACAGAAGCACCAGTGGATTGAATGCATTGTTGCAAGGTTAGTAGCAGGCAGTAGCAACTTTTGGAGTACTGCTGCTTTATGTTGACCCTGCTGGACATGGACCCTGCTCCAGTCAATTACCCTCCCTGTAGTCTAACTCTGTACTGTCTTTTCAGCTCTCAAAAGAGCTATTGGTTTAGTTGTATGATGCAGCTATCAACAGATAGCCCTGCTCCAATATCTCTCCCTTCCTAATCTACAGGGTGGGCCATTTTAATGGATACATCTAAATAAAATGGGAATGGTTGGTCTCATCAAATTCCTGTTTGTGGCACATTAGTATACGGGAGGGGGAAAATATTTCCAGATGGGTGGTGACCATGGTGGCCATTTTGAAGTCAGCCATTTTGGATCCAACTTTATTTTTTTCAATGGGAAGTGGGTCATGTGACACATCAAATGCATTGAGAATTTCATAAGATAAACAATGGTGTGCTTGGTTTTAACGTAACTTTATTCTTTCATTAGTTATTTACAAGTTTATGACCATTTATAAAATGTGGTCAAAGTGCTGCCCACTGTGTTGGAATTTCAATGCAACCCTCTTCTCTCACTCTTGACACACTGATAAGCAACACCGCAGAAGAAATGCTAGTGCAGGCTTCCAGTATTTGTTGTTTCAGATGCTTCACATCTCGTATCTGCACAGCATAGACAATTGCCTTTAGATGAGTGATGAGGCAAACTTTCTTGTGAATGGTGATGTTAACAAACAAAACGACCGCTATTTGTCTGACACTAAACCCCAGTGGATAGATCCCTCCAAGAATTATTGGTATGGTGTTGTACATGGGGTACAAAGATAGTGGGGCCATTCTTCATCAATGGAAACCTCAATGCCACTGGATATCTGAATCATGTAGCAATTTCAGATATCCAGTGGTATTGACATCTCCATTGATGAAGAATGGCCCCACTATCTTTGTACCCCATATACCATACCATACCATCAATTTTTGTATTCCAACAGTCTTGGAGGGATCTATCCACTGTGGGTTAGTGTCAGACCAATAGCGGTGGTTTTGTTGGATCCTAAATGGCTGATTTCAAAATGGCCACCATGGTCACCACCCATCTGGAAAAGTTTTCCCCCTCTCATATACTAATGTGCCACAGGAAGTTGATATCACCAACCATTCTGATTTTATTTAATGTATCCATATAAATGGCCCAGCCTGTACTCTGTCACTGAGATACACTTGAGGTAGCCCTCAAAAGTGTTTTTGTGTTTTGAAAAGGCCTAAGGCCTGTCAGCTAAGCGATCTCTCACTATTCTTTTCCAACGCAGGCTCTGCATGCAATGTGGGTAAAATGGTGGCGGCAGGGCTTAAATAGCCCCTATGAGTAATATATGACTCTAGGCTGCCAGCCAATCACTGTAATATCACAAACAAATGTCACTGGCATTGCTGTGATTGGATGAGAAGCCCAGCATGATTAGTGGCTGCAAAAGAGGCATCAAAACTGCAGGATGGGACATCCGAACATAGCGAGGTGAGTACACTAAAACTCAACGAATAACGAATAATGCGAATAGTGACTCTATCTGTGCAAATAGCGAATAGTGAGGAATACACTCAATAATCACTATTCATACACCAATTTCCCATCTGGCTTCTTCACTTTCTCTCTTTTGACATTCCAATCATCATCATGGGTGACTTCAACATCCCCATTGATACCAACCAGTCAGCAGCCTCCAAACTCCTGTCACTTGCTAGCACCCAACTCGCAATCAATCTTCGATCCTCCCAAGACCACCTCCTTTTCTCTACACTTGTACGTTCCTCATCTAACCACCTGCAAGACTTCGCCCAAAGATCCCCAATCCTCTGGAACTTTCTACCCCAACACGTCAGACTATCCCCTACACTTGGAACCTTCAAGTGGAACCTGAAAACCCATCTCTTCAGAACAGCCTACAGCCTGTAATGACCATGGTACCACCTCACCTCCACTGGACCTGACACTCCACCAACAGAGTCAGTGCTCTTCCACCATCGAAGCTGACCCAACCTCTTTTCTCCATCCCAATTACTCTGTAGAATGTAAGCCTGCAAGGGCAGGGTCCTCTCTCCTCTCTGTATCAGTCTGTCACTGTTAGTTTGTTTGTTGTATTTTTAACTTGTTTGTAACCCTATCTCATGTACAACACCATGGAATCAATAGCACTCTATAAATTATTAATAATAATAATAATAATAATCTATTATATAATTGCCGTAGCTGACTTCCGTCTGACCGGCGCTACTTCCTGTTCGCGTAGCTCGGAACTTTCTCCGGGACTTTCTCCAGGACTCTGTCCGGGCACGCGAAGCAATGGCCGCAAAGTGGCCATTGCGAGCAGTAAACGAGCGGACGACCACCACCACCACCGCAGGCTCCCATCACTTACCCACTGGGGACGGATCACTTCCAGCACCTACTCAAGTGCTCTGCACTTCTGAATTCCATCGTCTTCTCCTCACTCAGACACCTGCCAGGTTCCTATCCAGCCTGCTCACTCACAGCTGTTTTACTCAGCTCATGAAAACCCTTCAGCTGTTAACCCCCTGTACATCGGACAGGTTTCACACACCACACACAATCACGAAAACCGGCCCATGTGAACACACACCTGCATTGATAATCCGTGTGATGCACCCGGCCAGGGGCCACATCACCACACCTCACTTTCTCTGCACAGCAAAGCACTCATCCCCACAGGTTCAGCCGCTCATTAGGTTCATGAATGTATCGGATCTTCAGCACTCACACTCAGCTGTTTTACTCAGCTCATGAAAACCCTTCAGCTGTTAACCCCCTGTACATCGGACAGGTTTCACACACCACACACAATCACGAAAACCGGCCCATGTGAACACAGACCTGCATTGATAACCCGTGTGATGCACCCGGCCAGGGGCCACATCACCACACCTCACTTTCTCCGCACTTCACTCACTTTCTCCGCACACATACACACACACATACTCCGCTATACTTACCACCGGCCCTGCATCACCGACATGTCGCCGCCCCCGAACTACTCGATCAAATATCGCGTCCAAAAAGTCTCGCCAAACTTCCCGGACGCCATATTGGATCCAGTCGTCCGCGGGCGACGACATGTCAACTCAGGATCCAGCCAGCAGGGAAGACGTAGGGTCGGTGCTAACTATAGCGAAGTGTCTGTGTGTGTGTATGTATGTATGTGTGTGCTGACCACTCTGCCCACAGCGCTGCACTCAGCACTCTGCCCACGCCACTGTGCTCACCAATCTCACCGCACTCACTGCTAACCACTGAGCCACCGCACTCACTCTTAACCACTGAGCCACCGCACTCGCTGCTAACCACTGAGCCACCGCACTCACTGCTAACCACTGAGCCACCCCACTCACTGCTAACCACTGAGCCACCTGTATACACACAATTCATTTCACCCCACTCCCCTAACTGTTAGTAAATGTACTATATATGGATTCTAGACTACCCGATTCTTTCGAATCGGCCCGCCATCTATATATATATATGTGATTATATAGGAATTATCAGTATTCTGTATGTGATTATGTATAAATTAGTGAGTCGCGCCTATTCTGCAAGGACTCGCAACGGCCGCTTGGCGGCCATTGCGAGTGAGGCTTTGCGAATCAGTTGCGCCGGCAATGCTTCACAGGTCGCGTGGGCGCTGCGCCCACGCCCACAACGACGGAAACAGCGCCGAAACTTACGGAAGTGCGTTAGGGAAATTATATATTACATACTGATAATCTATTATATAATTGCTGTATCGACTTCCCTCGCACACGCCGCTACCTCCGTGGCTTTGTTCGTGGACGCGCATCGCCCACGCGACTCACTCGCAATGTTCGCGAAGGGGGCGTTGCGAGTCGTTGCAGCAGCCCGAGCAATGCCCTATACACAGATTCTAGAATCCCGATGCAATACTGATAATCTATTATATAATTGCGGTAGCGACTTCCCTCGCACACGCCGCTACCTCTGTGGCTTTGTTCGTGGGCGCGCATCGCCCACGAGATTCACTCGCAATGCCCGCCAAGGGGGCGTTGGGAGTCGTTGCAGCAGCCCGAGCAATGCCCTATACACAGATTCTAGAATCCCGATGCAATCGCATCGGGCTCACAGCTAGTAATAATATAATGCAGCCTCATACAGTATAGTGCAGCCTTATATATTCAGCCTCATAGCTCTCCATCTATTGCAGCCTCATAACTCTCCATATAGTTCAGCCTCAAATATGCAGCCTCATAGCTCTCCATGAAGTGCAGCCTCATAACTCTCCATACATCCATACAGTAGATTGCACCCCCCTTCTCCTCCCATAATCCACTGGTCACTGTGCACTCACTTATTAAAAAAACTACTTCTGTACTTACCTCTCCCCGATTCTTCACAGCTCTTGTCTCCTTTCAAAAACTGAAGACTCAGGAGGTGTAGGCGGTGCTGGCGTGTGTTCTACTGTGGAACACACAAATCAGGAAGTGCCACCTACTTCTACTGTGGAGAGGTGACAACTGCCTGCTAAATGCATTACACAGTGGAACACACATGGAGAGCCGACTGGTAAGGGGAAGCAAGGGGAGGGGTGGGGAGCAGTGGGAAGTAGGAGGTTCTCCTCCCCTTTCTGACACATGGGCCCTAAAGCGGCGTGTGTCGGCATGTGAAGCAGGAGTTGGGATCGGCCAGTGCTGGGGGTGGTGGGCAGTGCAAGCCCCTGAATGTCCAGGCCCTGTTACAGCCGTGACCCCAGCGACCCCGATTGTTATGCCACTGTCAATAATTTTGACCACGTGTCTGCTTCACACACAGTCTAGTGGGGACACCTTGTGTAAGGTTTATGAATAGTTTTCAACCAGAATCCTCTTTTAAAGTATATTTAAAAGTTTATTAAAATCAACTGCTCTACATTATAATTAAATAAAAATGTAAATGTTGGTTAAGCTTTAAAGTCTCCATTCCTAAGACCAAGATGAATTCTATCAATTCCCTGAACCCAAAGACTCTTCGGGTTGCAGTTATGATAGATCTTGAAGTGCTTAGGGATGATTAGGAGAATATGAAGATCGTCAACTTTGCTAGCACCCTCAATATCACTAACATGATCTCTTGTACATGTCCTGAGTTCTCTGGAGGTCACCCCACATAGATTAGTCCACATACACCAGTGGCTAAATAGACAACGTTAGTTGTACTGCATGAAGTATAATGTCTGATGGTAAACTCTCTCTGACCATCCGCTGTCTTGAATGATGTCACCCAGATAATATTCTGATAAGCGAGACAGGAGCCACAGGGATAGCACCCCAACCTTTGGATGTCACATATAGAATGGAAATGTAGGTCTAGAGACATAGTGACTGTGGACAATTGTATCCCTTAGGCTTCTGCCCCTCCTTGCTGTCATCAGCAGGCGCTCAGACAGAAATCTACCCAGACTAGGTTCAGTCCTCATCACCACCCAAAACCTATTGAGTATCTCTCTAATTCCGTTCCGCTGACTGTTATATGTGGAAATAAATCTAACTGTGGGGTGACCTTCTTTTTTGTTTGAGCTAGGTAGCCCCATTAGAAGATGATAACCTGTAGATTTTGTAGCTCGCTGGTACCCATTTTTTATTAAGTTGGCTATAGCCACATGATTGAAATCTTTCCTGCATGTCCTGAGCTTGATACTCAAATTTCAGTACTACTAAAGCAAATCTGATGTAGGTGCAGAAACTGGCCCGCAGGGATTGCTTTTATTGTGGATGGAGAATGTGCTGAGGATGCATGCAGGAGAGAGTTCACCAATGTTTCCTTCCAGTAGATATTTGTCTCGACTACACCACTGTCATCAATAGAGATTTTAAAGTTAAAGAAGTCAATTTCCATCTTATGATGTTTAAAAGTGAGGTGGATATTGTATTAATTCAAATTGAGTTGCAACACAAACTCCTCCAGTTTGGGCATGGTCACCCCAGACAACAAAAATGTCGTAGATGTAACACAACCAGCACTGTGCATGGAAGGAAGCACATGTGACTCCCCCAAACACAAACCTCTCCCAAAAACCAAGAAAAAGATTTGCATAGGATGGTGCGCAGGCTGCCCCCATGGCAGTGCCATGCTGCTAAAGGAAGAACCTATCACCGAACACGAAGACGTTGTGCATCAAAATGAATTAAAGCAATTCCAGGATAAGAACCCTAAGTGATTCAACCAAATTGGTAATTTCCAGGTAAAATTGTGCTTCCTAGAGGCCATGTTGTTGTTGACCATGTTGACGCTCAATACAAATGTATAAAGATTCAGTATCATTTGTCACCAGTGATGCCTCCCTCTCTAAAGTCCCTCCACTCTCCTCAGCATATCCGTAGTGTCCCTGACATAAAAGGGCAACGTCTCAACCACATTCTTGTGTAATGCCTGTCTATGAATATATATTCACCTCAATATAATATTCAATTTTTGCAATATATATGAGCATTGTTACTTGCTCTAGTCTTATACACATAATGGGTATTATTAGAGCTCTATTTCTTTCAGTTTTGATTTAATGAGTTAGAGTTCAGTAAGGTCCCTACCAAAAGAGTCTACCTTTGTTATGGTGGCAGGCTGAAAACAATTGCGTTTGATGGGAACTGTTTATGTGTCATTTGCAGGGATGTGGGGCAGAAGTGAAATTTTTCCAAGGGTTGCAGTGGATCTGTGGAAGGTTTTGAGGGGTGGAGCCTGGGCAGATTCCCAACGGGGCTCAAATATTTTGTCAGTGTTGGGCCCTAAATTTCTTGGTGGCAGCTGTGTATGTTTGCATCCATAATTTGTTGATCTTTTATTGAATCCATTCTTCCTTCTACCCATGAAATGTTCCTCATGCCATGGGCTGCAGCACAACTCCAAAGCATTATTGATCCACTATTACGCATAATAGTTGGTGAGATGTTCTTTTCCTGAAATGTTATGCCCTTTTTTCTCCACAACTTTAATCATTGTGGCCAAAGAGTTCTATATTAACCTTATTGGTCCACAGGACTTGTCTCCAAAATGCATCAGGCATGTTTATGTTTGTTCTTTTGCATACTTATCATACTGAATTTTATGGTGAAGACGCAGGAGAGGCTTTTTCTGATGACACTTCCATGAAGGCCATGTTTTTCAGGGATCTTTTAAAAGTAGAACAATGTACCACTACTCTCACAGAAATGGGGCTTGTTTTCCAGACCTTATCTTGATCTCCACTGTTCCTGTTAATTGCCATTTCTTAATTATATTTCAAACTGAGGAAAAGGCAACTTTAAAATGCTTTGCTATCTTCTTATTGTATTTTCCAGCTTTGTCACTCTCCACCATTTTTATTTTCAGAGTGCGCGGCAGCTTCTTTGAAGAACCCATGGTACTGTTTTTTGGCCCAAGGTTAGAGGAGGCTTGGTTTTTATAATGATGTGAAATTTGTAAAACCATGATAGTAAGCAAGACCTTAACAGGCTAATTAAGGTCTGAAATCTTTGTCAAAGCTATGTGAGCACATAAAGGATGCCCACACTTTTGCATTGGCCGATTTTCCTATTTGTAATTTTTAAAATGTAAAGGAGGATTTTTTTCCATCTAACATACAAAGGAAATGTGTCATTTTTAACTTTATCAAATAAAAGAAGGAGGGGGAACAAGAGGCGCAATAGTGCCCTATCACTATGGCACTGAGTACAAAGTGGTGAAAAAGGGGGTTCACTCACCTGAGGCAGTTGTGTCACCCACAACTGGCTTGAAGGCGTATTCAATGTTTATTACCAGATGGCTGCTGCAGGATTTCCACCGTTCACTCAAGTGTGGAGACACATCAAGTTGTAGGGAAAAAATGGTGTATCACAATCCGCGCTGCCAGAATCATCCGCTCCAAGAATAATGCACATGAAGATGGAACTTCAACATAACTCCTTTATTGCCACCTACGCGTTTCGGTGCCCTCCTGACACCTTCCCCAGGGATCCCTGAGGAAGGTGCCAGGAGGGCACCGAAACGCGTAGGAGGCAATAAAGGAGTTATGTTGAAGTTCCATCTTCATGTGCATTATTCTTGGAGCGGATGATTCTGGCAGCGCGGATTGTGATACACCATTTTTTCCCTACAACTTGATTTTTAACTTTATGCCTTTTAGATATCATTTCATCTTCAGCTTGCTTAATTCTTCACAATAACAGTGCTTTGATGATTTTTACATGTCGTACTGCTCGAGCTCCAGCCATGTCTCTATAGTGTGGAAATCATTGTACCTGGCTGTATTCCCTGTGTGCCAATCCCGTTCCCGACGCACTTTTCAAGTTGCTATCTTCATTAGGGGTGAAGACTGACAATGGAGAAGATGGGAGAAGATTTATGTATCCTTCTTCTATGCACTTGTGATATGATCGCAGGATTAGATCACAGTGTCATGACACTCAGAATCCGGTGCAAATGTCAGCTGAGTTCCGTGTCATATGCTAGTGTGACTCTGGCTTGAGGTTTAAATAGCACAAGTTCCTGATTTTGTAAGAGTGGCAAATTCATTTTTATTCTTCTTACAAGCAGTTTTGGCCACTTTTTATATAGTCTTGCAAAAAGTGGTGCCTGATAAAATTGCATAAAAAATGTATCCTTTAGATGTTGTAGACATTGTACTGCCAATGCCATATGATACATCTAAATATAGCAAGGCCTTGGATTTATCATAAATAAATAGGTTTATTTCCATAAGTGAGTGCATTTGCCTACATGCATGTCTCTTCGTGAATGATAATAAGTTTATGGCTCAGAGTACAAGCTTTTTATGTGAGACTGCGGTTGGAAAGGGAAAAATGGATTAATGAGGCATAAAGCTAAAACACAGCACTTGTCAGCAATAATATTACATGATTAAAACGAGACACTGAAGATAATTTATGTTGCATCCACACGTTTATTTACTGTTACGTGCCCGCTCTTTTGTATCTGATCAGGCGAAGGTGCACATGCCTTTTGAACTACATTGCTTACATTCTAGTTTTCATAATTAAGCATTTTGCTGAGTTGTTTCATTGTGAGCCAAGCTGCAGTCTGCCCAACCCTGCTTTAGAAACTTCTGCACGTCTTATCTTGTACAGTTACTCGGGAATTGAAAGCTTGCTGCAGCAGATCAATTAGATTTGCAATTCTCAAAGTGAAGCATGGTCAATTTTCCTCTATGCCAATATTAACCCCAACATCAATACTACTTTTCTAACTTGCACATTTATGATGCCTGGAGAAACAAATTTGCTCATGTCATTGTCTCATAAAAAGGCTTGTTTATGATGCAGTCCAAAACCCAGTTTTATGGGCATTGCATTCACCATCATTTTGATTTAAGCTCAGTCAGTACATTTACCAATAGGCATCTTTGCTGAAGGCTCTTAGTTACAAGTCTGAAACACCACCAGGTCACACAAGACTGCTATATTGACTTGTACAAATAAATAAAAAGGATGCATTGAGCCTCACAATTTTGTGTGTTGGTAACACAATACAAGGACTGTAATCTTATGTCAGTGCTATTCATTTATATACTTAGGCATTCATAATTCAATAGCATCTAAATATTCATTATTGTACGCCAGGATCAAGATATCAAAAGGCCAATGTAATAGAAGAGTATGCAGGAGCTATACTTCCCAATGGTACATATATGTGTGCTTCCCTATATATTACTGGGCATGAAAATATTAAACAGCTGTCATCTGAAAGCTACTTCATTCTCTGTGATAAGGGACAACTATGAATTTGGTGGTGGCAGTAAACTTTCTTGAAATTAGGGCCTCTATACAAAGGCACTCAGACATAATGATCACTGTAGAAAGTGTGTGTATCAACAGCACATGGCTGGATTATTTTATTTTGCTAACTCGTGCCAAGGAACCAAAGTTCATGATTTACAGTTACATGCATTCCCCACGACTTATGAACATCTGTCTTACCTATGAAGACTAATTATGAATGTCAAACGTTCCAATTAAAAATAAAATCTTCATCTCTTTGCTGACTGCTCTGGTCTTCTCATCCTCTTCTCTGCACTATGAGACAATGGTGGTCAAGACCCAGTGTCCTGACTACGAGGTCAAGCTCCAGACAGGGACTGTCAAGACCCAAAGTCCCAACTTTATGGTCAAGTCAATAGGCTTTGCCAAAATTCAGGCTCCTAACTGTATAGCCAGGTCCTGAATGATAAAACCCGCTTCTGTATACCACCCAAATGATCTAGGCTGTTGCCTCCTGCTGAGTTGTGCAATGCGCAGTTATTTGTGAGTCTGTCATGACTGTACTTTACTATCAGTTGACGTACTGTTATTTGTTTATTAATAGCTTTAATTTAAGTGAATTTGCAATAGCTTTGCTGGCCGTGATACAGTTAGGGCCAGAAATATTTGGACAGTGACACAATTTTCGCGAGTTGGGCTCTGCATGCCACCACATTGGATTTGAAATGAAACCTCTACAACAGAATTCAAGTGCAGATTGTAACGTTTAATTTGAAGGGTTGAACAAAAATATCTGATAGAAAATGTAGGAATTGTACACATTTCTTTACAAACACTCCACATTTTAGGAGGTCAAAAGTAATTGGACAAATAAACATAACCCAAACAAAATATTTTTATTGTCAATATTTTGTTGCGAATCCTTTGGAGGCAATCACTGCCTTAAGTCTGGAACCCATGGACATCACCAAACGCTGGGTTTTCTCCTTCTTAATGCTTTGCCAGGCCTTTACAGCCGCAGCCTTCAGGTCTTGCTTGTTTGTGGGTCTTTTCGTCTTAAGTCTGGATTTGAGCAAGTGAAATGCATGCTCAATTGGGTTAAGATCTGGTGATTGACTTGGCCATTGCAGAATGTTCCACTTTTTTGCACTCATGAACTCCTGGGTAGCTTTGGCTGTATGCTTGGGGTCATTGTCCATCTGTACTATGAAGCGCCGTCCAATCAAGTTTGCAGCATTTGGCTGAATCTGGGCTGAAAGTATATCCCGGTACACTTCAGAATTCATCCGGCTACTCTTGTCTGCTGCTATGTCATCAATAAACACAAGTGACCCAGTGCCATTGAAAGCCATGCATGCCCATGCCATCACGTTACCTCCACCATGTTTTACAGAGGATGTGGTGTGCCTTGGATCATGTGCCGTTCCCTTTCTTCTCCAAACTTTTTTCTTCCCATCATTCTGGTACAGGTTGATCTTTGTCTCATCTGTCCATAGAACACTTTTCCAGAACTGAGCTGGCTTCTTGAGGTGTTTTTTAGCAAATTTAACTCTGGCCTGTCTATTTTTGGAATTGATGAATGGTTTGCATCTAGATGTGAACCCTTTGTATTTACTGTCATGGAGTCTTCTCTTTACTGTTGACTTAGAGACAGATACACCTACTTCACTGAGAGTGTTCTGGACTTCAGTTGATGTTGTGAACGGGTTCTTCTTCACCAAATAAAGTATGTGCCGATCATCCACCACTGTTGTCATCCGTGGACGCCCAGGCCTTTTTGAGTTCCATAGCTCACCAGTCAATTCCTTTTTTCTCAGAATGTACCTAACTGTTGATTTTGCTACTCCAAGCATGTCTGCTATCTGTCTGATGGATCTTTTCTTTTTTTTCAGCCTCAGGATGTTCTGCTTCACCTCAATTGAGAGTTCCTTTGACCGCATGTTGTCTGGTCACAGCAACAGCTTCCAAATGCAAAACCACACACCTGGAATCCACCCCTGACCTTTTAACTACTTCATTGATTACAGGTTAACGAGGGAGACGCCTTCAGAGTTAATTGCAGCCCTTAGAGTCCATTGTCCAATTACTTTTGGTCCCTTAAAAAAGAGAAGGCTATTCATTACAGAGCTATGATTCCTAAACCCTTTCTCCGATTTGGATGCGGAAACTCTCATATTGCAGCTGGGAGTGTGCACTTTCAGACCATATTATATATATAATTGTCTTTCTGAACATGTTTTTGTAAACAGCTAAAATAACAAAACTTGTGTCACTGTCCAAATATTTCTGGCCCTAACTGTATTTACTGTGAGGGAAAAAATAGAGGGTAAAAAGGAGGGCACCACTAAAAATAAAAACAAATTAGAATAGGTATCACTATGCATATAAAGGCAAATTTGAGAAAGCAAGAGAGAAAGAAGTATGCAAAAATAAGTGATACAACCTAAATGGTATTCCAAAAAGTACACAATTTATTTAGCACTCAAATACAGAAAAAGACAAAGATCACATACAATTAAAAACATTTAAAAGGCAAATGTAGCCAGATGGACTTCTCCCAAGAAGGGTATAATGGAAAAACCAATCCCATGAACATGCGGGCTGAATGGTCTCAAAGTGAGACAGTTGAACCCATAATGACAATAGTATAAGAATCTTTAAGAGGCATGCATATAAGTGGGGTAACCAAAAAAGCAGGATGAAAAGATAATATCACACAACTTTCATTAAAGAGGAAGGCTAAGTTCACATCACGTATTTGTTGCGGTTTGACCGCGTTTTGCATTGCGTTTCCATGTGTTTCCCCATACAGGTCTATGGGTGTGTTAACACATGCGTTTAATAGCGTTAGCGCAGCAGAAAAAACGCAATATGTCAAGACGCAACAAAAACGTGATGTGAAAAGGTCCTTACAGATAATTGCAAGTAGTTCAAGCTGATCGTTTATAGAACTCATATGCACTAAGAAGTTTTATCTAAAAACTTTACAAATCATTTATTTATCTTGCAAATGCAACAATAAGTAATTCCCCAATTGTCAAGGTTATGATTAGCCAATAGATCATAGATGTTTTATAACGGGAAAAGGGGAGGGGAATGGAAAGAAAAAAGCGTGTATGAGTGTAGTGGAGTGATCAGCAAATGTGAAGGCTGCTGGCATGGATGGCATAAGGGACCTGACAGGTTTCCTTTAACAACCCTGCAGTTACAGTACTTGTGTTGCACATACACTGTGCTGTATCAGTGGATACCCCGCTCCACCGCAATCAACAGGGTCTGATGCACTAGTGGACAGGTAAATAGTTATTTAATAAGTAGCATGCTTAAATAAATATCATAATAATTTTTATTTATATAGTGCCAACATATTCCGCAGGACTTTGCAATTCAGAGGGTATACGATACAATAAAATACAATAATATATGATAAAATACAATGCAATAATAAGATAAAATACAATACAATATGAGACAATACAAATATAATACAATACAGACCATATGAGACAAAAAATAAATAAATACATCACTGAGCCCATTAGGAGTGAGGTAGGGGAGATACAAAAGGTAATAGTAACAAATGCTGTCATAGATGGTCCAGCTATCAATATAATAAATAGAGGATTTATATAATGCTGCATGAACCTTTCACCAGCCAGGATCTGTACAAGTACAGATAAAGGACTATAAAATGCATTGGGGTGTAGAAAGATGATAGAAGAGGGTAGATTTGAAGAAGGACAGAATGGGAATAATTACATAGATGAGGTGAGGTGGTAGGCTAGTCTAAAGAGATGTGTTTTTAACGTTCACTTAAAGCTATAGATATTTGGAATTAATTGAATTGTTCTTGGTAATCTGTTCCAAAGAATTGGTGCAGCTCATCAGAAGTCCTGGATACGGGAGTGGGAGGTTCAGATTATAGCTGATGTCAGTCTTTGGTCACTTGTGGAGCAGAGGGCAAGTGTAGGGCGATAGACAGAGATTAGGAGGTGATATAGGGCGGTGCAGAACTGTGGAGGGCTTTGTGGCTCAGAGTGATAATTTTATATTGTTTTCTGTAGCGGATGGGCAGCCAGTGCAATACAAATAAACAATCTTTCTTTGAAAATAGAAAATCGCTTTATTTTTCTTTTCAAATATTAATATCCATTTTATTACAAATGCAAACTGCTAATTATACTGCCGACTGTAAGACCCTTGTATAACTTGGAGCATATTGTATATGAGAAGACAGAATACATAAGGTGATTCCATTGCTATTTTTATGAAGATATATATTTGCTATTTATGAACACCGTAATATTTTGGAGAATATATTGAACCCCATACTAGGTTATTTACATTGTAATTCAATGACCACATTACTCACCTTCCAGCCAAGTACAAAGCTTAACAGTCTTCCTGACATGTTCCAGAACACAAACATTTATTATTCATTTGTTCTCTATGCTATCCGACTCTTAACTATATTTACTTTTCCTACATAACAGAACATTAGTAACCTGTTTTTTTTCATAGAGCTATATATATAGGCTATATCCATATTTTTGTACTAATTGTGTATTTATGCTCAATGTACATAATTGCATATAAAGTGTTTACATTATTCACTCTTAATGAAATGCTGCTTTCCTACCTAACCTTTTACTACTGCAGCATTTTCTCCTTCCACTGCTAGACCTAATATTAATTAACAGGCAAGACCTTATTTCAAATATATGGGTTGGGGGTCACTTGGGTAATAGTGATCACAAATAATAAGCTGTCATATATCCTTTAATAAGATGTGTAGTAGAGGGGCTACAATGACACTAAATTTAAGGAAGGTGAATTTCCAACGGTTGAGAGATAATTTTGGTGCAATAAACTGGGATGATGTCCTGAGACATAAAGGTACACAAACCAAATGGGAGACATATATCAGTATCCTGTATAGGACCTGTGCACAATATATACCCTATGGGAATAAACATGCTAGAAATAGGAGTAAACCACTATGGCTAAATAGAGCTAACAGGGGCGCAATAAGTGACAAAAAGCATTTAGAGAATTAAACAAGTAGGTAGTGATGAGGCATAAAACATTTATAAATTAAATAAACTCTGTAAATGCAGAGTAGCATAATTAAATTAACTCTGTAAATGTCAGAGTTGGCGCCTGCCACCCACAACAGGAAACTGCTCAGTGACAGCATCCGGGGTCTAGCCAGGACCCTGGGCTGTCACGTGAGCGCCGGAAATCCCGCGATATTATCGCGGGATCTCCGGATCAGGCGGGGAACAGTGCGTTTCCCGCCGCAGCCACCTTGGATCCCGCTGTCAGTGATTGACAGCGGGATCCAAGGGGTTAACAGCGCCCCATACAGTGGGGGAAATAAGTATTTGATCCCTTGCTGATTTTGTCAGTTTACCCACTGACAAAGACATGAACAGTCTATAATTTGGGTGAGAATAAGAATATCAAATATAAAATCTAGAAAATCACATTGTCTAAATTATATAAATGTATTTGCATTTTGCAGAAAGAAATAAGTATTTAATCCCTCTGGCATCAAGACTTAATCCTTAGTGGTAAAACACTTGTTGGCAAGCGCAGCAGTCAGAAGTTTCTTGTAGTAGATGATGAGGTTTGTGCACGTCAGGAGGAATTTTGGTCAACTCCACTTTGCAGATCATCTCTAAAGCATTAAGATTTTGATGCTGTCATTTGGAATCTTGGAGCTTTAACTACATCCATAAGTGTTTTATGGGATTAAGGTCTTGAGAGTGGCTAGGTCACTTTAAGACCCAATGTGTTTTTTTTGAGCCACTCCTTTGTTGCCTTGGATGTATGTTTTCGGTCATTGTCATGCTGGAAGACTCAGCCTCGACCCATTTTTAATGTCCTGGCAGAGGGAAGGAGGTTGTCACTCAAGATTTTATGGTGCATGGCTCCATCCATTGTTTCATTGAGGCGGTAAAAAGTCCTGTGTCCTTAGCAAAGAAACACCCACAACACATAATGTTTCCACTGCTATGCTTGACTGTGGGGATGGTGTTCTTTGGGACATAGGCAGCATTTCTCTTCCTCCAAACATGGCGAGTTGATTTAATGCCAAAGAGCTCCATTTTTGTCTCATCTGACAACAGCATTTTCTCCCTATCACTCTCAGAATCACCAAGATGTTCATTGGCAAACTTCAGATGAACCTGCACATGTGCCTTCATGAGCAGTGGGACTTTGCGAGCACTAGTGGATTTTAATCTTTTACCGCTTAATGTGTTAAGAATGGTTTTCAGGGTGACAGTGATCCAAGCTGCCTTTAAATGATTAAATCCTTCATGACCCGGGAATTTTTCATTTTTCATTTTCGTTTTTTGCACCCCTGCTTCCAAGAGCCATAACTTTTTTATTTTTCTGTCAATATAGACATATGATGGCTTGTTTTTTTGCGGGACGAGTTGTACTTTCATATGCAATCATTTATTTTATCATATAGTGTACAGGGAAATTGCAAAAAAATTCTAAATGCAGTGAAATTGCAAAAAAAATGCAATGACACGTTTGTTTTTTGGGTATTTTAGTCGCCATGTTCACTACATGGTAAAACTGATGTGACAGGGTGATGCCTCAAATTTGTACGAGTTCGTAGACACCCAACATGTATTTTTTTTATTGGTATCTAGGTTTTTTTTGAAGTTTGAAAAAAAGCAAAAACTGACTTTTTGCACCATGTTCTGCGACCCGTAGCGTTCTCATTTTTCTGGATCTGGGGCTGTGTGATGGGTTATTTTTTGCGTCTTGAGCTAACATTTCTAATGATACCATTTTTGAGGGGATCCGCAGTTTTGATCGCCTGTTATTGCATTTTATAGAAATATTGCGGCGACTTAAAAAAAACGGAATTTTGGCATTTGGACTATTTTTTCCATTACGGAGTTCACGGCTCTCATTAACAGATTTAATATGATGATAGATCGGGCGATTCTGAATGCGGTGATACCAAACGTGTGTTTTTTTTCTTTTTTTTTATACTTTTTTTGTGAAGGGGGGAAAAGGGGGGTGATTTGAACTTTTATATATTTTATTTTTTTACAGGTTTTTAAAAACTTTATTTTTTCATTGATTCTTATTTGTACACTGCCTCTTTAAGAGGCACCTTGCTTCACAGTCCGATCGCTTCTGGGAGATACTGAATCGCGGACCTGCTGTGGTTGGTCTAGCCAGGACCCTGGGCTGTCACATGAGCGCCGGAGATCCCGCAATAGTATCGCAGGATCTTCGGAACAGGCCGGGAACAGCGCGTTCCCTGCCGCGGCCGCCTTGGATCCTGCTGTCAGAGATTGAAAGCGGGATCCAAGGGGTTAACAGTGCTGATTGGATCCCGGATCTGATCGGAGCTGTTAGCCCGACATCTCAGCTGATCACATCAGCTGAGATGACGACTGTTATATGTGAGCGCTGCGCCGGAGCTCACATCAAACACCCCTTACCCGCCCATGACGTTGTATAATGTAATAGGCCGAGAAGGTGTTAACAATATCTCCCATATAGTTTTGGGCAGATCTATCACCTTCCTCATGATCCTGGCTACCCTACGAGGTGAGATTTTGCATGGAGCCCCAGATCGATGTCGATTGACACTCATTTTGTATTTATTTCATTTTCTTTCTATTGCAACAACAGTTGTCTTCTTCTCATCCAGCATCTTGCTTATGGTTTTGTAGCCAATTCCAGCCTTGTTCAGGTGTAATATCTTTTCCCTGACATCCTTAGGCTGGCTTCACACTGCGGCACGATCCGGTCCGGGGCTGTCCGGGAGGACCCTGACAGCCGCGGACCGGCGGACCGGATCAGCACACACAACTGGAGGGCTATTATGCCCTCCAGTCCAGTGTGCAGTGCACGCAGTTCCCGCTGCTGATAAGTCAGGACCGCGGGCGCCGCAGTCCTGACCTGTCAGTGGCTGCAGCTGCGTGTGCTGCACATTGGACCGGAGGGCATAATAGCCCTCCAGTCCTGTGTGCTGATCCGGTACGCGGCTGTCAGGGTCCTCCAGGACAGCCCCGGACCGGATCGTGCCGCAGTGTGAAGCCGGCCTTAGGCCCCCTTCACACCACAGTTTTTCCCTGATCAGGTTCGATCAGGTTTGTGTGTCAAAATCAGGAGAGTAACTAGGAGAGGAACTTGCAGAGAAAAACTATCATTGAAAGATTGACACCTGTTCTGAGTTTTGGAGACACTCCTGGTTTTGATACAGAAACCTGATCGAACCTGATCAGGGAAAAACCGTGGTGTGAAGGGCGTCTAAGGCTGGTTTCACACTGCAGTTTTTTCCCTGATCAGGTTCGATCCGGTTTGTGTGTCAAAACCTGGAGTGTCTCCAAAACTCAGAACAGGTGTCAATCTTTCAATTATAGTTTTACTCTGCAAGTTCCTCTCCTGGTTCCTCTCCTGGTTTCGGCACACAGACCTGATCGAACCTGATCAGGAAAAAGACTGCACTGTGAAACCAGCCTTAGAAAGCTCTTTGGTCTTGCCCATGTTGTAGAGGTTAGAGTCTGGCTGATTAATTGAGTGTGTGGACAGGAGTCTTTTATACAAGTGACAATTTAAGACAGCTGTGTTTAATGCAGGTAATGAGTTAATTAGGAGCATCTAACTGGCCTGTAGGAGCCAGAACTCCTAATTGTTAGTAGAGAATCAAATACTTATTTCTTTTTGCACAATGCAAATGTAATTATATAATTTAGACAATGTGATTTTCTGGATTTTATTTTTGATATTCTATCTCTGATGGTACCTTTACACGCCGCTACAGGATGGTGGAAACAACCGGGTAGATGAGAGAAATGTATCTTGCACCGCCAAATCAACCCGAGGTAGCGGCGTGTAAACATGGTTGTTTCCACCCGTCACTTGCGGCACCTGTTTCAGAGCAGTTCTCTAAAACAGGTTGATTTCAAGGGGATGGTAGCGGTCTGTATCGGCGTGTAAAAAAGGAACAAGAGGGTTGTTTTGACACCTTGCTATCTACCTGGGGCGTGACACAGGCTTCGGGAAACCGCCCCCCTTCAGCGATCATTGGAGGAAGCTCCTGCGTTACGATAGGTAGTCGCTGCATAGGGCGGCATATTTAAGGAGCTGACCAGTCACACGACACAATTGCTCGAGCGTCATGTATTAGTCAGCCTCCTGCGCTGGCTGGCCAATCATGATGCTATTGCGTTGTCCTATCAGCGTACGTAATTCTCGTAATCCACAATTCAGGCACACCTATGTGTTGTCCCTGCTGCACCAGGTCCTCCCATATTACCCTCTGTAGTGGCGTGTAAATGAGGTAAGGTGCTTTTCAGAAGGTAACTTTAGGCACCCGGCGGTGCATCCAGAGATAGATTAAACCTTCTGTAAAGCACCTTATTGCGGCGTTTAAAGACGGTGCGGGTACCGTTTGCAACCGTTTGTGCGTGCTCGTGCACGTGAAGCACCCAGTTGTTTCCACCATCCTGTAGTGGCGTGTAAAGGTATCATCACTGGTAAACTTAACCTACCCTTAAAATTATAGACTGTTCTTGGCTTTGTCAGTGGGCAAACTTAAAAAAGTAGCGAGGGATCAAATACTTATTTCCCCAACTGTAATATACATGGAAGGGAAGGTCTCACATAAAGAAGTGAAAGTGCAGGCCCAAATATAATGTAGCATTTTTATGTACACATAACTAGACATAAACAAACTTTCTCCGAACTTGTTTGCCAATTTCAAATTCAGCACAAATATTGCAGATTCAGTTCATGATCAGAAACACAAGCAATTTACCGTATATACTCGAGTATAAGCCGAGTTTTTCAACACAAATTTTGTGCTAAAAAGTTCCCCCTTCAGCTTATACTCAAGTCAGTCAGTATGTGCTGTGGGCGTGGGGGTGATCAGGGGCTGGAGGAGGAGGGAAGAGGCAAGAGAGAGAGCAGGAGGTCACGTGGGCCCGCTCATTAGTGTGATGTAATATGCACTGCATCACTGATGGGGGAGCGGTGCACATTACATGACACTAAAGGATCTCGCCCCCCACCACTGTATAGGGCCCCCATGCTGCTGCACATAAAATAACAAACTGATCTCAACCTCCAATGCTTGCCTGTAGGCATGAGGCGTCCTCCCTCCGCTCTTCCAATCTATATGCCGGCTTCCAATAATGTGACCTGCGCAGCAGTGACGTCATTGCTGCTATGCCGGTCACATGATTAGAAGCCGCCATACAGACAGGAAGAGCAGAGGTAGAACGCCCGGTGCCTGCAGGCAAGCATCGGAGGAACTTCTTGATTTACACCCCAGAGGACAACCATCTCTGTGATATACTGTATACTGGCCATTTATAATTCAGCCTGTCACCACATAAAAGTCCTAACAGAGAAATAAAAAGCAGGAATTCCTCACTGTGCACTGGGCTGTGTATGAAAGAGTTAATAGCAGTTATTCTCCTCATATTGGCTCAAAGGGGATTGTAACGTAAGAGACAGATGCTTTAGAAGGGAAAACAAGCGAAAAGGAACAATACAAGTCATTACGGTGAAAAACATGCTCTGGAGTAAATGAATCAAAGGAAATCTGTCAGGTTAAACATTAATATGTAACTGCTATTTCTAATTCCTTTCTCTTAGCTCTCTCTATTCATGTATTTCTATTATTTATGCTTCCCTCCTATCCTCTGTAAACTTCAAAATAAAAGATTATCTGTCAATCACAGTTATCTCTCTGCTGCCCGCTCCCCAAGGAATGAATATTTACGCATCATTACACTGCCCTGCCCTCCTCTGGTCTGTATGCTGTGTGATTCATTGCAGAGCAGAAAGGAGGGGGAAGGAGCTGTGTGTGTGCTTAGAGATCTTCATTGTGTGTATGAGACCCATGTGTAGTGTGTAATGTTGTTATATCTTCTGTAGTTTGCTTGTTGTCTTCCCTGTTTGCTTTTTCTGCCTAGTAACAGTGATGTAAGATAGAGGAGGAGCTGTGGCAGGAAAAGGGGGAGCTGGGAAAGGGAAGAGATTCATTAAAAGTATGGCCCGCTCGACTGAGCAGTTCAGCATATCTGTTTGTGCTTCTGGTTTCATCGTCATCTGCACTACAACACTACAATTGGCGACGAGGAAACGTTCATTCATCAGCTAAAGGTATTTCTGTGCCACAAGATCATCAGTGCTCACCATGGACTGTCTACCTGCATTCCCAGCTTTTGATGTGCATCAGTCCTTAGCAAACCTAGCAGCATGTTGGGATAAATGGCTGAAGCGCTTTGAGATATTTCTGCAAGCCATGAACATAGCCGATGACACAAGAAAGAAAGCCATGTTATACTATGCAGGGGAGCAAGTCTATGATATCTTCACTACTCTGCCTAACACAGGGGAGGACAAGGACTATGAGCTCAGCAAAGCACTTTGAGCAAACACTTCTCCCCGCACAGAAATGCAGCATTTGGAATCTTCAAATTTAGACAATCAAAGCAATCAGCCACAGAAAGCATTGATGAATATCATGTCCGGCTATGGCACCTTGCAGCTTACTGTGAATTTACAGACGTAGACAAAGAAATCCAAACACAGATATTACAAGGATGTGTTTCTTCAAAGTTAAGAAGACAAGCACTCAGAGACCCTACTATGACCCTTGCAAAACTATTAGACACAGCACGTATAAATGATACTGCAGAGACACAGGCAAAACTCATAGAGAGCAGTGAGCCAGAAGCACCATCTTCTATAGCAAAGCTTACACAGAAACCACAAGTACAGGCGGCAACTTGTTACAACTGCGGTGGGTCGTATCCTCACCAGAACGTTTGTCCAGCAAAGGGTACAACCTGCTATAATTGTGGAAAACGAAACCATTTTGCAAAAGTGTGCAGATCTACACCGCAGCAATCTGCTCGTCCCACAGTACAGCCCAGGTCACAGAAGGTCCAAGCACTGCAGCTTAATGACGAGGGTCAAAGCACTTACTCATTCTCAGTGACTGAGGAAGGATCTTGGGCTGTGCACATGATTAACAATCCAAAACGAGTCATCCTCATAAATGGCAATCCAGTGAAAGCCCTGGTGGACACAGGGGCGTCAGTCAACGTCATCAGTCATACAATCTATAATCAACTCCTGAATAGACCTGCTCTACAAAATACCAGCCTACAGATTTTCCCTTATGGTTCCACAGCTGCGTTGCCCCTATGTGGCAAATTACAGTCAGAACTCACAGCAGGGAAATCCATCACTGACACAGGTTCTTCAGTCCCACATATTATGCAGAAGTACCCCGGTCTCTTTAAAGGCCTTGGTAAGCTAAAAGACGTTCAGATAAAGTTACATATTGATCAGTCGATACAGCCCTCCATCCAACCTCACAGGCGCATTCCCTTTCATGTCCGCAAACTTGTGGAGCAAGAATTGCAAGACCTGGAGGCAACTGATGTTATTGAACGGGTCGAAGGCCCAACTCCCTGGGTCTCGCCAATCGTTGTTGCGCCTAAACCAAAACAGCCTGGTAAAATACGGCTTTGTGTGGATATACGGCATGCCAATCTAGCTATTCAAAGAGAAAGGCACATCACGCCTACTATTGATGACATTCTCACAAATCTTAATGGTGCAAAGGTGTTTTCAAAAATTGATCTAAAATCCGGCTATCATCAACTTGAGTTGCATCCAGACTCCAGGTATATCACAACTTTTAGTACTCATATGGGCCTGCGTAGGTTCAAGAGGTTGAACTTTGGTATCTCATCAGCCGCAGAAATTTTTCAAAATATTATCAGTCAGGTTCTGTCTGGAATAGCGGGAGTCCTCAACGTCAGTGATGACATTCTCATATACGGAACAACCCAAGAAGAACATGACAGTCACCTGGAGCAAGTGTTTCAGAGACTGCAAGCCTGCAATCTAACTGTCAATCTATCAAAATGTGCGTTCAACCAAACGTCATTAAATTTTTTTGGATACATCTTTTCAGGACAAGGTGTGTCAGCAGATCCTCAGAAAGTCACTGCCATCAAATCTGCTGGTCAACCTCAAAATGTCTCAGAGGTTCGCAGCTTTCTAGGACTGGTCACATACTGTGGACGATTCATACCCGACCTAGCCACTATTTCTGAACCCCTGAGACAACTCACAAAGAAAGATATTCCTTGGTCATGGGGTACTGAGCATCAAGCGTCGTTTGACGCGTTGAAGTCCAGCCTAACTGGTGACACTGTCATGGCTTACATTGACCCATTAAAGTCCACAGAGCTGATTGTAGACGCTAGCCCGGTAGGCCTGGGTGCAATTCTCACACAAGTGTCCAACAATGGCAACATTTCTACAATTTCCTACGCAAGCAAGACATTAACAGATACAGAACAGCGCTTCTCACAAACTGAAAGGGAAGATCTTGCAGTTGTGTGGGGATGACTTCACTTTCATCTGTACCTCTTCGGACACAAGTTCACAGTCATAAGTGACCACAAACCGCTTGTTCCAATTTTCAACAAACACTCTTCCAAACCCCCTCCACGAATTGAACGCTGGTTGCTCCGCTTACAGAACTACCATCTTCAACTGAGATATGAGGCAGGAGCTAGAAACCCGGCAGACTATTTCTCAAGACACCCAATACCACAACCTACTAAGGACAACATTCCAGCAACTATTCTAGCGGAGGAACATGTAAATTTCGTTGCTGCACATTCAGTGCCAAGAGCTATGACTATGGAGGAAATACAACAGGCGGTGGACTCTGATCCCCAACTTCAGTCGGTGATAGAATCTGTTCGGTCTAAGAAATGGAGCTGTTTTTTTGCTGAGGCTCGCCTTCAACCACTTGATCGAGTAGGTTACTTGGAGGCTTTCTTTAATGCACGACATTCACTCTCAGTGTCAGACTCAAATCTTCTGTTGCGTGACAATCGCCTGGTGATACCTCAGAAACTCGAGGACCGTGTACTTGATCTGGCCCACGAGGCTCATCAAGGGGTGGTAAAAACAAAGCAACTACTTTGAGAAAAAGTATGGTTTCCAGGACTGGACAAAAGAGTAGAGGCATCGATTCAAACATGCATTCCTTGTCAAGCAACTATAGTTGACCATAGGCGTGCGCCTTTACAAATGACACCCCTGCCAAAGAGCCCATGGACTGCTGTCAGTGTTGATTTTTGTGTTTTACCGGACCGCTCCTACCTGGTGGTGGTCATGGATGACTATTCTCGGTTTCCAGTCATTGAACATGTTTCGACAACATCGGCCAGGGCTGTTATACCAAAATTAGACAAGATTTTCTTGGCTTATGGCATACCCGAGACAGTGAAGACGGACAATGGACCTCCATTCAATACCACAGACTTTCAATCATTGGCAACTTATCTTGGTTTCTCCCACAGGAAAATAACTCCGTACTGGCCTCAAGCCAATGGAGAAGTGGAACGATTCATGCAATCAATCAACAAGACCCTGAGGATTGCTACCATGGAGCACAAGGACTCGCAACAAGAATTACATAGATTCCTTAGACAGTACAGAGCCACACCACACTCCACTACTGGGATACCACCAGCAACGGCATTGTTCAGCAGGCCCTTGCGCGTCAAAATCCCATGCATTCCGTCAGTTCCTGTCCAAACCCCAATTGCTATTAATGATTCCGTCTCTAAGGATAAAATGAAGCAGTATGCAGAAAAAAGTAGCCGCCGTTACAAGCATCCAGAAATAAAGGTGGGTGATTGGGTTCTTGTAAAGAGACTGAGACTTAGCGACAAGTTTGCATCGCCATACTATCCCGAGCCCTTTCAGGCCACACAAATCAGAGGCACCATGATTACTGCTAAAAACCAAAATCTTCAGGTCACTAGAAATGTGTCCCATTTTAAAAAACTTTGTGGCTACGTCCCAGAGACGACCCATGCAGAGGAAGTAGATAGCGACGACATACTGCCAGAGACAATGAACTCAGCTGTTCCCATAGGAGATACCTCAGAAGACCCCCCGAGTTTATCTGGAAATGAGATGTCTCAACGTTATCCTGGGAGAACAAATCGAGGGCCACCAGTCCACCTTGTGGATTATGTTCTGCAGTAGAGAAAAAAAAAACTTTTCTACAACGTGAACTTTTGAACGGTTAACTATTTACTGTGTTTTTTTTGTATGATGATAAGAGATGTAATGTTGTTATATCTTCTGTAGTTTGCTTGTTGTCTTCCCTGTTTGCTTTTTCTGCCTAGTAACAGTGATGTAAGATAGAGGAGGAGCTGTGGCAGGAAAAGGGGGAGCTGGGAAAGGGAAGAGATTCATTAAAAGTATGGCCGCTTGACTGAGCAGTTCAGCATATCTGTGTGTGCTTCTGGAATCATCGTCATCTGCACTACAACACTACATAGTGTATGCTCTGACATATTTCTATGTAATTATAAGAACATTTGATCATTTGCTCAGCAGATACACAAATTACATGTCTGCAGGAAAAACAACCATCATATAATAGAAATCTTAAAGATAGAACAGTGCAGCACAAAATACCTCCCACTTCCAGCATAGAGGGCAGGGACAGAACACCAGGTTAGGTGGGTGTGAATATTTAAGTAACACTTATACAGTATCCATATTATTTGACAGTGAATATAATGGAGAGGACTAATGCAGGAGTTGCCTGCAGAGTGTGAAAATGCTTATTGCATGGAAACTAGAACGTGTATAATAATGATTTTACATGTTTTTAAAAGATCTGCCCAGGCACTCTTCAAGGGTAATATTAGTATCAAACTGAAAAATGACATGACAGAGTACCTTTAAAAAACAGTAATGTTTAGCATGAATTTTTTGTAATTGAAGAGGCCCACAAAACTATGAAGTTGTATTTGTCCAATGCACACTTTAGGTTGGTCATAACCACACCCATCTGACTTGGATGAGTCAAGCCGAAGAAAGATAGGCAGATGCTCCATGAGAAACAGACTTCTTCATTGCTCAAATTAACCATTGCTACAGCTCGGCTTAGATTTGGGGTCTATTATTCACTTCCTGACCTGGTTTTCCTTTAGTTTTCAGTCACTTTAGATGTAAACTGTTAATTGCAGTTATTTATTTGTGTTTTCCTTTTCTTTAAGGTGGTTAGTAGTTATCCGCCTGTATAGACAAGGAGACTGATGTTTTGTTAATGCTTGGACAATCAAGGGTTAATTTATCATTTTATCTGGAAGTAAAGGCTTTTCATTTATTTTAAAGGACAGGACAAGCTCTGTTTGCTCTTCACTTCTGTTAGACCCCTTTCACATCAGTATTTCTGTCTGGGCCTGGCAGATCCGGACAGAAAACCGCATCTGCCGCATTTGCCACCTAAGAACCACACTTGCGGTGCACTTGCGGCAAGCCCCATGCATTCTCTATGGGGCTTGCGTCAAGTGCGGCAAGTGTGGTATTGCTGCAATGCAGTCCTTGCTGGCAGTTGCTGCCGCGATAAAAAAACGCCGCTGAACGTGTTTTTTTTCCGTGGCCGCAACTGCCACAAGTGCAGGATCGCGGCAATACCGCATCCACCTGAGGAAGACTGCTGTGTCAGTGGAAACGCGTTGTGGCTGTGAAGGAGAAAAATAAAAAGCTAAGTTTTATCTATAATTCACCCTGCCTGCCTTTCCTGAGCGCTCCACAGACTGCTTTGCATTAATCATATGTTCCAGTTTCTCCTGTGGAGGATCAGCAGCAGGAGCAGCTTGGAAGGCACATCAACAAAAGGACCTGTGTGGTGTGAGGTGAAGGCCTGGAACTACAGGACCTTTCCTGTCTGAGTGGTCACGTGTTCAGAGCTGGGGCCAGAGGAAGCAGCTCACAGGCAGCAGCACACAGAGATTCCAGGGAGAGCGATTAAGCTCCACACTTCAAGTGATTTACCAGGGCTGTGCAGGGCAGTGCACAGCCCTCCAAGGTGAGCAGCTTTTTTACTAGTTAGGGAAAGAAATTGTTTATACAGGTGCACCCAAGGCGCATCCTTTTCTGTTTATTTACATATTAATACCGCATTTGCCACACTTGCCGCAAAGCCCCATAGAGAATGCTTGGGGCTTGCCGCAAGTGTACCGCAAGTGTGGCCATTAGGTGGCAAATGAGGTTTTCTGACCAGATCTGCCGGATCCGGACAGAAACGCTGATGTGAAAGGGGCCTAACTGTCTCTGAATTCATTTGATCCAATTGTTTCTTCCGTTCCGCACACAGCTAACATCATACACAACCAAAAATATCATATTTATACTTCTAAATCTTTATAAAGAGCCATGCTTTAACATTTTTTATCTTGGTCCTTGCAATAACTGTATTTTTACATTTTCTGAAACATATCATTAAGCCTGGTCAGAATAGACTCAATACTTCTGTAACAATAACTGTTGTAAGTATCTTATGTGGCTAGAAGGGATGCACACTGTTTATAGTAAGCAGTTCAGGAGTTAAACCTGTAAATGAAATGCTGTGCACTCATGGGGACCTTTCTGTAATTCCAGGGTTTAAGCACCTGCTAGTGCAATATTACAGGTCACGTTATCTCTGTCCTTTTATTACTTCGACAATGCAGTGATTCCTCTGCTCATATGAACTATTCTCATAAAACTGCCAAGCCGCCCTCTCCTTTTCTTTCTCAGTGACTCCTTACTCCTTCACATCATTAGAATCTCATTTAGTGTTCATTATAACTATGTTAATCATGTTGAACTAATGTGCTGCTAAAGTAGCACTTTCCCCAGAACCCCGTTATAATTTACCTATTCATTAATGTGCCTTCCATTATTTTAAACCGCTGCCATAAAAAAACAGGAGCGTTCTAACTCCTCGCTTCATTTTCTAGATGCTGGGATTTGTTAAATCTGCAGACAGTAGGAGGATGAAATGAACAGATACAAATAAAAACCTGTTAATATACTGTAAGAAGGAAACAGATGAGACGTGAGATGGTAATAACATTTTAGCCTATATGACAAATGACTCAGTTTAGACTGAAGGCTGAGTTTCTTTAGTCATATCTCTTACAAAAAGTATGAACTCATCACTATTATATAGAACTAGATGGCGGCCCGATTCTAAAGAATCGGGTATTCTAGACCAGTGTTTCCCAACTCCAGTCCTCAAGGCACACCAACAGGTCATGTTTTCAGGATTTCCTTAGGATTGCATAGGTGATAATTTAATCACTTGTACAGGGGATAATTCCATCATCTGTCTAATGATAAGAAAATCCTGAAAACATGACCTGTTGGTGTGCCTTGAGGGCTGGAGTTGGGAAACACTGTTCTAGACTATGTATGTAGTTTATGTATGAAGATTTAAGAATAATGCAAAGCGAAGCTGGGTTTAAATCCTGTGACAATATCTTTGATTGCTTGCAGGAGGGCACAGCGGCCGTGTGCGGGCAGGAGCAAGCTGTGGAAGAGCAGGCGGGTCCGGGCAGGAGGGGGCCGGGGAACACCAGCCAGGTTCGGGCAGGAGGGAGACAGGGAACCGCAGTGGGGGGTGGCAAGAGGGGGCCAGACCCCTCTGGTACTATACACACAGGCGACAGTGCTGCTGGTACAATACACACAGGTGACAGTGCTGATACTGGTGGTACTATACACACAGGTGACAATGCTGCTGGTACAATACACACAGGTGACAGTGCTGCTGGTACAATACACACAGGTGACAGTGCTGGTGGTACTATACACACAGGTGACAGTGCTGATGCTGGTGGTAGTATACACACAGATGATAGTGCGGTTAGTACAATACACACAGAGGTGACAATGGTGCTGCAGGTACTATAAACACAGAGGTGACAATGGTGCTGGTACAATACACACAGAGGTGACAATGGTGCTGCAGGTACTATGCACACAGAGGTGAGAATGGTGCTGCAGGTACTATACACACAGAGGTGACAATGGTGCTGCAGGTGCTATACACACAGGTGACAATGCTGCTGGTACAATACACACAGGTGACAGTTCTGGTGGTACTATACACACAGGTGACAGTGCTGATGCTGGTGGTAGTATACACACAGATGATAGTGCGGTTAGTACAATACACACAGAGGTGACAATGGTGCTGCAGGTGCTATACACACAGAGGTGACAATGGTGTTTCAGGTGCTATACACACAGAGGTGACAAATGGTGCTGGTACAATACACACAGATGGTGACAATGGTGTGCAGGATGTATGATTAGTAAAATACAGATGACAAGGAGCTGAGGTTACAATCACTGAGTACAATTGATGCTGCAGGTGCAACACGCCAGGGTGACAAGCATGCTGTGGAACAGGTGCAATGGCGGAACACCACCAGGTGACAAGTGTGAGACTATACACACGATGGGGTGGAACGAGGCGACCCTCTGGTGACTATACACACAGTGACAGTGCTGCTGTGTACAATACACACAAGGTGACAGTGTGATACTGTGAGGTACTATACACACAGAGGTGACAATGTGCTGTCATATACACACAGGTGACAGTGCTGCTGGTACAATACACACAGGGTGACATGTGGTGCTCTATACACAGTACAGTGCTGACTGGTGCTGCAGTATATACACACAGAGTGACAAGGTGCGGTAGTCATATCACACAGAGGTGACAATGGTGCTGCAGGTACTATAAACACAGAGGTGACAATGGTGCTGGTACATACACACAGAGGTGACAATGGTGCTGCAGGTACTATACACACAGAGGTGAGAATGGTGCTGCAGGTACTATACACACAGAGGTGACAATGGTGCTGCAGGTGCTATACACACAGTGACAATGTGCTGGACAATACCACAGGTGACAGTGCTGGTGGTACTATACACACAGGTGACAGTGCTGATGCATGGTGTAGTATACACACAGATGATAGTGCGTGTTAGTACATACACACAGAGAGTGACAATGGTGCTGCAGGTGCTATACACACAGAGGTGACAATGGTGGTTTCAGGTCTATACACACAGAGGTGACAATGGTGCTGGTACATACACACAGAGGTGACAATGGTGCTGCAGGTACTATACACACAGAGGTGACAATGGTGCTGCAGGTACTATGCACACAGAGGTGACAATGGTGCTGCAGGTGCTATACACACAGGTGACAATGCTGCTGGTACAATATACACAGGTGACAGTGCTGGTGGTACTATACACACAGGTGACAGTGCTGATGCTGGTGTGCAGTATATACACACAGATGACAATGTGCGTTAGTACATATACACACAGAGGTGACAATGGTGCTGCAGGTACTATACACACAGAGGTGTACAATGGTGCTGCAGGTGCTATACACACAGGTGACATGGTGCTGCAGGTGCTATACACACAGATGTGTGCAGGTGTGTACAATACACACAGAGGTGACAATGGTGCTGCAGGTACTATACACACAGAGGTGACAATGGTGCTGCAGGTGCTATACACACAGAGGTGACAATGGTGCTGCAGGTGCTATACACACAGAGGTGACAATGGTGCTGCAGGTGCTATACACACAGAGGTGACAATGGTGCTGCAGGTGCTATACACACAGAGGTGACAATGTGCTGCAGGTGCTATACACACAGAGGTGACAATGGTGCTGCAGGTGCTATACACACAGAGGTGACAATGGTGCTGCAGGTGCTATACACACAGAGGTGACAATGGTGCTGCAGGTACTAAGCACACAGAGGTGACAATGGTGCTGCAGGTGCTATACACAAGAGGTGACAATGGTGCTTCAGGTGCTATACACACAGAGGTGACAATGGTGCTGGTACAATACACACAGAGGTGACAATGGTGCTGCAGGTACTATACACACAGAGGTGAGAATGGTGCTGTAGGTACTATACACACAGAGGTGACAATGGTGCTGCAGGTGCTATACACACAGAGGTGACAATGGTGCTGCAGGTGCTATACACACAGGTGACAATGCTGCTGGTACAATACACACAGGTGACAGTGCTGGTGGTACTATACACACAGGTGACAGTGCTGAGTGCTGGTGTGGTTAGTATACACACAGAGTGACATGGTGCTGCAGGTGTATACACACAGAGGTGACAATGGTGCTGCGGTGCTATACACACAGAGGTGACAATGGTGCTGCAGGTGCTATACACACAGAGGTGACAATGGTGCTGCAGTACTAAGCACACAGAGGTGACAATGGTGCTGCAGGTGCTATACACACAGAGGTGACAATGGTGCTGGTACAATACACTGAGAGGTGACAATGGTGCTGCAGGTACTATACACACAGAGGTGACAATGGTGCTGGTACAATACACAAAGGTGACACACAGAGGTGACAATGGTGCTGGTACAATACACAGAGAGGTGACAATGGTGCTGCAGGTGCTATACACACAGAGTGACAATGGTGCTGCAGTGCTATACACACAGAGGTGACAATGGTGCTGCAGGTGCTATACACACAGAGGTGATAATGCTGCTCTTCCCCTTGCATGGCCCGGTGCTCCCCTCTCACCTCTCCGGGCTCCAGCGGCGCGATCCAGCTCTATCCTCCTCTGCCGCCATGTCGCCGCCCCTGGAGCTGTGGATCCAATATGGCGTCCGGGAAGTCTCGCGAGACTTCCCGGACGCCATCTTGGAGAAAGTATGTCGCCGCCCCTAGAGCCATGGATCCAATATGGCGTCCGGGAAGTCTCGCGAGACTTCCCGGACGCCATATTGGATCCAGTTCTCCAGGGGCGGCGACATGTCGGCGGCGGAGAAGACGGAGGAGAGGTGGTAAGTATAGCCGACTGTGTGTGTGTTGTGTGTGTGGTGTGTGTGTGTGGTGTGTGTGTGTTAGGGGCGGCCGTAAGCGTTCTGGGCTCTATGAGTCCGGGCTCCTGCTTACGGCCGCCATCTTGGGTCACCCTGAGCGGGTGTACCTCTGGGCAGAGACCGGACGCTGGGACAAAGTGACGGATGTGACGTCACAAATCCCTCCGGTATTTATATATAAGATATGAACACAATTTATGGTAATTGACTAACGAATGAATACTTGCTTTTAGCTCTGTAATAATTGCAGTTGCAGAGGGTGCTGCTACGACCAGACCTACACTGTAGTAGGGCCTGCCAACATCAGCACCTACTACAGCTGGATGCGCATCCTTATACACATACTTACCTGAAATGCGTTGCAATGCAGAAACCAGGCTGCTCCCTGCACTGCAATACTCATCGCTAGAAAATCAGAGGCTGGCAGCTAACGTTGGTGTGCCTTTCTCGGGCAGCATTTGGCACACACACGAATGTCAGCCACCGGTCTCCACACTATGGAAGAGGACACTGCATGTAGTTGGAGCACAGGAAGAGAAGAAGAATATTTTTTTAACAGTTAGCAGCATCACGTGATATTTTTTACCATGTTACCATGTTCATTTTTTAATCTTTATTAGAAGTGAATGAAGACGTATTTCAATGCTCTATTAGCATCACCTCTGTACCTCATTGAGGTACTTCATGTCATGTAAAAAATGAAATCCTACAAAAAATGTGCAAGTCAAAATCAGATGTAGAATAAAATACAGTGGAACCTTGGATTACGATACAATTTGTTCCGTGAATATGTTTGCAATCCAAATCACTTGTACATCAAAGCAAATTTTCCCAAAAGAAATAATTGAAATGCGGGTAATGCTTTCACAACCCAAAATTATATACTGTATTAATATAAAAAATATTACAGTTCTGCAATTAATTGCAATTCTATAGTATACATATCTGCAGGAAGCCAATCAATTACAGTACGTAAAGTTGGTTTAGTAGTGGCACCACAAATGTACAGTATCAAGTATGAAGGGCTCCATGTTCAGAGTGTGGTGAACATGCAAATGCCGGAACCCGGTGAGTATTACTAGTATTGTATTGTATCGGCACAGGGAGGGAGGTACAGTACTGTAGAGGGGTGGGGAGAGTGAGCCCCACCTCCCGCAAGACCACCCGGACCAGGATTTGTATGAGAAAAATTTAACAACATGTATGTTAGCCATCAGGGCATGGACAGATGGTGATAAAAAAATCTAACACAGTTCAGAAAAACTGATACCTACCTCAAGAAAACCAAAAGGAAAATAAAGGCACCTTATAAGGGGAAACCTGTGTGGCGCCCCTATGGCAAGGCGCAACAGGGAGGTACTGCACCCCAAACAGAAGGTGTAGTGTCTCCGTAGACGTGGATATGGAGGACCCTACAGAGTCTGCACCCTAACACCCATACAGTAGGCCACCTTACTACAGGGGACCGTATATTTAGTGGGTGGAGAATAGATGAGCGGGAGACGAGGAGTGACAGTTAGAAGACTAGTCAGTCAGACGGTGTAAGACAGTAAAGAAGACGGACGCAGGGGATCCTGCGACTGTGACAGGAGGGCACCTCTTACGAGAGGGGTGACCTGGACGGAGAGGGGGGCCACTCCAGGACTGGTCGGAGCCAGCTGGAGACCCAGTTCATCACCGGTACACCGGAACTGAGGTGGTTAGTTACGGTCTATCCCTAACCGCAGACCGGCAGGCTGTGGGCCAGACATAAGGGAGCCGCAGCACCCATAAAGCAGTCCAATATCAGTCCCATAGCTGGGTTCATGATGCTAAGGAGTAAAGAGACTTTAGGCAACAGACTCCGAGGACTAGAGGCTAGACTCACCAGTGGGAGTACAGAAGGCCATCAGGGCAAAGAAGGGAAACGGACCAGGAGGGCCATTTTTAAGGACACCTCTGACAAACTCTGGAAAAGCCTCCAAAATCCGCGGCTACGGCCCCCGGTTAATCCAGACTGTACTGTGTACCGATATCACCTGGTGCAAGTAAAGAACTGTTTGAGCTGATCTGGTGTCTGGACTCCTTTCATCCGTCGCCGGGAGGGCCCCTACAACATCACAGAGTTTAGGACCACGACTCCCCTTATCAACCCCGTTTCCCTGAGGTAAAGCTTCACCTGTGGGGAGCTGTACTACCAAAGCTGCATTTCCATCACCTCAGCGGCCGGCCGCGCAGTGCTGGTGTCCCTATTGCCAGGTACAAAAAGTGGCGTCACATTACAATAACCCCCATCATCATGACCCCCACCCACCATTAATGGTCCAGGGCACTGAACCGGGAACCGACCAGCCGTGATCCCCACTGAAGTAACCACCTGTCCCGAGATCCGAGTACCCCCCACCCTGTCGACCGACTCATTTCCATGATGCTCTTATTGCAAATCTTGCCTGTATTTACATTACAATTTATTAAAAATGTTACAGTGTCTTGCAAAACACTCTCAGACCAAGTAATTTGTATTCCAAGTTTCCATTGTAGTACATATTTATGTAAATTAAATCAATTAAAAATGGAGCATACATTCAAAGATACCAACATAGGAATACAAGACTGGTAATTGAATAAATAACATATAAAATAATTAGATAGTTACCCAAATTAATAATTTTACAATCAGATATTCACAATGTACAATGTATAACGTGTACAAGTACTCAAAAATAAAAAAAAAGTGAGATCTGGATACAAATAAAGTAAATGCTAGAAATTAATAAATGGCCCATTAACTGGACAGTGAAGTGCATTGGAACCTATGGAATACACTCTCTAGTAAGGCGGAACACACCGACAAAGATAGCAGTCATCTGTATGGTGTATTTGGTGTACACAGGTATTCACAAATAAAGCATTGAGATTCAGTTACAAAGGAAATAAATAATAAAGAGCAAGTTAAATGAACAATAAAGTTCCCAATGGTATATGGAACATACTCTCCAGTCAGGAAGAGTGCACTTGATACATGTTTTGCATGTAGCTTTGTCACTCCTGGAGGATCATGACGACAGGCTTGGGGGTCATTAGCTTACCCCCAGCTGTCATAACAACCCATTAGTGCCCTGAGATCACATGATAAGACGCCGATGGGTAGGATCAGTGACTCGCATCCTGTCAGCACATGTCAAATGCCTCTTTCAGAGATTGACATTGGCATTTAGCCATTTAAAAGCTGCGGAAAAATTCTCTACGCCACTTGATGGATGAATAAATTAGTCATCAAGTGCAGGGAAAGATGTGGGCTCAACATGTGTGAGATCACATCAAAGGCAAAGCCACAACAGATGACACGACTTTGGTCATGAAGGGGTTGACATTTCTCTACATGTGTTTGATGGGACTTAGATCCAAATTTATTGCTGGCCACTTCAAAACTCTCCAACATTTTGTTTTCATCCATTTCTGGGTGCTTCTTGAAATATGTTTGGAGCCATTATTGTACTGGAAGTACATTGCGAGCGAAAATCCTTTGGTAATCTTCAGATTTAATGGTGCCTTGCACACCCAGGGCAACCAGCTGTAGAGGCAGCAAATTAAACCCAAAACATCTCTGAACCTCCACCTTATTTGACTGTAGGTATTGTGTTTTTTGTGTTTCAATTTTTGGTAAACAGTAGAATGATGTGTTTCATCAAAAGCTCTATCTTAGTCTCATCTGTACCCAAGACACTTTCCCAGAAGAATTTTTGCTTAGTCACATACATTTTGGCAAACTGCAGACTAGTGTCTTTGTGTCAGCAGTGGTTTATTCTTAGGTCACCTGCCATAGCCTTTCATTCATTCAAATGTTGATGGATAGTTTGCGCTGAGATTAATGGTCCCTGAGCCTAAGGGACAGCTTTAATTTCTTTACAAATTGATTTGGACTTCTTAGCCACCATCGAGACTATCCCACATTGCAACCTTTAATAATTTTATCTCTGCGTTTCATGTCCATGGAGATTATCTACAGTTCCATGGGTTGTAAACTTCTTTATTATGTTGCACACCATAAATAAAAGAACATCAAGATTTCTGAAGATGTATTTGCACAACTTTGGTTATCAAGTCCTCAAAAAGTTATTTTCTCTGCTTTCTGTTCTCTATGCTTAGTGTTGCACACAGACACAAAATACAAAGAGAGTCAATTTCTCCATTTTTTATCTGGTTTCAAGTCTGATTATCATATTTCCCATACCTTTTATTTCCCACAGGTGAGTCTGAACGGGCATCAAATGCTTGAAAAAAAGTTATTTACTTATAATTTTGGAAAAATGGCAACAATGTTGTCCAAAATATTTTGGGGGCTTTGTATTCCAATACACACAAAGAAATAAAACATGTAAATGACAAAACATGTAACTGCAATAATTTTTTGGGAGAAATACTTCATTTTCTGGAACAAATTCAAATGGGTGCCAAAACTTTTGGCCATGACTGTAAACATGTATTATTTATTTATTTAATGGAAATTCTTGAAGAATCCCTTTAATGTTATGTTTTGCTGTTTTCCACCAGACCATGGCTTATTCTTTGCCTGAACTCTAGTCTTGCCTGAACGTCTTCACCCTGAGTTCTGGATTGTACCTATTCCTCCTAGAATATGTGTTTGACCCGCCCCAGGGCCTTGGGGTACCCGGTCCCGGGTTTTGTAGTTCACGGGGGATGTCACTGGGGCCTGTGTCCGGTCCCGTGGCCTTGGTGGTCACTGAAAATAATCAATAAAAATAAAAAAAGGTGTTTCGTGACACCACCTATGGTTCCTGTAATGTTACCAGCGCTGCAGGACAGACCTCCGAGGTGATGGTGGAGCAGCAAGATGGTTCCGCTCCCCGTAGGTGGAGCAGGATCCTCGGGACAGTAGTGGAAGTTAAGGGTTGTGGACAGTCTATGATGGGAGCAGGATCAGGGGCTTCAATAACAGTCACACACACAGTGTTGATGTTTCCATACCTTTACTGATGTGATGAGCAAGGTGAAGTCCAGGGTACAGTCTGGGGGGTCTGGCAGCAATTCGGGATCTCAACATCCGATGAGTTATGAGGCCTCCCTTTTACTCTGTGTGTGTGCTTTAGTCCTGGGCTGTCTGAAGCTAAGCCCTGACCCTCTCCTGTGTCCTCACTTGTATGGCAGGTGGTGAGAGCCCTGCTGCAGGGCACCACTGTATCTGCTGTGGTCCCTGGCTCTGCTGGGTGGCTATGCCTCAAGTGCTGCTGCACCAGGGGACTTGAAATCTCCCTGGCCTCCGGTCTTTGCTGCTGGGCTGAGTGGACTCATGCAGTCTCGGACTCTGGTGAATGGGTTGTCGACTTAACTCTTCTGGGGCGATCTGGCAAGGCTCTGCTCCTCCTGGCTAACCTGCCTCACCTCCGACCCTCACCCTAGGGTCCCTCATTCTGCTCAGGCTCACTCACTGGCACGGGCCTAGCGCGGCACTGTTCACAAGGACATTTACCTTAGAACTGCTTCATACTGAGCTGCCTAACTCTGCCCTGGGCCTGAATTTATAGGGGACCTTGCCTGAAGTCAGCAAATAGAGCTTCCCCTTCTGGTCTGGGGTGGGAGGTGTTGTGCGTGGGTTTACCTGATATGGAAATCCCTCCCTGCTCCAGGTGTTCCTGTGGCAACTGAACCATGGGGTGCCACATGATTGTTGTCAGTATAGAATAGAATATAGTTGATAGTTCATGTATGAAACTATAAGGAAATTGTGTGTATCAGAGTTACATATGTGGTCTCCAATAAATTAAAGCATATAGAACTCTAATGGATTTTTATCATTTATTAGATACGGGAAGATGAGGAAAGGAGAAAGGGTGAGGAACAAATACGCCAGAGAGAAGAGCTACGCGCAAAAGAGCTCTACCTGAGTCTAAAGAAAGCACAACTGCAAAGTCAACGCAATGAAAATGATGAGCAAGAGTGGCAAGAGCAATGTAAGTAGGAGCAAAAGCTTTTTTTTCTGCTTTAATATTTATCTAAATTTTATATCAAGACTGTCTTAACTTAATACTGAAATATTTAAATCAATATGGCATATTAGTTATTTCGTTAGATTTTGACCAAGAAGACTGACCAGTTAATGCTTGAGGTTCAGTATAGCGTAAAAAATTATTGGATTTTTCCTCATTGTTTGTTGTATATTTCAAGTACTCATCCTATATACATAGGGAACCAAAAGTAGGAGGACTGTAGGTGGAATAGGGTAAGGGGTTGTGTAAATTCATGGCTTATTACGTGTTTCAGGACTCCCAGAAACGCCCTGAAACATGACAATATTACATTGATTTTTGATGATATTCTATTTCATTGAGATGCGCTTGTATATATAAATATCACCACCTTTTACTGGTGAAAAAAACTAAATAAATACACATATTTGGCATCACTCTGGCTATAAATGTTCTAGTTATGAAAATATAATATTATGTAAAATAAATAAAAAAATAAAACACTTCTCCACAAAATAAAATAAAAAGCATGGAAGGCACTGTACGTTCTCCAAAGTTGTATCAATAAAACTTCATTTCATCATGGAAAACAAAGCTCCATTAATCAAAAAGTAAAGCAAGGTCTAGTTTGTGAGGGAATAGGAAAAAAAAATGAAAGCACATAAATGAATAATCACTAGATCATTATTAAATACTGAAATGTTTATAATGTTTATCTTCTCAAAACAACCTTGAAGGGAACCTGTCAGGTTGTTTTTACCCCCTAAGCTATCACTATCTGTCCCTGCATCTTCCTAACACATCCCTAACCATCCCCGTCTGACCTAAAATGGTCCTATAATGGCTGTGAAAAAAGACTTTGTGACTCACATTTTCACATGCGAATGAGGCATCCAGACTATGGTCTTGACTGGGCAGTCTTCAGGGCTCTATCTCCCCTCTCACTGTTATTATCATGCAACGCTGGGAATGCCACTTCCAGTCCATTGCATTGTGGGTAATTATCGGGTGTGAGGGCCGGCTTCGATATGCTCATGCTCAGGAGGCGGTCTACACAGCCAACACACTCTAAATCGAGCAGGTTGGATACTCAGATTGGCTCGGTTCCAGTAAAGAGTATAATGAAATCAATAGGAAACTGGAGCATTTTTCTGGAAGACCCTACCAGGAGGGCTGTAGCAGCAGGAAAATCACTGAAATGGATGGAAAATGCTCTGAAATGGAATTGAAACAGCATGAGGAAGACACCTGGATGCATTTCTGACTCCTAGGTTGCTGCTGGGAATATTGATGTCAGAGCAATGCTCCAGTTACGGATTGACAATGGAACATATTAAACAGATTTTTATTAGTGATAGCCGCCTAAAGACCCTAACAAGATTTTGAGCAATGGCCACTTGATGACTGTGAAAAGATTTTGTGATAGGGCTGCCTGATGACTCTTGGAAGATTTGAAGGGAGGGTTACCTGATGATCCTGAAAAGATTTTGCGTGAGGGCTAACTGATGTCTTTGAAAACATTTTGAGTGAGAGCCACCTGATTACCCTCAAATGATTTGAAGAGAGGGTCACCTGATGTCCCTGAAAACATTTGGAGCAAGGGTCTCCTGATGACCCTTAAAAAATTTAGAGTGAGGGCCACCTGATGACTATGAAAACATTTTGATTTAGGGATGCACGATGTCCCTCAAATAATTTTGAGCAGAGCTGCCTGATGACTGTGAATAGATTTTGAGCACGGGTCACCTAATGACCATTAATATATTTTGAGCTAGAGTTGCCTAAAAATGATATAAAGATTTTGAACGATGGCCACTTGATAACTGCGAAAAGATTTTGAGCTAGGACTATCTGATGACCCTTAAGAGATTTCATGACCCTGAAAAGACTTTGCGCGAGGGCTGCCTGATTAACCTGAAAACATTTGGAGTAAGGGATGAATCTTGACCCTCAAAGGATTTTGAGTGAAGGCCACCTGATGACCCTGAAAACTGTTTTAGTGAGGGCTGCCTGATGACCCTTAAATATTTTGAGCGAAGGCCACCTGATAACTCTGGAAACATTGTGATTGAGTGTCGTCTGATTTTCTTGGCTCCTCCGGCTTTTGCTCTGATCCCTGCTGTCGCTCCCAGTGCTTGCGCATGTTTTACAGGTCTCCTAGACATGTGCTTAGGGCCCATGCACTCCCTGCTTCTTAAAAGGGCAGTGTGCATACTCTAGACATGTCCCCAGCCTAAGTATGAGAGGTAATCATGATTTTAGGCACCTGCCCCTGTAGAGAAGTGCCTGACAACTGTCACACTTGAGACAGTTAGTGTCCAGTGTATTCCGTAATACAAGGGAAACACAAAGATGGAAAGATAGAATGGCCCTTACAGTAGGGAGAATGGAGACAAAACGGGTCACCTCCCAACATTCATCTGTGTCTGTAACCTAAGCTCCCTAAGGTCCCTATACGGTTTCCTCCTCCTGTCACTGTTACATGCCTAATCCCTTATAGTCCCTCTACTTACCCTGGATATTGCGTGTTGTTTTGCAGGCTCCAGGATCCACCCTCTCTCTCTGTCTGTGCTGCTGTGATGTGGAGCTGAAGGCAGGACTAAGGATTTGCATTCTGTGAGTGACAGAGAGGGGGGAGGGCAATGCCTGCACAAGCAAAGCAAACAGACAGAGAGAGGGTGGACCATTCAGGCTGCAAAACAACACGCCCTAAGGGCTAAAGAATATAGCCCCTACTAATTATAATCCCTAATGAGTGAGTATTAAAATGTTTTTATACACTTTCACAGGATGCTTTTAGGAGACAAAAGGAGTGTGAGATTAGTGATAATATGCTTCAGGGACATGTTTTGGAGGCTTTTTGGAGGTGACAGGATCCCTTTAAAGAAGTTCGGGTTCAGATGCAGGCAGGACAGCTGGTACAGAATGAACAAGTTCAGATTCCTATTTCAACATGCAACAATTACACCTGTCTTGAAGAAGCCATCTCTCGACCCGACCTCCAGGAGGCTTTCTGGAGGTGACAGGATCCCTTTAATCTGCACCAGCCATCCTGTCTGGAACTGAACTGTAAACCTGTTCCATCTGCACATGATCCCGAGACAGTTCTGTACCAGCTGTACAATTTGAAACAGTACCACTATCCACACTGCCTGCAATTCTGATCCTGTCCCACCTGAATCTCCATACTTTACCTGTGTAAGCTGCTGCAGACCTGGTGTCTAGTGATAGCCAAATACCTCACTATCAGAGGCTCTGGTGAAAACTCTGTATTAGCTTAGAAATGCACCAGGAAAACCAAACATTTTAATTTGCTTTAGGTTCCGCTGCTGTAATCTGGTGAGGTTGAGAAATCTGGGCCATTTCAGGCCTGGTTTATTTTGATAAGCATCAGTATGTCAGTTTTTTAATTTGACAGGCATAAGTGCAAATTTGTTATTAACAAAACACTAGCGGCAGTACAGGCCAATGTGTTCAAGGTGTAGAGGGTCGGTTCATGCCACAGGCCCAGTTTGGATATGCAATAATTGTATGGTACAAGGACATAATGGAGGACACTGAAATGGTTGCCTAGGTACTCCTTAATCATCGTTAAAAAGTTTTCCTGCCCTGTCAAGTCACCCCACGCTTCAGGGCCTGGGCGCTGAGAATGTCTGATTAAGTTGTCCCAGACCTTTGATAGTGTTTCCCTGCCTCTTTTGGACATGATGTATGTCTCCATTTTCTCTCTTTCTTGCTTGCCCAAGAAACTATGAGCTGTGCTGCCGGCATTGTCAGATTGGAATTTTTTATACAAAGTGTTCAGATAGGACCTTCTGGCATTGCACTATTTTATTAGCCCTTCCTGCCACAGAGAAGCCTCACTGAAGCTAGGGGTGCTTACACCCAGCAATAGAGACCCTTAATGGAGAGGGACAGAGAGCCACGCACACGTGCAGTTCATATAGTGATTGAAAGATGATGAAGCTGTGTAAAGCATGTTATATGCACATAGGGGTCAGATAACATGCTATGTGGGCCAACTAGATGAGGGAATCAATGACCCCTTGACTACCTCAAAGCCTTAAGTAGCATATCTGAAATTATCCTTTGAAATACTTTTTCTGAGTTGATGTATGCTGCCACATGTCAGGCAGGGGTTTGAGATACGCATCCAGAACTGCTTGTGGTTCTGGGTAAACAGGGGACCTGACAGGTTCCCTTTATTTCCATCTATTTTGAACAAACTTGATAAAGCTGGTGTGAGTAGTACCCTCTTTAGTGCAGGCAACCATCCCTTGCTCCTCATCTCCTCCTCCTCGTTATCACCCAATCTGAGAAGATAACATGAGGCTGGGTTGGGTAGTATCACTCTTTGTACTTTCCTCCTCTTTCTCTTCTTGGTCCATATGAAAAGCTGCCTCCTTAATTTTAAGTATTGTGCATTTCAGTAGGCATAGAAGCAGAAATGCGTATGCTGATTATGGGGATTATGGCATTGTCACCGCTCACCATCTTCGTTTATTCCTTAAAGGTTTGTAGAATCGCACAGATGTCAAATGTCTTTTGCCACTTGTCAGTTTTTATGTGCTGAAACTGACCAGAATACCGACTCGCATATTGTAACTAGTATTAAAACACTGGCCTCTGCTCCTTACTAGTGATGAGCGAGTATGCTCTGCGCTGCTCGGTACTCGCACGAGTATCACTGTACTTGGGCTACTCGGCGAGCACCGAGTAATCTCGCGATACTCGTGCTGTGCTCGTGGTCCTCATCCCTGCATGTTGGCGCTCTTTAGAGAGCCAGCCCACATGCAGGGATTGGCTGGCAGACCACTGCAATGCCACAGCCCTGTTAGTTGTGGCATTGCAGTGATTGGCCGGCCTGCACAGCGTGACCGAGCCTTTATAAGACCCGGCCGCGCTGTGCTCTGCACACAGCCATCCAGACAGTGAGTGTAGGGACAGTGTCTGCTGCTGCTTAGGGACAGATTTGCGGCCCTCATAGGTAGATCCGGAGCAGGGCTGCAAACTGCTGCTGACCACAACAGTCCTTCTCAGGACTAATCTAGGAGGATATAGGCAGGGTGATCCAGATCGAAATCCAAGCTTTTCTGTGACCATAACAGTACTTACTAGCTTGATACAGGTTAGGGACTAAAATCCTACTCTCCTGTGAGCTGAACGGTCACCAGACTGGTGTACTTACTACCTTGATACAGGTTAGGGACTAAAATCCTACTCTCCTGTGACCATTACAGTCACCAGACTGGTGTACTTACTACCTTGATACAGGTTAGGGACTAAAATCCTACTCTCCTGTGAGCTGAACAGTTACCAGACTGGTGTACTTACTACCTTGATACAGGTTAGGGACTAAAATCCTACTCTCCTGTGATCTGAACAGTTACCAGACTGGTGTACTTACTACCTTGATACAGGTTAGGGACTAAAATCCTACTCTCCTGTGACCATTACAGTCACCAGACTGTTGTACTTACTACCTTGATACAGGTTAGGGACTAAAATCCTACTCTCCTGTGAGCTGAACAGTTACCAGACTGGTGTACTTACTACCTTGATACAGGTTAGGGAATAAAATCCTACTCTCCTGTGATCTCAACAGTTACCAGACTGGTGTACTTACTACCTTGATACAGGTCAGGGACTAAAATCCTACTCGGCTGTGAGCATTACAGTCACCAGACTGTTATACTTACTACCTTTATACAGGTTAGGGTCTAAAATCCAAATCTCCTGTGACCCGAACAGTCACCAGACTGTTGTCGCTGTATACCGGCAAAATGTGCAAGGGCGTTGGCAAGGGCGTTGGCAAGGAACAAGGAAGTGAACGTGATGGTGGTGCAGGCAGGGGCCGAGGTTGTGTGCAAGCACTAATTTCGCAACAACAAAGGGGCACATCTACTCGCTCACACGTCCTGTCCCAAATTCTTGGGGCCCGCAGCACTACACCGCTCTTGAACCAAGACCAGTGTCAACAGGTTGTTACTTGGATAGCGGATAATGCTTCAAGTCAGATTAGCACCTCCACAAACACCCTGTCTTCCACACGGTCAAGTGTCAGTAGCTGTGATACTGCACCGCACATTTCCCAACCTGATCCTCCTTCCTACCACCAGGCCGAGTACACGTCCACGGACATTACTGATCCCACACTTGGACACTTGGAAGTCCAGAAGTGTGTACCCATGGGTGAGTGGAGGTACATGGCAAATTCCCATAACAAAATTTAAATTCCGCTGTCATTTGTGTGTGGTGTGGTGAAGTCTGGCCCAATCCAACCCTTCTTTATCTTGATCAGAGTCAGCCTGTCAGCATTTTCAGTTGACAGGCGGGTGCGTTTATCAGTAATGATTCCACCTGCGGCACTGAAAACACGCTCTGACAAAACGCTAGCGGCAGGGCAGGCTAGGACTTCCAAGGTGTAGAGAGCCAATTCATGTCACGTATCCAGCTTGGAGACCCAATAATTGTAAGGCACAGAGGAATCTCGCAGTACAGTTGTTCGATCTGCAAGGTGCTCCTTCAGCATGTGGCCAAACTTAGCATTTCTTGTGGCACTACCCCGCACCTCACGGGCTGTGGTACGTGAGGGGCTGAGAAAACTGTCCCACATCGTAAAGACTGTTCCCCTACCTCTGGCGGATTGGACTTGTGCCCCTCTCGGCCGTACGCCTTGGTTGTCCACCGATTCCTGACCTATGCCGCTAGCGTTTTGTGAGGGGAATGCTTTGCCTACTTCCGTTGCTATGGCCTTCTGGAACTGCTGCATTTTGGCTGACCTCTCCGCCTCGGGAATGAGAGACATAAAGTTCTCCTTGTAGCGTGGGTCTAAGAGTGTTGCCAACCAGTACTGATTGTCGGCCAAGATATTCAGAACGCGAGGGTCACGAGCCAGGCAGCTTACCATAAAGTCAGCCATGTGCGCCAGACTCTTAACAGCCATCACTTCAGCATGCTGACCAACACGATGACTGAACATGCTGTCCTCCTCCTCCTCCTCCTCATCTCCCCTGTCCTCTGGTCAGCCACGCAGAATCGAAGGTATGACTGGTGTGCATGTCATATCCTCAATTTGGCCAGAGAGTTGCTCCATGTCTTCATCCTCCTCCTCCTCGTCATAGTCCTCCACTGCACGTAGTGATGACATGAGGCTGGGCTGTGTGTTATCACCCACACCCACTACAGTTTCTTGCTCCAAGTCATCGCGCTCCGCCTGCAATGCATCATCTTTGTTTTTCAGCAGAGACCGTTCTAGAAGGCAGAGTAGCGGTATGGTGACGCTAATAATGGCGTCATCGCCGCTCACCATCTTGGTGGAGTCCTCAAAGTTTTGGAGGACGGTACATAGGTTGGACATCCATCTCCACTCCTCAGGTGTTATGTGTGGAGTTTGACCCATTTCCCGACGGCTTAGGCGATGCAGGTAGTCAACAACTGCCCTCTTCTGCTCACATATCCTGACCAACATGTGCAGAGTTGAATTCCAACGCGTGGGGACATCACACACCAGTCTGTGGGCCGGAAGACGCAAACGGCGCTGAAAGCCGGCAAGGCCGGCTGAAGCAGCACGTGACTTGCGAAAATGCGCAGACAGGTGGCGAAATTTTACCAGCAGATCAGACAGCTCTGGGTATGATGTAAGAAACCGCTGAACCACCAGGTTGAGCACATGGGACACGCATGGAACATGCGTCAGCTGGCCTCGCCTCAAAGCTGCCACCAGGTTCCGGCCATTGTCACACACGACCTTTCCTGGCTTTAGGCTCAGAGGTGTCAGCCAGTGATCTGCCTGCTGTTTCAGAGCTGTCCACACCTCTTCTGCATTGTGGGGTTTGTCACCTATGCAGACTAGCTTCAGCACAGCCTGTTGCCGCTTTGCAGAGGCAGTGCTGCAGTGCTTCCAGCTTGTGACTGGTGTGGAGGGTACAGTGGATGAGGATGCACAGGAGGAGGAGGAGGCTGAGGAGCATGACATTCCGGAGCTGTAGAGTGTCGGTGAAAGCCTGACAGAGGTAGGGCCTGCAATCCTTGGTGTGGGAAAGACGTGTTCCATCCCTCGGTCAGACTGGGTCCCAGCTTCCACAATATTAACCCAGTGTTCCGTCAAGGAGATGTAGCGGCCTTGCCCACAAGCACTTGTCCACATGTCTGTGGTTAGGTGGGCTTTGGCTGAAACAGCGTTGTTCAGGGCACGTGTGATGCTTTGGGACACGTGGTTATGCAATGCGGGGACGGCAAAAATGGAGAAATAGTGGTGGCTGGGGACCGAGTAACGTGGGACAGCAACCGCCATCAGGTCGCGGAATGCTTCCGTCTCCACCAGCCGAAAAGGCAACATTTCTAGCGCTATGAGTCGCGAAATGTGACAATTTAGGACTGTGGCATGTGGGGCGTTGGCTGCGTATTTGCGCCTGTGTTCAAAGGTTTGCTGAATGGATAATTGAACGCTGCGTTGGGACAAGGACGTGCTTGATGGTGGTGTTATTTATGCGTGGGCAACTTCAGGTGCAGGGCCGGAGGCTTGTTCGCGGCCAGCATGGACAGGGGATTGGCTCACACGCACAACACGCGAAGACGTAGCAGTGACATCAGCAAGCACCGCTCCTCGACTCTGTTGTACTTCCCACAAAGTCAGGTGCTTGGCTGACATGTGCCTGATCATGCTGGTGGTGGTCAGGCTGCTAGTTTTCGTACCCCTGTTGATGCTGGCATGGCAGGTGTTGCAAATGGCCTTTTTAGAGTCATCTGGAGCCAACTTAAAAAACTGCCAGATTCGGGAAGACCTAACATTTGCACAGGCACCTTGTGTCGTGTTGTTGTTCCGGGGAACGGTTGCCTGCCTTCTGCCTGCGGACACGACCCTGCTTTGTAATGCCTGTTGGGATGCTACACCTCCCTCCCCCTGTGCACTGCTGTCCTCGCTCCTGCCAGGTTGGGTCAGCTACTGGATCATCCACCACGTTGTCTTCCTCTTCCTTGGATAATCGCTGGACTGCTCCTCCTTCTCCTCATGTGCCACCATGATGACCGTTACAATAGTTAGGCTGTTGCTTCAGGTATACCCCCAGTGGTAAATTTTTACGCCCATTCTTTTAGAATGGGCATTACAACGACAGGAGTCCCGCTCCTTTTCAATGGGAAAAGTGTTTTGAGGCCCTCCTGCACGTCTCTATCCAGGGACAATGTGGAGCCTCCCAATTTTTGGCTGCCCTGCCAAAGGGCTATACTATAATACACCCACTTGAGGTTTACAGGCCCTACTGCATGTCTGTATGCATGGGTCTTTGTTGAACCTCCCAATTTTTGGCTGCCCTGCCAGAGGGCTATACTACAATACACCCACTTCAGGTTTACAGGCCCTCCTGCACGTCTCTATCCAGGGACAATGTGGAGCCTCCCAATTTTTGGCTGCCCTGCCAAAGGGCTGTACTACAATACACCCACTTCCTTACAATGGGCACTTCAGGATTACAGGCCCTCATGCACGTCTCTATCCAGGGGCGTTGGTGAGCCTCCCAATTTTAGACTGCCCTGGCAAAGGAAAATACTTGAGTTCCTCAAAATGGGCACAATATGTCAAGACAGGGCTTTATGTACGTCTCTTCTCAGGGACATCGGAGTGCCGCACAATGTTTTCACGTAAAATCTTTTATGTAATCACAAAAAGTAACATACACCAGCTGTATCTCACTATTGGGTATGTGCCCTTAACATTTCCACCCTGAATATTCATTTTGGTGTCATTTTGGAAGGTTTTCTGGTGACTCCGTAAAATTGGCGTGAAACTTGGACAACATTGTTCACAGCTGTGACTTTTGAGTGAGAAATGCTTCCAGGGGTCTTCCCCATGGTGTTGCCATGTCATTTGAGCACTGTTCTGAGACTTTTGTGACATTTTTAGGGTTTTTACATGCTGCCGGCAGTCATTTCATAAAAATACTCGGGTCTCCCATAGGATAGCATTGGGCTCGGTACTCGGGCCGAGTACACGAGTATCTCAGGATGCTCGGCACGAGCTTCGAGCACCCGAGCATTTTAGTACTCGCTCATCACTACTCCTTACATAATCTTGCCAACAATTGTTAGGTGCAATTCCAGTGCATGGACACATCTCACACCAGTCAGTGAGCTGCCATTTGCAAGAGCTGCTGCAGCACTACCAGGTGACTTCTGTAAATGAATGCACCCGAAACATACTCTCACAACTAGCTCAGGTTAATTTGGATAGTCTTTCAGAAACCATTAAATCACTGAATTGACATGTGGATCAGGCATGGTAAGTGTGTGAATTTGCCATGCTTCAAAGCCGCCACCAGGTTACCGCCATTGTCATGCCGGTCATGCCTGTGGTGGTGTGATTTTTATCACCTAAACAAATTAGTTTCAGCAGAGCCTGTTGATGCTTCATTGACGCAGTGCTGCAGTGCTTACAGCTTGAGACTAATTTGGTAAATGTTCTCCGTGATGACAATTCAGAGGTGGAGAATAACAATGAGGAAGGGGTGCAGAAAGTAGTGTGAGAGGTGGAGGAAACCTTGATGAAACTTGGGTCTACAATCCTTGGCATTAGTAGCACTTGTTCCCTCACAGGGTCTGACTTGGTCCTGGCCTCCTCAAGAGTAACCTATTGTTCCACCAGGAAAATGTATCATCCCTGCCACAATCCACGTGTCGGTCATTAAGTTGACCTTGCCAATAACTGCTTTTGGCAGGGCCGAAGTGATGTTATGGGTCATGTGCTGGTGTAATGGTGGGTGCAGGGGTTTAACTGCAACAGGTGCAGGGGTTGCAATCGCACCCAGGCCCTGGAGCCTAGGGGGCTCCAAAAATCTCTTTGGCCTATAGAAAAAGACTAAGGCTATTAAAGATTTGCAACAATTGGGTGCCCCGTTGAAGCTTTTGAATCGGGGACCATGAGCTTCAAGTTATGCCACTGGGTTGGTGTCACATCAGGAAAATGGTGGTGGTTGGGAACCAAGTACGATGGGCCAGATCCAGCTAGGAGGTTGCAGAAAGTCACAGTATCCACAACCCTAAGCAGCAACATTTTCAGGTCAAGCTGCTTTGAAATATGCACGTGTCATATTTGGGCCTGTGGGTGACTAAGTATTTAATTTTATATTCCAAGGCCCAGGGTATGGACACCTGAAGGTGTACTGGGACAAAGAGATGTGGCTGCTAATAGTACTTCCAAGTGTAAAATAGGAGGTGCAGGGCAGGCGACATCAATGTCTATGTCCTGGTTAGACGTTTGGCAATCAAGTAGCAGAGGGGAAGAAGCAGTGGTGTCACCCACAGTCACTGATTATAAACCAAAGCATTCAGACCACCTAGTTGGGTGCTTTCATGACATGTACTTGAACATGCTGGTGGTGGTCAGGCTAGTACAGGTTGCAAAGGAGCATTCTTTTATAATATGCACTTTCTTGAAAAATAGATCACACTGAGGAACACCTTATCTTGGCCTGGGAACTTGTCACTTTAGGGTGCTATAAGGAATAGTTGCCTTCTCTCTCTGGCCACCCCGTTGCATCTTCTTGCCTGTTGCAGTACTATGGATCCCCCTGCACTTCTGTCCTTCTTCTGCATATCACCATCCCAAGGTTGGGTCAGTGTCTTCATCATCCAACATCTCGTCTTCTAGTTCTGCACTCTGGTCAAACTTTAATCAAAAGGAGAACAAATAGACTTATAAATACTTTTTTAGAGAATGCATATAAAACTTGATTTATTTTAAAGATATAGAGACAGTTTTAAAACACTAATGTGCAGAAAAATAGGTGCAATTCATCAATACACTGAGCACAAGGTATAACAGAAAAACACAATACAATTGATCACAGGTAATATAGTACACTTAACAGTGGGTTTTTAGTTCTATTACATCAATCCTTATCAGGGAGTACACCAAAGTTAGGCATTTCAGAGGATGATTTCAAAGCTTATCATCATCCCTCTACTTCATGGAAGTGAATGCTCACCAAATAGAATTGTATCAGAAAAACACGGTGATTTTATGCAAAAACGTATGTAAATTTATTATTCAAGTAGTTTAAAAAGTTTTACATATAAATAAGGTTTTTTCAGACAAAGTACACAAAGTAGTGTTACATACAATTATACATTAATTATAAAAATAATTATAAAATCCATAGACAGCACCCTACAAACTAGAAAAACCCGTGATCTTCTTGTGTGATAAAAAAAACTAAAAAAACCACAACTCATAAACAAGTGTCAACGTTCAATAAGTTTCCATTAGTCGCCTATCTCTCACATAGGAGACAAAGGAAAGGTGATAGTGAAAAAAACAATAATTTTCTATTAGTCACCTATCTCTCACATAGGAGACCACAGAAACAGTGACAGTAAACTAAGATCAAACAGTGAAAATCGATCTAAAGGGTGATTACCTGGTGTATCTACAGACTCTGCTGCACTCTACATGCACTGTTCGGCTTACGCCTTCATCCAGGAGTGAATACAGCTCCCAACTTCCACCATTATATAGTGTGGAATGACCTATCCCTGAACCAGCCACACCGCACCCGCCCCCTGAAACAGCTGGCCATGATCAGTGTCCATTATTCTGTGGAGGTGGAAAAACAACATGGTTGCGCCCATAGAGCGTCACAATCACCATGGTAACCTTAAGACGGCGCATGCCCGGCGTCCTGCGTCCGGATCCGACCACCTCAGCGCGTCATAGTGGTTGCCATGGATCCGAGGACCAACATCCGCCCGGTCGGCGGAAGTCGTCATCGGAATCCCGGTGTTCTCTGTGATTGACGCGCAGCTGGTCCTCTCCTAAGGCGCCGCCCCGAGCATGCGCACCAGGTCTCCCCACGGACTTATTACATAGCAGAACACGGACATAACTGCAAAGAGCGGGCGCTATATGAATAGCACAGGGGTAGTTATCTATATCGCAAACTGACATATTGTGAATACTTGCTCAAATTCAAAGGTAAATACAGTGCATTCATTTATAAATAAACAGTGTATAGGACATATGCATATACCGGGCTGTCATACATTAAATAGCTTATGCTAGGGCACCTAACATCACAACAGGAATACATATACATTTAATAGAGAAATTTCTCCTTTCCCACTACTATGACATTAAATATCAAGGAATAAGAGAGAATAAAGATATTCTTCCAATAATATATTCTTGCATTCAGATGGGAAACAAGACACATCTTCTCAAAGATCTCTCCTGCGGCAATATGGAACATCGCAATGTCACAGTATCCCAATACTAAAAAGCGACATGAAAAAAGACAAATTAATATCACAATTAAAAAATTAATAATAAATGAAGAAAAATTACTCATAAAAACTTTAATGGTGAAAGTCTACATAAAAAACACAATAAAATAATATAAAAAATGTTTTCAATACTACTTATAAAAAGAGAACATATTCAGAGTTCAGATAAGGGAATTCTTCAGAGGAATGGGACGAAACTAATATTTTCATTGAGCCCTTTGGGGTGAATCGTGTCTAATGTCCAGATCCACTTTGTCTCACACTGTGCAAGGAGCTGACTCACATTACCTCCTCGTACCCCAAGTGCTATCCTGTCAATCCCTTTTACTCTAAAACCAGATGGATCACAGTTGTGGAATAATTTAAAATGCTTCGGTATTGTCCTAAGTACCTCAATCTCTTCTTCCTTTTCTACCTTTGCTGCTGCCATAATACTCAAAACATGCTCCCGTACCCTCACCTTCATAGATCTTGTGGTAAGGCCTACGTAAATTTTCGAGCAGGGGCATGTCGCGTAATAGACAACAGCTTTGGTAGAGCAATCGATCTGTTGGGTAATTTTGAACTGTTTAGAGCCGTCCGAAGATAAAAAATGTTGGGCCCTCTCTACATTTGGGCAGGTGATACAGTTCCCACATGGTTTACAACCCCATTGGCCACCACGCCGGTTCCCAAAGGGTAAAAAACTCTGGTCACTCTTATCGTAGTGGCTTCGTACTAGGATATCCTTAATATTTTTAGTTCTGCGTGCCACAACCGTAGGTCTTGGAGTGAGATACTGTTGCAGGATTGGATCCGTCATCAAGAGGGGCCAGAATTTGGTCAAGCATTCCTGCATTTTTTCCCAATTAGAATGGTATTTTGTAATCATTCGTACTTTCTGATCACCTTGCCTTTCTCTGACGAGTATAGCAGTTCCTGCTTATTGCTGTTCCTTGCTCTGTTATATGCTTTCTTCAAAGATCTCATGCTGTAGCCCCTAGCCAGGAATCTGAGTTTCAATTCCTTTGCCTGATTCTCAAAGTCTTCATTGGAGGAGCAAATTCTCCTAATGCGGAGAAATTGGCTCGTAGGGATAGATTTCACTATATGGGCGGGATGTGCTGATGAAGCCTGCAAGACCGAATTTGTTGCCGTACTTTTACGGAACAGATCCGTCTGCAATGTTCCTGTTACGTCCCTCTTAACCATGACATCAAGGAATTCAATCTCGTCCCTGCTGGACTTATAAGTCAAATGAATATTTTTCTCATTATTATTGAGACGCTTAAAGAACTTATCCAATTCCTCTGAATTACCTTGCCAGATCAAAAACACATCGTCGATGTGCCTTGTCCAAAAAAGGACCCGGTCCATCGACTGTGAGTGGTCCGACATAAAGAGGTCCCTCTCCTACAGCCCCAGAAATAGGTTGGCATATGAGGGGGCAAAGGCCGCCCCTATTGCTGTCCCCTGGAGCTGTAGGTAGAGGGACCCCCGAAGAAAAAGAAATTATGTTTCAATGCAAAGTCCAACAGTTCCAAGATGAAATCCCTTTCCTCCCTTGGTCGTGCAGTCATGGATAAGAAGTACTCCACAGCTTTTAACCCGTCTTGGTGACGAATGCTCGTATATAGAGCTTCGATGTCACAAGTCACCATAAGTGAACCATCCCCCAGATGTACTGAGTCAATTTTCTCCAAGAAGCTCCCTGTATCTTTAATATATGAAGGCAATTCTTCAACCAGAGGCTTCAGCATGTGATCTATGTATTTACATACCTTTTCAAGATAATTGCCCACCCCTGATACAATCGGCCTTCCGGGTGGATGTTCTTTACCCTTATGTATTTTGGGCAAGAGATATAAAGTTGGAATTTTTGGTTCCTTTACCCATAAGGCCTCTATTAGTTCTTTTGTGGCTACCTCATTGCTCACTGCTGTCTCTAAAATCTTCTTATATTCCAGGGAAAAGGAATTTGATGGATTGTATGTTAGTTTCTGGTAACACGATTTGTCCCTCAGTTGTCTATATACCTCCTTCTTATAGAGATCACATGGCCAAATCACAACATTCCCGCCCTTGTCCGCAGGTTTGATCTGTATGTCTTTCAAATTTTTTATTCTTTTAAGGGCCTCACGTTCGGCCCTTGAGAGATTGTATATATAATTCCCATTTGGGATTTTTGAAAATTCCTCAGTGACCAATCTCACAAATAGTTCAATATTTGGACATGTGGACAAGGGCGGGAAGTAAGCTGACCGTGTACGTACACAGAGGGGGACTTTTCCCATAGTTGACTGATCGTGTTCCAGAGCTAATTCCTCCAAAACTCCCATTGTCTCACCTTCAGAGGGGGAGACTGAATCCTGTTTTCCCTTATGGAACCATCTCTTCAGCATCAGGGTCCTGGCAAATATGTGCAGGTCTTTTACTGCGGAGAAAAGTTCAAAGCGTGAGCTAGGTGAAAAAGAGAATCCCCTAGACAACACTGCCAATTCAGTATCTGAAAACACATGATCTGAAAGATTGATTACCCTTGATGTCTCTGGGAAAACTGCTGGTCTTTTACTCCCGGGATGTTGGTAATTCCCTTTACGTTTATTTCTAAACCGGGTCGTCATTGGTGAAAAGCCTGCTCCGGATAGTCCACCTGATGATGCTTGTGAAGACATTGATTCTGACCGTTGGTTATCTCTAGGCGTGAAGTTTCTTCGCCATCTATATACTTTCTGCTGCTCATAGTCAGTTAGATCCCTGGTCAGCTTTTTAGAGTGGGTCTCCCTTATAGTTTTCTCCCATTCCTCTGAATTCTTGGTTATTAGAGAATCAAAAGCCAAAATCTCCTCTGTAGTGGAGATCTGCTTCAATTTCTCATATGTGCTATCTAGTTCTTTCTCTAAACTCTCCAACGATGTTTGGTTGTAATTAACCAGTAATTCCATCACTTTGTTATAAAGTTACTATCCTCTACAGGGAATGAAGGAAAAACCTGAATACGGAGTCCCCTAGGGACCATTTTTTTCTGTACATAGTTTTCCAAAAAAGCTTTATTCCACCAGATCTTAGTGCGTCGGTGTAACAAGCGTTTAGTGGAGGTCTGTAATTCAATTTTTCCCCTCTGAATCTCCGAATTAGTCCCTGGTACCCCCCCATTAAAAACCTTAGAACACTGTGCCTGCCAGGCTAGGTCTCTGGACTTGTAATCCATGTCTGTATGCTCAATTTATCTGTGAAAAATACACAGCAAAAGATATACACCAAAGTTAGGCATTACAGAGGATGATTTCAAAGCTTATCATCATCCCTCTACTTCATGGAAGTGAATGCTCACCAAATAGAATTGTATCAGAAAAATGGTGATTTTATGCAAAAACGTATGTAAATTTGAATGCAAGAATATATTATTGGAAGAATATCTGTATTCTCTCTTATTCCTTGATATTTAATGTCATAGTAGTGGGAAAGGAGAAATTTCTCTATTAAATGTATATGTATTCCTGTTGTGATGTTAGGTGCCCTAGCATAAGCTATTTAATGTATGACAGCCCGGTATATGCATATGTCCTATACACTGTTTATTTATAAATGAATGCACTGTATTTACCTTTGAATTTGAGCAAGTATTCACAATATGTCAGTTTGCGATATAGATAACTACCCCTGTGCTATTCATATAGCGCCCGCTCTTTGCAGTTATGTCCGTGTTCTGCTATGTAATAAGTCCGTGGGGAGACCTGGTGCGCATGCTCGGGGCGGCGCCTTAGGAGAGGACCAGCCGCGTATCAATCACAGTGAACACCGGGATTCCGATGACGACTTCCGCCGACCGGGCGGAAGTTGGTCCTCGGATCCACGGCAACCACTATGACGCGCTGAGGTGGTCGGATCCGGACGCAGGACGCCGGGCATGCGCCGTCTTAAGGTTACCATGGTGATTGTGACGCTCTATGGGCGCAACCATGTTGTTTTTCCACCTCCACAGAATAATGGACACTGATCATGGTCAGCTGTTTCAGGGGGCGGGTGCGGTGTGGCTGGTTCAGGGATAGGTCATTCCACACTATATAATGGTGGAAGTTGGGAGCTGTATTCACTCCTGGATGAAGGCGTAAGCCGAAACGTGCATGTAGAGTGCAGCAGAGTCTGTAGATACACCAGGTAATCACCCTTTAGATCGATTTTCACTGTTTGATCTTAGTTTACTGTCACTGTTTCTGTGGTCTCCTATGTGAGAGATAGGTGACTAATAGAAAATTATTGTTTTTTTTCACTATCACCTTTCCTTTGTCTCCTATGTGAGAGATAGGCGACTAATGGAAACTTATTGAACTTTGAGACTTGTTTATGAGTTGTGGTTTTTTTAGTTTTTTTTATCACACAAGAAGATCACGGGTTTTTCTAGTTTGTAGGGTGCTGTCTATGGATTTTATAATTATTTTTATAATTAAAGGGAACCTGTCACCTGGATCTAAGCCCCTACACTATCACTACCTGTCCCTGCACCTTCCTAGCTGCTCCCTATCTATCCCTCTCTGAGCTAAATCCGCCCTATAAAACTGCAGAAAAATAACTTATAACTTACAGAAGTCCCTGAGGCTGGGGACTGAGAAGGCGGCGCCAGGCTCCATTCTGCCCCTCCTCGATGCAGCAGCACACGCCCCACTGGGCGGCGTTATTCTTTCTTCATCGCCGCCTCCTCCATTTGGAATCTCCCGCCTGCTTTACACCTATCATGTTGTGGTGATGTGACCTCGATGTGTCCCCTGACTGAGACACAGCATATGGGAGATTGTATCTTCTGCTCAGTAGCAGCACACACAGGGTGAGCTGCTACTGGAGCTAAGTGCTGATTGAAATCACTGAACCCCAGGTGTGCAGGTGAATAGGAGATGATATGTGCTGCCCTGGGCTGTGGGGAGGGGGTGGAGTGTGTCAGGACAGCAGCAGGAGCTGCTGGGATTGTATGAGGTTCTACTCGGCTGTGCCCCGGTGTGACAGGCCAGACTAACCCCCCCGACCAGAATATACTCGGGGTTAAAGTGGCCTAGGCCAGATTATACCCCTCCGTATACCACAGCAGCTGTAGATCAGGGCTCCAAGCAACACATGGGGGCCCGAGGCAGCACAAAGTGGCCCCAGGCAGCAGAAAGTGGCCCTACGCAACATACAGGGGCCCCAGGCAGTGCTAGGGCCCCAGGCAGTGCTAGGGGCCCCAGGCAGTGCACAGGGCCCCAGGCAGCACAAAGTGGCCCCAAGCAGCACACAGGGGCCCCAGGCAGTACTAGGGGCCACAAGCTACACACAGGATCCCAGGCTACACACAGGGGCCCCATGCAGCATACAAGGACCCCAGGGAGTGCACGGGACCCCAGGGAGTGCACGGGGCCCCAGGCAGTGCATGGGGCCCCAGGCAGTGCACGGGGCCCCAGGCAGTGCACGGGGCCCCAGGCAGTACAAAGTGGCCCCAGGCAGCACAAAGTGACCCCAGGCAACATACAGGGGCCCCAGGCAGTACCAGGGGCCCCAGGCAGCACAAAGTGACCACAGGCAATATACAGGGGCCCCAGGCAGTGGGCCACCCGGGGCCACTTTGTGCTGCCTGGGTCCCCTGTGTGCTACCTCTGGCCCCCATGCGCTGCCTGGGACCCCTTTATACTGCCTGGGGCCCTTGTATGCTGCATGGGGCCCCTGTATGTAGCCTGGGACCCTGTGTGTAGCCTGGGGCCCCTGTATGTTGCCTGGGGCCCCTGTATGTTGCCTGGGGCCCCTGTATGTTGCCTGGGGCCACTTTGTGCTGCCTGGGGCCACTTTGTGCTGCCTGGGGCCTGTGCACTGCCTGGGGCCTGTGCACTGCCTGGGGCCCCGTGCACACCCTGGGGCCCCGTGCACTCCCTGGGGCCCCGTGCACTCCCTGGGGCCCCGTGCACTGCCTGGGGTCCTTGTATGCTGCATGGGGCCCCTGTGTGTAGCCTGGGATCCTGTGTGTAGCTTGTGGCCCCTAGTACTGCCTGGGGCCCCTGTGTGCTGCTTGGGGCCACTTTGTGCTGCCTGGGGCCCCTAGCACTGCCTGGGGCCCTAGCACTGCCTGGGGCCCCTGTATGTTGCGTAGGGCCACTTTCTGCTGCCTGGGGCCACTTTGTGCTGCCTCGGGCTCCCATGTGTTGCTTGGAGCCCTGATCTACAGCTGCTGTGGTATACGGAGGGGTATAATCTGGCCTAGGCCACTTTAACCCCGAGTATATTCTGGTCGGGGGGGTTAGTCTGGCCTGTCACACCGGGGCACAGCCGAGTAGAACCTCATACAATCCCAGCAGCTCCTGCTGCTGTCCTGACACACTCCACCCCCTCCCCACAGCCCAGGGCAGCACATATCGTCTCCTATTCACCCGCACACCTGGGTGTCAGTGATTTCAATCAGCACTTAGCTCCAGTAGCAGCTCACCCTGTGTGTGCTGCTACCGAGCAGAAGATACAATCTCCCATATGCTGTGTCTCAGTCAGGGGACACATCGAGGTCGCATCACCACAACATGATAGGTGTAAAGCAGGCGGGAGATTCCAAATGGAGGAGGCGGCGATGAAGAAAGAATAACGCCGCCCAGTGGGGCGTGTGCTGCTGCATCGAGGAGGGGCAGAATGGAGCCTGGCGCCGCCTTCTCAGTCCCCAGCCTCAGGGACTTCTGTAAGTTATAAGTTATTTTTCTGCAGTTTTATAGGGCGGATTTAGCTCAGAGAGGGATAGATAGGGAGCAGCTAGGAAGGTGCAGGGACAGGTAGTGATAGTGTAGGGGCTTAGATCCAGGTGACAGGTTCCCTTTAATGTATAATTGTATGTAACACTACTTTGTGTACTTTGTCTGAAAAAACCTTATTTATATGTAAAACTTTTTAAACTACTTGAATAATAAATTTACATAGGTTTTTGCATAAAATCACCGTGTTTTTCTGATCCAACCTTATCAGGGAGTGTCAGGCAAGGGTATCCCATAATAAATCAAGGTAAACAGGCTGGTAACTCCTACACAGTTTATAATACCCCACTGTGTGTACAATTAGATTTAGATCAATAGCAATCCATTCATCTAATTACCCTAAAGTGCAAGTGCGGGAAAAGGGAAGGAACCCTCTAGTAACGGACTCCTAACATACGTTTCGCTGCTTGTTAGCACAATTGCTTCATCATGAGGAGAAACATATGTTAGGAGTCCAGTTTGCTATTGATCTAAATCTAATTGTTTACACAGTGGGGTATTGTAAACTGTGTAGGGGTTACCAGCCTGCTTACCTTGGTTTACTATGGGATACCCTTGACTGACACTCCCTGATAGGGATTGATGTAATAGAACTAAAAGCCCACTGTTAAGTGTACTATATTACCTGTGATCAATTGTATCGTGTTTTTGTCAGTTATACCTTGTGCTCAGTGTATGATGAATTGCACCTATTTTTCTGCACATTAGTGTTTTAAAATTGTTTCTATATCTATAAAATAAATCAAGTTTTATATGCATTCTCTAAAAAAGCATTTACAACTCTATTTGTTCTCCTTTTGATTAATGTAATTTGTGGTTGAGCTGCTGAGCTTTACTGGGAATCTCCTGGTAGCTCACTTATTGGTACCATATGGAATATTTACAATTGACTCTGGTCATACTGACTTGTGGCTGCTTAAATATTTGGGCATCACTACACATGATCCTAATGTCCTTTTTGAAACATGCAGGATGTTAGGCCAGAATCAATAAATGGAAAAGTAAAATGCTACTTGGAGTGTCCGAGTGTGCGATCACTTGTGTCCTGGGACTCACCATGATGGTTACGAGGGTCAGGGTGAGAAATATGTGGTCCAGACTCTTGGCTAGTGACACTGACCCATGAGGAAGAAATGGTGGTGCTGGGAAACATACTGGAAGCAATATCTGCCATCCAACCAACCACCTGTTTGCAATGTTCTGACTCCAAGTAGGGTGTGCCACTCCCCTGCAAAGTGGGAGAGAGAGATATTTCTTGTTGATGAGCATGTAGTTTGTGCTGTTATAGCAAGCACAGTTTCACCTGGCTCACAGCTTGGCCCTCTCCATGCACCTTTTGCAGCACCTCCACTTCCCTGTCCCTCACTTCCTGCCTTACACATTTCAAATTAGGTAGATGTAGTGAGGTGAGCAATTCAGATTGTATCATAGAAATGGATATGGAAATGAACTGTGCACAGTCTGCTACTGCCCCCTTGTGGACAAGTGCTGAAACAAACGCAGGGAAGTGGGAAATTCCCTTTTCAGCAAAAGTTTTTACTCAGGAAGAGAGAGAGCAGGAGGTCAGTGAAGATCCAGAGCTGAGCAAGGGGAGACCTGCGTGTGGATGTCTGTTGAAAGAGGGCTACTTTGCTACACCTTGCCGGAAAAATCACCCCGCAGAAGCCTCCGTGACTGATCCTGGGCCACTGGACTTTGGTGCTGTGACTCTGGCCGCTCTGCAAAACCTTGCCCGCCGAGCACCCGGAGTGCATGTGCAGGGGCCGTGACCGACATAAGGGAGCCATTTGTACTGCCGTGATCTCCCTCCTGCTGCTCGGGGTGCCCCCGAGACTGAGAGAGACTTCTGTGCTGCTGTGGGCCCCCTTCTGCTGCTCGGTGTGCCCTGAAACTGGGAGAGACTAACAAAGAAAGATTCCGTTACCTGCGGAAGGAGACCAAAGAAGACGACTGAGGAGTTTCCCCCTTCAGCGCTGCACCGGGACCCGTCCTCGTGAGATCCCCAGGCCTGCGACATGGGAGCGACATCTTCTTCTGTGATAGACTGGTACGTGATTTTAGGGAAAGTTAGGGAAAGATACCTTCATTGTTGTGTTTTTTTCTTTTCTTGCTGTGTACCCGGAAGAAGTGAAGATCCAGAGACTCTAATATATACAAGTGCACATATAGTTCGGTTGACTGTGCTATAAACATGTTTGCCAGTAAAGAAATGTTATTATCGGTTAAACCTGAATATGGGGATTCTGTTGAGAAAGATCATACGCACACACCCGCGCCCTTGCCACCGGTCGCTACATCTGGCGTAGTCGGCAGGATGTGTGATCAACAGAAGCTCCTCCCGGTAGTAGCTTATAACCAGACTTATACTACGGCCTGCAGGTCCATATCCGGTGCCAGCACTCCGAACAGTGACACGGAAGAATTGAAGCAGATAGTAGCAGAGTTGCAGAAACAGATACTACAGCTACAGCTCATGCTAGACCAACAGGCGGACAGGCAAGCGAGACAGCAACCCAGCCGGCCTATGGGAAGGTGCTGGACATGCGGCGACCCCCGCCATAGGGCAAACGGTTGTCCGCATCCTCCACCCGTGGTCCGATATACCAGAACCAGCAAGTCATGCCCCACAACAGCAGCCACCTGTAAACTAGACAACCCAGCCAAAGCGGCTCGCTCGGCAGGGGAGATCAGGGAAAAGGGTGTGAAGAGACAGAGCCAGACCGATAAGCAAGTACTGGCCACTCGGGTCCAGGGGACGGTGAAGTGGTTTAATGTCCGTGATGGGTATGGCTTCATCAACAGGAATGACACAAAGGATGACGTGTTTGTAGATCAGACTGCCATAAAGCGTAACAATCCTCGTAAGTGCCTCCGCAGCGTTGGTGATGGGGAGGTGGTACAGTTTGATGTTGTGAAGGGAGAGAGGGGTACAGAGGCCGCCGACGTCACCGGTCCTGGGGGTGTTCCAGTTAAAGGAAGCAGATTTGCCCCCAACCGGCGCCGCTACCGCCGGCGATCCTACTCTTCCCGGGTAGAAAACGGGACTAAGTTTATTGGAGATATTGTGAGCCCTGAACAAGGGAGCGAAGGTGAACGTGGGGATGACGGTTTCCCCCAACAGAGGTCCCTACCCCGCTGGAGATCAATCCCTGTGATATCCACAGCCATCACTGCCTTGGAGCCGATGGTTGTTGACAGGGACTGTCAACCTTTAAGTGGGGGGTAGTAGTGAGGTGAGCAATTCAGATTGTATCATAGAAATGGATATGGAAATGAACTGTGCACAGTCTGCTACTGCCCCCTTGTGGACAAGTGCTGAAACAAACGCAGGGAAGTGGGAAATTCCCTTTTCAGCAAAAGTTTTTACTCAGGAAGAGAGAGAGCAGGAGGTCAGTGCAGATCCAGAGTTGAGCAAGGGGAGACCTGCGTGTGGATGTCTGTTGAAAGAGGGCTACTTTGCTACACCTTACCGGAAAAATCACCCCGCAGAAGCCTCCGTGACTGATCCTGGGCCACTGGACTTTGGTGCTGTGACTCTGGCCGCTCTGCAAAACCTTGCCCGCCGAGCACCCGGAGTGCATGTGCAGGGGCCGTGACCGACATAAGGGAGCCATTTGTACTGCCATTATCTCCCTCCTGCTGCTCGGGGTGCCCCCGAGACTGAGAGAGACTTCTGTGCTGCTGTGGGCCCCCTTCTGCTGCTCGGTGTGCCCTGAGACTGGGAGAGACTAACAAAGAAAGATTCCGTTACCTGCGGAAGGAGACCAAAGAAGAAGACTGAGGAGTTTCCCCCTTCAGCGCTGCACCGGGACCCGTCATCGTGAGATCCCCAGGCCTGCGAAGTGGGAGCGACATCTTCTTCTGTGGTAGACTGGTACGTGATTTTAGGGAAAGTTAGGGAAAGATACCTTCATTGTTGTGTTTTTTTCTTTTCTTGCTGCGTACCCGGAAGAAGTGAAGATCCAGAGACTCTAATATATACAAGTGCGCATATAGTTCGGTTGGCTGTGCTATAAACATGTTTGCCAGTAAAGAAATGTTATTATCGGTTAAACCTGAGTATGGGGATTCTGTTGAGAAAGATCATACACACACACCCGCGGCCTTGCCATTGGTTGCTACATAGATACTATATATGCCTGCAAACTTTCCCATATTAATAAGGAAAAAAATGTAGCCTAGAGAAGGACTTTTATTTTTAGGTTACATCAGCAGTAGTGTAGAAGGACTGTTAGTCAATAAATCCAGCCCATATGCCTCTAACCCAAAATATCCCTCCTCCACTAGCTATCCCCACACAGGTACAGCAATTTTGCTAGAATAAAGGACAATTTTTAACTTTGAAAAGGACTTTTCTTTTTGGTTTGCAGCAGCAGTATACGTTTAGAAGTACTGCAATGCAATAAACCCTACTTATATGCTTCTAGTCCTAAACTATCCTTCCTCCATCACATATTTCTACATTGAATGCCGGTAACAGTGGTTTTACTAGAAAAAAGGAAGGTATTTAGTCTCAAAAAGGATTTTTTTATAAGTTGCAGCAATATACCTTTATAAGGACCATATGGTAATAAACCCTGGTTATATGCCTGCTCTAAGCTAAGTTCTCCCCTCCTGGTTTAACTCTACCTGAACTGCAGTATGACAAACATCATGCCCTTAGGTCTTACATAAGACCTGATGACACGATGCAGCTGGCCAATCACAATAATGCCAGTAGTCAACATGGCTTTGGCATTACTGTTTAATTCAGGCAAGTTCCACATGTTGATTGGCTGTCTAACAGTCTTGAAACATACAGGACGAGAACTCATGCATGGTGCTCGAGCACCTATGATGCTCGATTAAGTAATGAGAGAACCCGAGCTCTCTGATGCTCAATGATATCGAGTAGTGGGGAGCAAGCTCAGTCATCACTACATGCTGCTAAAATCCAAATGAATGAGGAAAGTGCTCGTTCATCGGGTGAAATCATCTTTTGCACAACGCAAAAGATCTTCATTCTCTGCAGTGAATTGTTCTCTGGAAGCAAAACTTGCCCTGCAAAGAACAATGACAGCCTATGTGCAATGAACAATCTATTACAGATTGCTCAGAGCACATCATTTACTATAATCTACATGTGTAAATAGGCTAATAAATGACCACAGATTCCTAATGGTTTACTGATCAGCGATCGTTTAGTGCCGCTGATCAACCATGTAAATAGAGTTTTCTATAGTCCAGATACAAAATAAATATTGGCATCCAGTTACTCATCGCTGACGCCTCGTCTGATTACAGCTATTTACCCTATTTCTTCTCCATCTTGTCAAATCTTCTTCTCGACATCCTAAAGCCATGGTGTGTTCACTGAGAGTTTGCCATTCTGATAACTGTGACACTAAACAAAATGTTGGCAGATTATCTCACACTAGAACAAAATTTGGTGTTTATATTCTACATTGTATAACTATTTTACATTATCAAGCCTTGCAGAGCAATGATACCATCACTAGTTTTGGTCTAGTTTTTACTAGTTACAAAAAGTATGCAGTGAAGTACATAGGATCGATGAGGGTTATTGGACCAAAAAACAAAATGGGCCCTCAATACTGTCAATGCTTATTAGTTACTTAGTCTACCTTTTTCCTTCAATTTTTTTTAGTACGCAAGTCAAAGGCAGCAGATGAAGATCGCAAACACAAAGCTCGCCGAGCAAGGGCTGAATATCATCGTCAATCTCTGCGAGCCATCCAGAAGGGAAAGGTGGCCGGATTAAGTAATTTATTCCAAAACACCAACCTCAACAATGGTCAAGAATCTATTCAGGAGAACAGCAGTTTGTCACCAGCTAAACCTCACGTGCCAGTTCAGTAAGTTCTCTTCTATTTATTTCAAATATATTTTATAGAAATTACCAGGTTTATTCATATTTCATTTATAATATAATCATTTAATTTTTTATTGGTGGTCTATATTGTTCTCAATATTTGTATGACCAATAGATTACTAGTGATACACAAATTGTAAATTGAAGGTAATGCAATATAAACTGCATGGCTGCATAAAAAAAGTTGCAGAAGTTCTGCCAAGTTGCAGAAAATCAAAGCTCCCTTTTTAATCCAGGTGTTCTGTAGTGGATATTCCACATATGGTTACTAAGGAATATTATAGGCCCCTGTGGTTACAGGCCTAAGTATGACTACAACTTTGACATCGCTATTGGTACGCTCTATTGCCCCTAATGGGCATGCTTAAGTACTAGTAGTTTATCGGTTAGGATGTTAAATGTTTACTAAAAGGGGTTCGAAAACTTTTATAATGTAATGTTATTTATACTATAGCATATTTATCCATGGTGCATTATATGTCAAAAGGGTATACACAATAGACACAAGTACAATATTCATGAACAAGGCAAAGACAGGTACAGGAAGAAAGAAGACCCTGTCCATGAGGGCACTCAATCTACAACAGATGGGTGAGGATAAAGTAGGTGAGAGTAGAGCTGGTCATGCAACAGTATAATGTACGGAGGGTTACAGCAGGTTGTAGGCTTGTCGGAAGAGGTGGGTCTTCAGGTCCCTTATGAAGGTTTCTATGGAAGGTGAAAGACTGATGTGATGGGTTAGAGAGTTCTAGAGTATGGGAGATGCATGAGAGAAATATTGTATGTGGTTGTGGGAAGAGAAGATAAGAGGGGAGTAGAGAAGGAGAACTTGTGATGACTGGAGGTAAGTACATGCAGGTAAGTGCCGGGAGACCATGTCTCAGATATACGGAGGAGACAGATTGCAAATGGCTTTGTATATCATGATTTGGATTTTGAACTGTAGTCTTTAGGCTAGGGGTGGGGAACTCCAGTACTCAAGGGTTGCAAACAGTGCAAGTTATCAGGATTGTCTTGGTACTGTACAAGGTGTTGGAATCATCACCAGTATAGGTGTTTATATTATCATCTGTCCAATGCTAAGAAAATTCTGAAAACGTTGCACTATTTGCAGCCCTTGAGGACTGGAGTCCCCCATTCCTGCTTTAATCAATGGGATGCTACTGAAAGGATTTGCAGTGAGGACAAGTCAGGGAATAGCTGGTGACAGGTGCATTAGTCGGGCAACAGAGTAAGTAGCAATCAACATGTGAAATATACAGCTCCCAGACAGCTTCTGAACATTCTAACAAAGGGGCCTCAGACAGCCATGTGAGCCAATAATCCATATTACAATAATAACAGACGTATCAGAAAATGTCCAAACTGAAGAGCAGAAAACAATTACTCTGTATTACAATTTAAAAACATAAAAATAGAGCTTTAACAAATATAAGAAAGTTTAAAGTGAGGATTTAATCCAGTGTTCTCTTTACTAGAGAAGTTTGGGAACGTCCAACTCGTCCTATTCTCCAAGGATGTTATTGTTCGTTGGTTCAAGGAAGAACAAATTCCTCGACGTGTCGCATTGGAAAAGGATAGCGGAGAGAAATTGCAACTTGGTTTCATGGTAATACACTTGTCTTTGAAATGTTTAAGGGTATTGACAATGTTTTTCTGTTTTATCCAAAAATGCTAATTTATGACTGCAAATCCAATGAACATTAACCAATTATATTTATCTTAATTAGGATAATGAAACTTTGTAAATAGAAATGCTAAAAATGCTAAATGCTTTCATAATTCCAATACCACTAACAGTTGAACGTGGAATATTTTGTAGAAAAAAAAAATGGTAATGTCTTATAGTAGCATCCTTCTATTCTGGGACCTCTTCATATTGACCCATCCTTTCTAGAGATGAGCGGACTTGTGGATATTCTGGTTTGCAGATTTCCACTGGACTTTACTTAATAGTTTGGTTTAGTTCTTAAACTTGACCCAGATCCCGGTCCCTGAAACCCATATAAGTCAATTGAGACCCAAACTTCTATGCTGTAAAATGGCTGTAAAATGGTGGAAACAAGGGCTGGGGGGGTTTCAAAGGGAAGCATAAAGGGGGTTAGAGCAGGACAATCAGGACAATTTCCATGTAAACAATTGTGGACAGAGAAATTACTTAGTGCCTGTCACCAGGATTTGACCATAGAAGTATATAGCATTCTAGAATGCTGTATATAAGTTCTCAGGCCGATCTGTATAACACAAAAAAGATCTTTTATTATACCCACCTACAGGCTGGTGTGGTCTGATGAGCATCACTGGTCTTGATCTGATGTCTCCTCACTGCTTGCAATTGCCATCTGCCTTCCAAACATCATGTGGTATCTCATCCACTGTCATCCACACTCTATCATTGTGCTATACATTGTGTTCTATATTGTGCTCCTGCATACTTACTCTGCTGAGGGCAGAGCAAAGTATTGTAAGGCACTGGTGCGGAGAAAGGTCAAAGAAGGCATGCACAATTTTTTTTCTTGTTTTATTTTCAATAGGGCAAAAGGTGGGTTGTTTGAACTTTTTATATTTTTTATTTATTTTTTCTAAATTGAGTTTTTTGTGTGCTTACTAGTCTCCTTAGGGGACTTGATGCTGTGGTCATGCAATCGCTTCTGCTATACTGAGCAGTGCATCAGTGGGGAAAGACACGCTCTCCGCCTGCACATGTTAAATCCAGCTGTCAACTACTTAACTAGCCATGGGCAGTATGTCCTAGGTCATGAAGGGGTTTTAAAGATTAACATGTAGTATAGATGGTCTTGTACTGCTTTGCTTCACCTGTATAGTTGTATCATAGGCAATGGTTGGTTGTAATTGAAATATTTCATTTTGTCCATACTGTAAAGTTAACCTCTGCTAAAAGAATTGGATCAGAAATCCAATATATCAATAATAATGTATGACCAGAGTCGCGCGTCATCCTAACCACCCAACAAGTGAATACTGTGTCTGCTGCCACTATTACATTTCACTATACACGATGTTAGGGCAGGTCAGTATCCTAGTACATGGTGTAGGAAACATAATCAAGTGTAAGAAGCAGGTCCTTCATATTACTAGATCCCCAAGATGATACTACATTCCTACATACATGCAGTAGTCACAGCAAGTTGATGACATTGAAGAATAAGTTGCAGCTTGTTGTGATCTTTAATATTTTCTTTTTTTTGCTTTATTTCTTAAATCAAGTTTTGATGTGACATGATGTGGAAGGCATAGCCTTGAACTGTAAGCTATGTTATGGTTTTAAATGTGTCTGCACAGTTTATGAAGTTTGCAAATTACATTACTTTGTATTTGAGTCATGTTAAGCTAATTTTGTACAAGCTTTTGTCAGGTTTTCAGTAGATCATTTGGCAAAATAAATTATGTAATTCAAAACTACCATTTTTGCCTATACAGGGCCGGTTTTAGACAAAGTGGGGTCCTGGGCAAGAGATTAAAGTGGGGGCCTAAATGCCAACATATTGCACCATCACATTCAAACGTGCATCTGCATGAGCTGAGTTCAGATGGTTAAACAACTGCGATCAACAATATTGAGGTTGTTTTGCACTTGTTTCCCGTCTCTTTACACAGGTTTACGAACATTGATGGCCACAGAACAATCACGATAATAATAATAATAAGTGATCCGCTGCACACTAAAACAGTAGCAATTATAATATAGTGATAACTGGCACACCTGCATGTTTAGGTGCTAGCTGGAAAATAACAAGTATAATAATAAGTGATCCACTGCACACTAAACAGAATATATGACAAAATGATTAAAGGATGTATGTCTGGTATGTAGGAAACTAATGCAAATTTTGAAGAGGAAAATGAACACTGCAGAAACTGCTTCAGGACATAATATGAAAAATGAGAATCTTAGTTGATGCAATGGCCAATGTACGTAAGCCCGATAACCTCCGTCAAGGTGTTCTCTGTATACCGGGTCTCTATCTCCCTTACCTTATGCCTCTGTTTGTGGTGCAAATGCATATGAGGGTATAAGCCTCTGAATGCAATTAAAACCTACGTGTATGGGTGTGGTAGGAAGCTTGACTACAGCAAGATGGTGGAAAACATGACTCAATTTGACTAGGCTATTGGGGGGAGGGTGCTCAGTCAAAAACAGTAACAATTATAATATAGTGATAAGTGGCACACCTGCATGTTTAGGTGCTAGCTGGAAAATAACAAGAATAATAATAAGTGATCCGCTGCACACTAAACCGCATATATGACAAAATGACTAAAGGAACAATCACAAACAGCTCAATCTGTCCCATATGCAGTATCATGTTATCAGCAGCTCTTCTGCAGTTTGCATCGGGTTATGTGCTGCCGAGAACAAGGATTTTTATACACAATTAGTGATGGGCGAATCCTAAATTACTCGGAATCGCTTGACTCTAGCGAGTCCGAGCCCAGGACTCGCTACTCGTTGCGAGTCTAGCGAGTCCAATGTTAATGAATGGGGAAGCGAGTAATAGCGAGTAGTGTGAGATTTACAAATCGCAGATGTGTCTCGCAAGCTTCAGCCTGAAGCAATCCTAGTTTTGTCATTTATTTGCATTGGACTCGTTTACTTTGTAAGTAATCGCTGGGAAACTCGCACAGATAAGAGTCCTGTCTGCTCTGTGTGCTGGCTGCCAGCTCCAGGGTCCTAGAGCCCGCCTGCTGCCTGATGTAGCAGAGCTGAGATTGTTCTCAGTCTGCTCATTCCCTGTGTACAGACATGAATGTCTGGGCACAGAGATGATGTAGCAGAGCTGAGATTGTTCTCAGTCTGCTCATTCCCTGTGCATAGACATCTATATCTATGCACAGGGGATGTAGCAGAGAGGACATCGCGTTTTAGACTGCGTCGGATGGAAGAGGATTTTTTTAATTAAAGATGGAGTCCCTAATGGCTTTTTTTTTATTTCTAATAAAAAAATTTCTTTGTGTTGTGTTTTTTTTAAAACAATTTAATAGAAATTCATGGCGGGCATGTCTAATATTGGCGTGACCGCCATAAATTTCGGGCTTAGGGCCAGCTGATAATACAAAGCTGGCCCTAACCTCTTTATTACCCAGCGTGCCACCGCTACCAGGGCCGCTGGAAGAGCGGGGTTCAGCGCCAGAGGATGGCACTTCAATGAACGCGCCATCTTCTGGGGCGGCTGCGGGCTGCAATTTGCAGCGGGGGGTGCCCAGAAAGCTTGGCATCCCTGCGCTGCGGATTCCAGCCCCCAGCTGCTTAGCTGTACCTGGCTAGACATAGAAACTGCGCAGAGCCCCACGCATTTTTTTTTAATTATTTCATGAAATTCTGAGATTCTGACTCTGAGACTCTGACTCTGAGACTCTGACTCTGAGACCCTGACTCTGAAATTCATGAAATAATAAAAAAAAAATGCGTGGGGCTCCGTGCAATTTCTATGTCTAGCCAGGTACAGCTAAGCAGCTGGGGGCTGGAATCCGCAGCGCAGGGATGCCCAAGCTTTCTGGGCACCCCCCGCTGCAAATTTCAGCCCGCAGCCGCCCCAGAAGATGGCGCGTTCATTGAAGCGCCATCCTCTGGCGCTGAACCCCGCTCTTCCAGCAGCCCTGGTGGCGGTAGCACGCTGGGTAATAAAGGGGTTAATACCAGCTTTGTTATACAAGCTGGTATTAAGCCCGAGATTCTTAATGTCAGGCCATGTTTGACCCAGCCACTAAGAATCTCCAATAAAGGGTTAAAAAAGCACAACACAGAGAAAAATTTTTATTTGAAATAGAAAAAAAGCCATTAGGGACTCCATCTTTAATTAAAAAAATCCTCTTCCGTCCGACGCAGTCCAAAACGCAATGTCCTCTCTGCTACATCCCCTGTGCATAGATATAGATGTCTATGCACAGGGAATGAGCAGACTGAGAACAATCTCAGCACTGCTACATCATGTCTGTGAGCAGGCGGGCTCTAGGACCCTGGAGCTGCACAGAGCAGACAGCTGGACTCGGCTCGCAAAGAAACAGCAGTTACTTTGCGAGTTTCCCTGCTATCACTGGCACAGTAGCCGAGTCTAATGCAAACAATGGCAATCCTAGTTTTGTCAGCGTTTCTGACAAAACTAGGATTGATATTGATTTGCATTGGACTCGTGCGAGTAATCACTGGGAAACTCGCAGAGTACCGAGTCCTGCGAGTCCCTTACTACTCGCCGAGTAACGAGTCCTAGCGAGTAGATTCGCCCATCCCTATACACAATCCAATCACCTGATGAACGAGCAGCATTTTGATTCTTTGCTGGGCAATGGCCAACATGTTTTGCCTATTAACTCTTCATCTGAGATTTATAAATTTGGATGCGACAAACATGGCATTTGAAACAAACACTGCATGTTACACACACATGTGTTCACCCAGCACATGCATACACACACACATATTTATACACAGAGCACCTTCATACAGACACATACATACCTACCAGGAGCCCATACATTCTGATGTCCTCATTAACCCCTTCATGACGAGGCTAACATTTCCATTTATGCGTTTTTGTTTTTTCTTTCCCCTTTTTTCCCCCATAACTTTTTGATTTTTCCTTAGGCTGCCTTCACATTAGCGTTTGGTGCCGCAGCGTATGATGCGCATGCGTATCCGCAAGGCAATATGCATGCATACGCAGTCAAACGCACATTTTTTTTATACGCAAGTGCATACAAAATCCTATTAAAAAACGCAGCGTTTCCTTGCGTATGCATGCGTTTATGCATCTGCATGCGTTTATTCTCATGGGTGGAGAGTGGCCGCACCCGAATGCAGCAAACGCAGGCACTATGAGCTCCTATGTTAAACATAGGAATGCAGTGCGCATGCGTTTGACTGCGTATGGGAACGCAGCATACGCTGCCTTCCCATACGCAAATGTGAAGGCAGCCTTAGACAAAGGAATATATTGGCTTCATTTTTGCAGGACGAGTTGTACTTTTGAATTATACAATTCATTTTACGCCATAGTATGGTAGAAAATGGGAAAAATGAGGATAAGTTGAGTAAAAAACACATTTTCATTATTTTAATATTGAACAAAAAAAATTTGAAGTTTGAAAATAAATTTGGTGGTTGTGTCATACTAAACAAGTGCCAGTTGATTTTTATATTATAATGACAGCTTTTTGATTAATCATTAAATCATATACAAGAACATAAATTTGTTAAGTTTCCATAAGGAACAAGTACAATTCGAAAATATGTCCTGCAAAGGAAGCTAAGAGAAGTGTTTCGGTAGTTAGCTAGTTAGGTAGTGTGAACCGAAATGAGGGCAATGATGATGATATCTGTAAAGTGGTATAACATATAAGGGAAAATAAAATTCAATTGGAGTAGTTATAAAATGAGCCAAATTCACTTTTTTATGCTGAATAAAATAGTTAACATGTAAATGTCATTTCATTAAAAAAAAACAACAACACTGCACTAGTTGTTAATGATGGGTCATATAGCAGCTAAGATAATATTTTTTTGTGCCATATGACCAATTTTCTCAGATTTTTGGTGCTATTTAAAAAAAAATGCATTTTTGGCAGTGTGGGCATTGCCAGCAGCTTATATGGTATGATATGGAGCAGAGCAATGTGACAGCAGAGAAGGGGTTAAAAGAGATTGTGACTGAGGTGGGTGGAGCCAGATGACAGAAGAAGCTTGTGCCAAAGAAAGAGGCGTTTGCAGTGATTCTGACATCCTGACATTTCTTAGCTCTGTGCTGTAGCCTAAGGTAATATGATGCCTTGTCACCCAATCAGCTGCAGTCAGGAGCTCCCACACAGTGTAGGGCATGCCCCCTTCCTTATATGGTTATGTGGCCCGTATTCAGTGTGAAGACGGATCTGACTGAGAATGAACATATGTCTGATTCACACACTGTCTAGTGGGGATACCTTGGGGAAGGTTTATGAATTTTTTTCAACCAGATTTCTCTTATAAAGTATATTTGAAAGTTAAAATCACTTGCTCTACATTAATTGTAAAAAAATTGAAATGGCGGTTATGCTTTAAGGTTTCATGTACAACCAGAGTTATGTGCAGGAGGTTATATAGTGACACATGCATGGTTTGTGCTCTAGGACTGTAGAAAATGTATGTGGCATCATGGTATGCTCCTGTTCAGTGATATATTATAGGGAATGCTCCGTGCAAGAATTTTTCCCTGTTTTTATTTGGAGTCTAACTGAAAACAAAGCTGAGAAATTGATGGAGCTTTTAATGGCCATGATTGTATGGCTTTATATAAACTTATAAAAAGATGCTCCCTTATTAAATGAATGCCATTAGTCACAACAACAGAGACTATCCTCACAACTGTGACTGCTGCAGCACTATCCATGTGAGTTCTGGGGAGTAGCTCTCTGTCGTGTAATAACCCCAGTTTTTCTCTCCTAGGAAAGTTATAGGGGCTTGTATGAAAAGGTATGTATAAGCCATGTAACACCACACCATTAATGTATTAGTAAACCTTCTACTGACAGGTTCCCTTTAAACTGAGTGATCCCCATGAGCAATAAAGATACAGTTTATTCCTTAAGATAAGAAGTTAAATATACCGTATATACTCGCGTATAAGCCGAGTTTTTCAGCCCAAAAATTGGGCTGAAAAGTACCCCCTCGGCTTATACGCGAGTACACAGGCCAATCGCCCGCCACCATCAGTATACATGCGCCCCCCCATCAGTATCCAGGGACCCCCCTTGCAGCCCAAACCTGTAAAGCAAGATCATTATACTTACACCTGTGGCCGCCGCCGTCCCCGCTCTGCACCGCGCTCCTCCATCTTCTTCCTGCTTCCTCCGATGGACGCAGGCAATGGCGTCATTGTCTGCGCCAGAGGAGGAAGATGGAAGAAGATGGAGGAGCCCGGTGCAGAGCGGGGACGGCGGCGGCCACAGGTGTAAGTATAATGATCTTGCTTTACAGGTTCGGGCTGCAAGGGGGGGCCCTGGATACTGATAGGGGGGGCGCATGTATACTGATGGTGGCGGGCGGGCGGCCGGTATACTGCTAGGGCTGCTGCTATATATACCACTGGGGCTGCTGCTGTATATACCTCTGGGGCTGCTGCTGTATATACCATTGGGGCTGCTGCTGTATATACCATTGGGGCTGCTGCTGTATATACCACTGGGAGGGCCTGTATACCACACTGCTGAGGGCTGTATACCTGTGCTGAGGTCCACCCTCGGCTTATACATGAGTCAATAGGTTTTCCCAGGTTTTGGGGGCAAAAGTAGGGGGGTCGGCTTATACACGGGTCGGCTTATACATGAGTATATACGGTAGTAATCTATATTTTACTGGGTCAGAAAATGGCAAACTGTATATAAAGCAAAACTTCTCATAATGTTTTAGGTTCAATACAATTAGCTATATTTCCGTTGTGACATTGTAATAATGCCACAGCACAATGTAAACATATTCCCAAGAGTATTTACATTCTAGATCATAAGTATTGGCTGGCTGTTTTACCTAGAAAAACAATGTGCTCTTTATATGCCTTTCAATCATTCAGGATATCTCCTATCATTATGTTAGCAGCAGCAGGAAAACAATCTTGTCAATTGTTCTTAGAATTATAGTCTATAATGACTTCCACTACAAATGGCCTTTCTGTACTTTTTTGCACCTCTGTGCTGTTTTTTACAATAGCTGTACAATGAACACTATAATCCTATAGTATCTTTTCTATAATCAGTATATTTTACTGTGTAGTGCACTGTGTGATATTATTACAGAATTTTATTTTCTAAATATGTAGAAATCATGTGCTTGCTACTTTCTGTTGGTATATCACATACAATCTCAATAAAATACATTCAAAGCACCATTTTTTCCCTTTTTTTCCTGCTGGAGCAGTGATATTAACCTAGGGTCCCTGTCCCCATCTTATACATACTCATCGTTGTTTTTACCTTTCCTCGGCATTGTGTCCATCAGTCTAAGGCAGACTGTGACCTGCAGGATGGTTCCAGTGTTTCATGGAACAAGCTGGAGGTCAAGTCTATGAGGGCCTCATTCTGGCTTGTTGGTTTAATGTAAAAAAAATTGGAAATGTTTCTGTACTCTGTGTAGTTGGTCTGTATTGGTGCAAAAAAATCTCCATCAAATCTGCATACGTTTTGCAAAAAAAAAAAAGCATCAAAAACGAAACATGTTTATGACGTGTTCTTGGTGCATTTTTGACAGGCGTGTATTTTAGTATGAATTCAATGACTGGTGGGCTGAAAAACGCTGTAAAAAATGAATCAATAATTGACATACTGCATATATTCATGTAACAAAGATGCAGACAACTGAGCACCAAATACGCAGCATAGAAAAACGCAGCATGTGCACAGCACTTCTGAAATCTCATCGGCTTTGCAGCTTCAAAATAGACATCCATACTTGATGCAGAATTTTCTATACAAAATACACACAAAATACACAGTGTGGGCACAAGGCCTTACCATGACAGCCCAGTATGGTAATAGTGTACTGAATCAATAGAGGGAGAGAGGAGGGCACCACTGATAGTGTACTGCACTCTGCTGTCTGTTATTTGCGTAGCTTTATTTGATCAATTTGTTTTGAATGGATGACTAGTGATGAGCGAGTACTTCTAACAAGTACTTTGTAATACTCACATACTCGTCCGAATAGCGAGTCCAATGTTAGTCAATTAGTGATAGGCTCTGCCCACACACATCCAGCCATAAAATGAGCAATTCTGAGACAGGGAGGAATGGAGGGCTTTATGGAATTTTCACTGCATACAACACCTTACTGTACCCCCAAGTGAGACCCTAACATTCAATCTGCTCTCACTGGGGTGCCAACTCCCTTTATGTACTGAAGGGAGCTAACGATTTGTGTTAGATCGATAACAATCGACACATCACTCACAAGTGCCAGCATTAGTCACCGAGTAACGAGTATCACGAATACTGTACTATCCGTGCGAGTAACGAACAGTAACGATTACACTCGCTTATCACTATGAGTGCCCCATCTGTAAGGCCCCTTTCACATCAGCATGTTTTTAAATTTCCGGCAGATTTGTTGCATCTGCCGCACAATGGCTGAACTTTCGGAACACTAGCGGAAAGCCCCATTCATTCTCTATGGTGCTTGAGGTCGAGTGCGGCAAGTGCAGTTTGCCGGATCCAGCACTTGCGGCACTTGTGTTGCGTGAAAAAAACGCTTCTATCTGCGGTGTTTTGACCTGCCGCAACTGCCAGATCACGGCAAAAACCGCATTTGCCGCACCTATCACAAGTCTCATAGAGAATGAATGGGGCTTGCCGCATTTGTGTCGCAAGGGCAGCCGTTGTGCTGCAGATACGGTAAATCTGCCGGATCTGCCACAAATCAGCAAAAACGCTGATGTGAAAGGGGGCCTAATTAGGGATGGGTGAATCTACTCGCTAGGACTCATTACTCGGCGAGTAGTAAGGGACTCGCAGGACTCGGTACTCTGCGAGTTTCCCAGTGATTACTCGCACGAGTCCAATGCAAATCAATATCAATCCTAGTTTTGTCAGAAACGCTGACAAAACTAGGATTGCCATTGTTTGCATTAGACTCGGCTACTGTGCCAGTGATAGCAGGGAAACTCGCAAAGTAACTGCTGTTACATTGCGAGCCGAGTCCAGCTGTCTTCTCTGTGTGCAGGCTGCCAGCTCCAGGGTCCTAGAGCCCGCCTGCTCACAGACATGATGTAGCAGTGCTGAGATTGTTCTCAGTCTGCTCATTCCCTGTGCATAGACATCTATCTATGCACAGGGGATGTAGCAGAGAGGACATCGCGTTTTGGACTACGTCGGACGGAAGAGGATTTTTTTAATTAAAGATGGAGTCCCTAATGGCTTTTTTTTTTATTTCAAATAAAATTTTTTCTCTGTGTTGTGTTTTTTTAACCCTTTATTGGAGATTCTTAGTGGCTGGGTCAAACGTGGCCTGACATTAAGAATCTCGGGCTTAATACCAGCTTGTATAACAAAGCTGGTATTAACCCCTTTATTACCCAGCGTGCTACCGCCACCAGGGCCGCTGGAAGAGCGGGGTTCAGCGCCAGAGGATGGCGCTTCAATGAACGCGCCATCTTCTGGGGCGGCTGCGGGCTGCAATTTGCAGCGGGGGGTGCCCAGAAAGCTTGGGCATCCCTGCGCTGCGGATTGCAGCCCCCAGCTGCTTAGCTGTACCTGGCTAGACATAGAAATTGCGCGGAGCCCCACGCAATTTTTTTTAATTATTTCATGAATTTCAGAGTCAGAGTCTCAGAGTCAAAATCTCAGAATTTCATGAAATAATTTAAAAAAAATGCGTGGGGCTCCGCGCAATTTCTATGTCTAGCCAGGTACAGCTAAGCAGCTGGGGGCTGGAATCCGCAGCGCAGGGATGCCCAAGCTTTCTGGGCACCCCCCGCTGCAAATTGCAGCCCGCAGCCGCCCCAGAAGATGGCGCGTTCATTGAAGCGCCATCCTCTGGTGCTGAACCCTGCTCTTCCAGCGGCCCTGGTAGCGGTGGCACGCTGGGTAATAAAGAGGTTAGGGCCAGCTTTGTATTATCAGCTGGCCCTAAGCCCGAAATTTATGGCGGTCACGCCAATATTAGACATGACCGCCATGAATTTCTATTAAATTGTTTTAAAAAAAACACAACACAAAGAAAATTTTTTATTAGAAATAAAAAAAAAGCCATTAGGGACTCCATCTTTAATTAAAAAAATCCTCTTCCGTCCGACGCAGTCCAAAACGCGATGTCCTCTCTGCTACATCCCCTGTGCATAGATATAGATGTCTATGCACAGGGAATGAGCAGACTGAGTACAATCTCAGCTCTGCTACATCATCTCTGTGCACAGACATTCATGTCTGTACACAGGGAATGAGCAGACTGAGAACAATCTCAGCTCTGCTACATCATCTCTGTGCACAGACATTCATGTCTGTACACAGGGAATGAGCAGACTGAGAACAATCTCAGCTCTGCTACATCAGGCAGCAGGCAGGCTCTAGGACCCTGGAGCTGGCAGCCAGCACACAGAGAAGACAGGACTCTTATCTGTGCGAGTTTCCCAGCGATTACAGTTGCAAAGTAAACGAGTCCAATGCAAATAAATGACAAAACTAGGATTGCTTCAGGCTGAAGCTTCCGAGACACATCTGCGATTTGTAAATCTCACACTACTCGCTATTACTCGCTTCCCCATTCATTAACATTGGACTCGCTAGACTCGCAACGAGTAGCGAGTCCTGTGCTCGGACTCGCTAGAGTCAAGCGATTCCGAGTAATTTAGGATTCGCCCATCACTAGGCCTAATATGTATTCGATAAATAAGAAGAACTCTTGGCGATTATGGTCTGAGTGCCAGGAAATATATGCATAATGATTCCAACAAGCCAGAAGTGTCATGTCTATTGGATCTAAAGATTTTTCAAACACGGGGCGAAAAACAGATAAAAAGATAAAGACGAGAAAAAATGGTTTTTAGTTGATTTAAAAAAAATAAAAAATAATATTCATTTTTTAGTATGCAAAATACATGCCAAGTCTCTGCAAAAAGAAAACTGAGTGCTTGGTGAGCCTGCTAGATATTTTATCTGGTCTTAAAAATAAACATTGCATTTTATCACTTTGATATGGATGAGAGGATATTAGAACTCTGTAGTGCACAAATACAAGAGGGGAAGCCATGTCACACATAGGCAATTTTTATATGACATGCAAAAACATTTTGTAAGACAGGTAGAATAATTACTTTGAAGTATATAATTGTATAATCAGGAAATCATATTAGCTCAGAAAGAGTCCATCAAAGGAAGAAAATAGATGAAACACATTTTAATCATAACTAAATATGGTATAAAATATGTACTGTATATTCTTTCTGAATCTGAAGTTCTCCATGACATAGTTAAACCCTTAGGTTTTTATAATTGGTTTAATACTAGTCATGCAGTGGGGCTCTAAAGTGTGTTAATCCTTCACAGTTTTCCATGTCTCTGCATAAATTAGACTTAAACCTACAGTCCCATGTAAATGTTTAAGACAAGTGTGAAAACATAATGCAAAGTAAAAAGTGTTAATAGTTTATATTTACCAATCAACTAAAGATAAAGTGAATAAACTAGAGAGAAATCTAAATAAAATCTATATTAGGTATCATTGTCTTCAAAACAGCATGAGAACATACATTCTTCAAGGTATGTTTGCACAGGTTTTGAAACCAATAAAACAAATGTCATTAAGGCGGCCGTCACACGCTACGATATAGATAACGATGTTAGAAACGATGTTCGATTTGCACATCGTCCGAACGATGTGTGTGATCGTTCATCGTAACGTTGCACGCACAGATATCGCTCATATGACTCCCCGATGCAGCGATCCAGCGGTCGTAGGAGCGATCTACTTATCATCTGTGCACATCGTTAGCAAACAGTCACACATAAACCTCGTAAACGATGTTGGGGTAAATGTGGGCGTATTTGAAGGTAAATTGGAGCACATAGGCGTGCTACATGTTTTACAAGCCGCGCCCCTCACTCCATCATTGGTGGCCAGTACTGAGTCCTCATTGGTCAGATGTCTTTGGAAACATGGCAGCCTCATTTTCCGAATGTTCTGTGATGTGCATCGCAATGTACATGTGTAAACACGTACTGCTATCCACAAAACCTTACATGTCACTACCGAAAGGTAGAAACCGCTATCCCCCTTGTGCGCCATGCACAATCCGAACACTTATGCGACACCTAGGGGCCAATAACCAGGGGCCGTGGCGTAACGCAACGTTATGCGATACGTACAGCAATATCGTTGCGGTGTAACGACAGTGTGCATACTATATTGAGTCCATAACATAGTATAATTTTTTTAGCTTTGCGCACTTGTGTGGGGCCGTAATTTGAAAGGAACAAGTCATGATGATGCAAAACGACGCCTATGTGTAGTGCTGAAGTGACAGCTCTTGCAAAATGGCGCCCTGTGAACGAACAACCAGTGGGAACGCAGGAGCTTCCACCAATAGGATCTGAGGTTGCGCCAGCCAATCGTAACGCATGAGGGTTAACGAATCACTACTGAGGAGGCGTGACACAGGTGAATACCCGGCATGCCTACGTGTTAGATTTCGGCATCGCTCAATTCACAGCTTTCAAACGATATCGTTCATTTACACACATCAATTGTGCTTATCCGCTGAGCCGACATCGTCAGATATGAGGTCCGGATCTCAAATCTCGATCTTACGATCTGATCATTTCTCGTTGGTCGTGTCTTGCCGTCACACGCACAGACATCGTTCGAGCGATGTTTAATCAGGCGCGTTCAAGCGATATCTTACCATATATCGTTGCGTGTGACGGCCGCCTAAGAACTACCTTCAGTGTAAAGAAGAACAAAGAGTCCTGGAAGTTATGATATGGCCTCCATAGATCCCTGATCTCAACATCATCCAGTCAGTGTGGGATAATATGGAGAGGATTTGATCAAGCCTACACCCACAGAAGATCAGCGGTTAGTCCTCCTGGATGTTTGGAACAACCTTCCCACCTAGAGGAATTGATGCTGTTTGGAAGGCAAATGGCGGTCACACCAAACCATGATTTGGTTTAGATTTGATTTTTATTCATTTACTTTTCATTTGACTAATTAATACAAATGAAATATTAGCACTTCTCGTTTTGAAAGCTACTGGTAGCATTTTTTACATATCTAGATTAAATACAAAATAAGAAAATTAGATGTACTAATAGTGCATGTAGATAACACAGGGTACTTAGGTAATTGAAGATTTATATTGAAAATCAATAAAAAAATAAATGTATAAACGGACACATTTTTGGCAACAATATGTCCTTAGGCTACGGTCACACTTGGAGGGACGTTTTTGGCAAGCCTGCCTTAATGCTGGGCGTTTTTTTCTGTTGCCAAAAAATGTTAGCGTTCATGCATGGTCCATATATGTACCAAAGCGAAAAACTTTATCTTTTAACGGATCCAAGGCTCAAGTGTGACCCTAGCCTTAGTCATAGTATATATACAATACCTGACTTGTCTGCCTTGAACACTTCCCATTTACAGCATAATGAGTTTTCAGAACTATTGTTTAAGCAGAATACATTAATGCCGTTGCAAGAATTACAGACTAAAAATGTAAGGGTTTTCACTCTATCTGAAGAGGATGTTCATTTTAATTCTAATAATCCCACTTATTATCCTTGGGATACAAGTCACCTTCCCTCGATTAACTCCAGTCCTTAGTAGAACGGGAACTTAAAGATCTCTAAGATCAAATGAAGGGATCATTAACAAGAAGACAGAATTTAGGTGCAGATCAATTCCAGGCTGTACAGGAATTACAACAAAAACAAAGCCTTATCATCCAAAAGTCAGAATAAGGTGGCTGCGTGGTTGTCTTGGATTTGTCTTTGTATTTAAAGCAGCCTTTGCCTATCCTAGTTAACAAAACTATCTACACAATATTGAAATCTTATGCTACTTTTATTTTTAAACACATTTAGCAAAATATCTGGAAGAAGGGTTAAATTTGGGAGTTATAACCGTTAAATCCAGAAACATTAGCTGATAAATCATCCTGTTATTCCCATATTCCATAGGTTATCCAATTTAGAGAAATCTACCTTTAAGGATAGCTTCACATTAACGTTCTGGACGGATCAGTAAGTGTGCAGATGCTCAAATGCATGCCACAATGGACACAAACGCAGGGCAGCGGTGTGAGAGAGACTCTTTCTGCATGTTGGCACATCCATCTCCATCCACAGGCATCTGGGGGGTGATGCGCCACCATTGCACTCCATGTGTTGTTTCCTTGCATCAGTATGCATGCTTTTTTCATGCACCACAGAAACGCACCATGATGCGTCCTGCAGTGGCATTAAAAAAATGCAACAATATGCAACTGCATACAAACAGATGCCTGCACATGCACCCTGCATCCTCATGTTAACTTTAGGGACACAGGGCGAATCCGTAGGCATGCACACATTGACGCATGCCTACACGACGCACACAAACACCAGTTTGAAACCAGCATTATAGTGACAATATCTGGGTGATGTGGTTTGACATAACCTTTATGTGGTCAGGACACATGGCAGCCATGCCTTGATTTGTCACCTATTTAACCGCTTCACAACCAAGGGCATAGTGGTATGCCCTTGGTCGTGTCCCTCCCTCTGATGCAATATATATATCTATATATATATATATATATATATATATATATATCACTGAACTCACAATTGGATCCATGAAAGCTCACAAAGGCCTATCTATAACAAAGAAAGAAAGAAATAGGTTGTGGGTTTCACAGCCCAAATAGGAACTTTCCTCTCTCACCTAACTGTTTTCCACCTGAAAAGACCTTATCGCACTTGGTGTCCCTTTCGTTGTCTGGGGATTTTGAAACTGGCAAGGTTCACAGTTCTTTTATAGGAACAAAATTGGGGGAACACTATCTTACAATCATCAAGCTGTCATCCTCAAAACACAATGAAAGCTATTCCATATGGTGAAGTCCAGATGTACCTGCTCTGATGACAGGGAATTCCTTCAGGAGAATGCCATCATTCATTGTAGGTCGTTTTGATATAGGTTGTCTGGTAGAGGTTACAACAAATAGTTAAGAAGACCTGTGTTAAAGACAGACTCAAACCTGGAAGTGAAACACTTCAGTATATTAATATAAAAATAACCCTAGTAGGAAATGACTTTGTTTTTTACATTCAGTACATTCCGGACATTATATACCTGAAGTTTACAATTCAATTAAATCAAACATATAATATATAAATATTTGCCAGTAAATCATCAGGACAATAAATATGGTAGTACAAAATGGCTGCAGATATTTGGGTAAACGAGGCTGATTGTTGGAAAATATTCTTTTCCACAGCCTCTATTAAGCTGTTATTATCAAATGATCCTTCTTTATTATCCTCTGCAGGAGTGTTGCCCAACTTCTGTCTAGAAGAGCCACCAACAGGTCATGTTTTAAGGATTTCCTTAGCATTACACTGGTGAATTTTATTACCTGCACAGGTACAATTCCAACCCCTGTGCAATACTAAGGGAATCCTGAAAACATGACCTACTGGTGGCTCTCAAGGACTAGAGTTGAGGAACACTGCACGAATGGTTTTCTCTTAATTGTGTGGCAATCAGTGTAATGGCTGCTTATTTGCCGTAAATAAAAAATTTTATTTTCCCTGCCGCATAGTTTTAGTCGCAAAATTGATTTTTTTTTTTATTAATTGTGACTCCTGTCGTGTTGTATACGGCATTGAAAGTGACATCTGTGACATTCTTTATATAAGGTATACAACCCATGAGCTAAAAAGACACACTACGGAACAACTTGCAAATATCAATAATAAAAATAGTATATATTCAGCAGCGGCACAACATTGTGTCAATAAACATAATGCAGATTCTTCTCATTTTGAATTTTATGTTATTGGTAAATATCCTAATGTAAAAAGCCAGGGAGCTGGTATAAAACAACTAGTTCTGAGTGAAGGTTTTCAGATTTTAATAAGGAATCAGTAGCGACACAGCCACCCTCCTTTCTGAAGACTTACACATTTCTTTAGACCTGCAGCCTACAGGACAGCAGGTCCAGAGTGGAGTGACACAATGATGTCATCACAGGATGTGAGTCCCGTCGCGATGACATCACCACATTTGTCTGCTCAGGACATGCCACTTACTGCTAATTGACACATTCTGTATATAGATGACTATATGAGAACTCATATTACATATAGGGGGCTATGTAGGGGCTCATACTGTACATAGTGAGGCTATGTGGGTGCTCATATTATAGATAGGCTATGTGAGGGCTCATACTCTATATAGGGGGCTGTGTAGAGTCTGATTCTAAATATAGAAGAGCTGTTTAAGGGCTTACACTGTACAAAGAGGATCTATGTGAGGGCTCATACTGTATATAGGAAGGCTATTTAAGGGCTCATATTGAATATAGGGGATATGTAGGTGCTCATAGTGTATACAAATGGCTATGTGTGGGTTCATAGTCTTTATAGGTGTGTGCTAATACCGTATGTAGGCAGCTATGTGAGGGCTCATACTGTATATAGAGGGGCTATGTGGTGGCTCATACTGCATGTAGGGGTCTGGTTGGTTATATCCCTTCTTGCATAGAAAGATACAAAATTCGATTTTATTAACAATTTGACAGAAAATTATTAGAGCTCATGTATCACTTTGCTCCTTTACTCTGTGGGGAGCATGACAAGCATTTAGATTCTTTAGTTTTCATTAGGACCACACATTTATAAAGTTTATTTGAGGTGACAACATACATAGGTTACAACTGGTGATTTGCACCTCTTGGTTTAACCTCAATCTTCTGGCTAGGGATTATGCTGAACATGGTGAGAAGATGCATTTATGGGTTCTGACATTTTCCTATGTGTCACGTGTGATTCTGTTTATACAGGTCCGTTAACAGTTGGTTAGATTGACAGGTTGTGCCAATAAATGAATGGACTGTGAATAAGACAAGGTTTGCTCCAGGATGTAACTTCAGGCACAGTAGCTGTTAGATAACTGCTACAGTTCATCAGCTTTTATTAGTGATCAGATGGTTTTCCAATTACCTGCCATCATACAAGTGGCTGCAAACAGTTTATTAGCAAACAAATTAAATGGTTTAGAAACCCATCCTGATGCTAAGGAGAGTGGAATATCGAAGAGTGGTAACGCGAACTTGTCTATAGAGAAGAGAACAAAAACACCAGGCGCCCATGGCATCCAGGCTTAGTAACTGGAGAGCACATTGGCCTAAATAATTCATGCAAATGGGCTAATTACCAATGTGGAAACAGCCTTCTTCTTCATTCTTCATAGTACGTCATATGCTGCGCCTATTGTCTAGCTGACAACAGCTGTCATGTAGAATGTTCATTTTAGTAGCATTGAAAGACTTATTTCTTTTGTCAGTCATAACTTTGGAGAATGACTTAGATGTGCTGGAAACCTGGCAGTGCTGCTGTAACACAAACCAAGCCTCTGACATCTTAATTAATGTCATTCAACATCATTAACTATGAACTGCTCTTTTGTACTTTAGGTTAACGGAATGTGTTTAGAATAGATTTTAGGTACACAAAAAGGTTAATTTGTTCAAATTGCAACCAATGCACTGTTTGGAGCTGTTAGAATTGCTTCCATGAATCATAATATGCAAAACATTATCTTTTACATGTAGCTTATTGCTTATTATTTTTTCAGATAGTGAAGTCAATCAAGAAAATAATACTGTATCACAAGAATGTCACAAAGTGGTCACTGGGATACCGTTTTTTGCCTTGTATTGTGAACAGGAGTTTTAAAAGCTCATTTAATTATATTGTAACTAGATGGTGGCCCGATTCTAAAGAATCGGGTAGTCTAGAATCTATATATAGTTTATTTAGTAATAGGGAAGTGCTGTGAAATTAATTGTGTGTATACAGGCGGCTCAGTGGTCAGCAGTGAGCGCGGTGGCTCAGTGGTCAGCAGTGAGTGCGGTGGCTCAGTGTCAGCAGTGAGTGCGGTGGCTCAGTGGTCAGCAGTGAGTGCAGCAGAGGCTGGAGGGGGTAGAGGCTGGAGGGGGCAGAGGAGGGAGGAGGCAGAGGACGGAGGAGGCAGAAACTGGAGGGGTTAGAGGAGGAAGGGGTCAGGGGAGAGCGGAGGCAGGGGAGAGTGGAGGCAGGGGAGAGCGGAGGCTGGAGGGCAGGGGAGAGCGGAGGCAGAGGAGAGCGGAGAGCGGAGGCTGGAGGAGAGCGGAGGCTGGAGGAGAGCGGAGGCTGGAGGAGAGCGGAGGCTGGAGGAGAGCAGAGGCTGGAGGAGAGCAGAGGCTGGAGGAGAGCAGAGGCTGGAGGAGAGCGGAGGCTGGAGGAGAGCGGAGGCTGGAGGAGAGCGGAGGCTGGAGGGCAGAGGAGAGCGGAGGCTGGAGGGCAGAGGAGAGCGGAGGCTGGAGGGCAGAGGAGAGCGGAGGCTGGAGGGCAGAGGAGAGCGGAGGCTGGAGGGCAGAGGAGAGTGGAGGCTGGAGAAGAGCGGAGGCTGGAGAAGAGCGGAGGCAGAGGAGATCGGAGGCAGGGGAGAGCGGAGGCAGGGGAGAGCGGAGGCAAGGGAGAGCAGAGGCAAGGGAGAGCGGAGGCAAGGGAGAGCAGAGGCAAGGGAGAGCGGAGGCAAGGGAGAGCGGAGGCAGGGGAGAGCGGAGGCAGGGGAGAGCGGAGGCAGGAGGGCAGGGGAGAGCGGAGGCAGAGGAGAGCGGAGAGCGGAGGCTGGAGGAGAGCGGAGGCTGGAGGAGAGCGGAGGCTGGAGGAGAGCGGAGGCTGGAGGAGAGCAGAGGCTGGAGGAGAGCGGAGGCTGGAGGAGAGCAGAGGCTGGAGGAGAGCGGAGGCTGGAGGAGAGCGGAGGCTGGAGGAGAGCGGAGGCTGGAGGGCAGAGGAGAGCGGAGGCTGGAGGGCAGAGGAGAGCGGAGGCTGGAGGGCAGAGGAGAGCGGAGGCTGGAGGGCAGAGGAGAGCGGAGGCTGGAGGGCAGAGGAGAGTGGAGGCTGGAGAAGAGCGGAGGCTGGAGAAGAGCGGAGGCAGAGGAGATCGGAGGCAGGGGAGAGCGGAGGCAGGGGAGAGCGGAGGCAAGGGAGAGCAGAGGCAAGGGAGAGCGGAGGCAAGGGAGAGCAGAGGCAAGGGAGAGCGGAGGCAAGGGAGAGCGGAGGCAGGGGAGAGCGGAGGCAGGGGAGAGCGGAGGCAGGGGAGAGCGGAGGCAGGGGAGAGCGGAGGCAGGGGAGAGCGGAGGCAGGGGAGAGCGGAGGCTGGAGGGCAGAGGAGAGCGGAGGCAGGGGAGAACGGAGGCAGGGGAGAGCGGAGGCAGGGGAGAGCGGAGGCAGGGGAGAGCGGAGGCTGGAGGGCAGAGGAGAGCGGAGGCTGAAGAAGAGCGGAGGGTGGAGAAGAGCGGAGGCTGGAGAAGAGCGGAGGCTGGAGAAGAGCGGAGGCTGGGGAAGAGCGAAGGCTGGGAAGAGCGGAGGCTGGAGAAGAGCGGAGGTTGGAGAAGAGCGGAGGCTGGAGAAGAGCGGAGGCTGGAGAAGAGCGGAGGTTGGAGAAGAGCGGAGGCTGGAGAAGAGCGGAGGCTGGAGAAGAGCGGAGGCTGGGGAAGAGCGGAGGCTGGAGAAGAGCGGAGGCTGGGGAAGAGCGGAGGTTGGAGGCAGAGGAGAGCGGAGGCTGGAGAAGAGGGGAGGCTGGAGAAGAGCGGAGGCTGGAGAAGAGCGGAGGCTGGGGAAGAGCGGAGGCTGGAGAAGAGCGGAGGCTGGGGAAGAGCGGAGGCTGGGGAAGAGCGGAGGCTGGGGAAGAGCGGAGGTTGGAGGGCAGAGGAGAGCGGAGGCTGGAGAAGAGCGGAGGCTGGAGAAGAGCGGAGGCTGGAGAAGAGCGGAGGCTGGGGAAGAGCGGAGGCTGGGGAGAGCGGAGGCAGGGGAGAGCGGAGGAGAGCGGAAGCTGGAGAAGAGGGGAGGCTGGAGAAGAGGGGAGGCTGGAGAAGAGGGGAGGCTGGAGAAGAGCGGTGGCTGGAGAAGAGCGGAGGCTGGAGAAGAGCGGAGGCTGGAGAAGAGCGGAGGCAGGGGAGAGTGGAGGCAGGGGAGAGCGGAGGCAGGGGAGAGTGGAGGCAGGGGAGAGCAGAGGAAGGGGAGAGCGGAGGCTGGAGGGCAGAGAAGAGCGGAGGCTGGAGAAGTGGGGAGGCTCGAGGAGAGCTGAGGCTGGGGGAGAGCGGAGGCTGGGGGAGAGCGGAGGCAGGGGGAGAGCGGAGGCAGGGGGAGAGCGGAGGCAGGGGAGAGCGGAGGCAGGGGAGAGCGGAGGCTGGAGAAGAGCGGAGGCAGGGGAGAGCGGAGGCAGGGGAGAGCGGAGGCAGGGGAGAGGGAGAGCGGAGGCTGGAGAAGAGCGGAGGCTGGAGAAGAGCGGAGGCAGGGGAGAGCGGAGGCTGGAGAAGAGCGGAGGCAGGGGAGAGCGGAGGCAGGGGAGAGGGGAGAGCGGAGGCTGGAGAAGAGCGGAGGCTGGAGAAGAGCGGAGGCAGGGGAGAGCAGAGGCAGGGGAGAGCGGAGGCAGAGGAGAGCGGAGGCAGAGGAGAGCGGAGGCAGAGGAGAGCGGAGGCTGGAGGGCAGAGGAGAGCGGAGGCTGGAGGGCAGAGGAGAGCGGAGGCTGGAGGGCAGAGGAGAGCGGAGGCTGGAGGGCAGAGGAGAGCGGAGGCTGGAGGGCAGATGAGAGCGGAGGCAGAGGAGAGTGGAGGCAGAGGAGAGCGGAGGCAGAGGAGAGCGGAGGCTGGAGGGCAAAGGAGAGCGGAGGCGAGCGGAGGCTGGAGGGCAGAGGAGAGCGGAGGCTGGAGGGCAGAGGAGAGCGGAGGCAGGGAAGAGCGGAGGCTGGAGAAGAGCGGAGGCTGGAGAAGAGCGGAGGCTGGAGAAGAGCGGAGGCAGGAGAAGAGAGGAGGCAGGAGAAGAGCGGAGGCTGGAGAAGAGCGGAGGCTGGAGAAGAGCGGAGGCTGGAGAAGAGCGGAGGCTGGAGGAGAGCGGAGGCTGGAGGAGAGCGGAGGCTGGAGGGCAGAGGAGAGCGGAGGCTGGAGGGCAGAGGAGAGCGGAGGCAGAGGAGAGCGGAGGCAGAGGAGAGCGGAGGCAGAGGAGAGCGGAGGCAGAGGAGAGCGGAGACTGGAGGGCAAAGGAGAGCGGAGGCGAGCGGAGGCTGGAGGGCAGAGGAGAGCGGAGGCTGGAGGGCAGATGAGAGCGGAGGCTGGAGGGCAGAGGAGAGCGGAGGCTGGAGGGCAGAGGAGAGCGGAGGCTGGAGGGCAGAGGAGAGCGGAGGCAGGGGAGAGCGAAGGCAGGGGAGAGCGGAGGCAGGGGAGAGTGGAGGCTGGAGGGCAGGGGAGAGGGGAGGCAGAGGAGAGCGGAGGCTGGAGAAGAGCGGAGGCTGGAGAAGAGCGGAGGCTGGAGAAGAGCGGAGGCTGGAGAAGAGCGGAGGCAGGGGAGAGCGGAGGCTGGAGGGCAGAGGAGAGCGGAGGCTGGAGAAGAGCGGAGGCTAGAGAAGAGCGGAGGCTGGAGAAGAGCGGAGGCTGGAGAAGAGCGGAGGCTGGAGGAGAGCGGAGGCTGGAGGAGAGCGGAGGCTGGAGGGCAGAGGAGAGCGGAGGCTGGAGGGCAGAGGAGAGCGGAGGCTGGAGGGCAGAGGAGAGCGGAGGCTGGAGGGCAGAGGAGAGCGGAGGCAGAGGAGAGCAGAGGCAGAGGAGAGCGGAGGCAGAGGAGAGCGGAGGCTGGAGGGCAGAGGAGAGCGGAGGCTGGAGGGCAGAGGAGAGCGGAGGCTGGAGGGCAGAGGAGAGCGGAGGCTGGAGGGCAGAGGAGAGCGGAGGCTGGAGGGCAGATGAGAGCGGAGGCAGAGGAGAGCGGAGGCAGAGGAGAGCGGAGGCAGAGGAGAGCGGAGGCTGGAGGGCAAAGGAGAGCGGAGGCGAGCGGAGGCTGGAGGGCAGAGGAGAGCGGAGGCTGGAGGGCAGAGGAGAGCGGAGGCAGGGGAGAGCGGAGGCAGGGAGAGCGGAGGCAGGGGAGAGCGGAGGCTGGAGAAGAGCGGAGGCTGGAGAAGAGCGGAGGCAGAGGAGAGCGGAGGCTGGAGAAGAGCGGAGGCAGAGGAGAGGCTGGGGGGCACAGAAGAGGGGAGGCTGGGGGGGCACAGGAGAGGTTAGGCTGGGGGGGCACAGGAGAGGGGAGGCTGGGGGGCACAGGAAAGTGGAGGCTGGGGGGCACAGGAAAGGGGAGGCTGGGGGGCACAGGAAAGGGGAGGCTGGGGGCACAGGAAAGGGGAGGCTGAGGGGGCACAGGACAGGGGAGGCTGGGGGGGCACAGGAGAGGGGAGGCTGGGGGGGCACAGGAGAGGGGAGGCAGAACACGCACCGGGCTGTCGGCGGGGCTGTGTGGTCCCTGATGGAGGAGGAGAGTGGGCGGTGCCGGCGGAGGCCGCACACCGGAGTGTGGGGCGGGCCGGTTCCCGGATGTTGGTGGGAGGGTGCATGTAGCCACCCTGCCGCCTGAGCCGATCGGAGGCCGGTGTCAGCCCCGCCGGCCCTGCAGCGTCCGCTCGGCGCCGCCGCCCTGCAGCCTACAGTGCCACAGGGCGCGCGCCCTCTTACAGCGTCTGTGTCTGCTGAGGCCGCCGCTGATGTTGGTGGCGCCGCCCCCTTATGTGATGCCGCTCCCCCTGGCTGCCGGCGCTCTGGACTCAGGGCTCACACTGTCCAGTGGACGGTGCGGCCCTGGGTGGGAGCACACGGCTCTGTGTGGGGGTGGCGGTGGCGCTTCAGCGCCCACTGCGAGCCGCTATTCAGGTTTGACAGCGGCTCACCGCTCGTGGGTCTGGAACTTCCGGTTCCGGTCTGTGACACAGGGCGCAGGCCGTCACGGAAGTTGGCCAGATTCCACAGGAAGTGGCCTTCGGGTTTTATATATATGATAGGCTGCACTGGATAAGAAAAGCAAAACATGTGTTATTGTAAAGGTGCAGGGATGGCAGCCAAGAATTAGTACCTTCTTCTGGTTGGACACAAGTCACTTAAAGAAGACTACGCTTCTTAAAAATAATGAAGAACTGACTGAGCACCACCGCTCCACACAGTATGCCGACACTGTAGAACGAAATGTCACCGTAGTCCGTAGATCCCTCACCCCCTCTCTGTAACCCAGTACCCGCACAATAAAGAAGACTTATCTGACCAGTGAGTTTGTAACCTTTTCTTCTTTCTCTTTGGACTCTTCTTAAAAATAAAGATAGTTTATTTGTAATCTCTTCCAATATGGAGATATGTTTACGCTACTTAAAAGGTTGCAGTAGAATATTCAATATTCTCTTTACAATGAGTTCTGATGTAGCCTGAAAGACTTGTGGTGCACTCACTTATGACACTACCACCAGTACCTCTTTTTTTTCACAACTCACCGCATCACACCATTACCCAGTTAGGCACACTAATCTCAGTTAATTCCACTTTGTTCTGGAGGACACGCACTGCATGATACAGGACTCAATCTTCCTGTTTGTTTATGGTTCCAAGAGGTCTCTTGCCACCTGTTCCAGTCTTTGCAATTCTATGATAGTGGCTGACCCAGTGTTGGCCATAGAGCTTCTTAAAGGGGAACTCCAGTGAGAGAAAACTTTTTAGTACAGTTCCTGCCCTCCTACATGATGAAGCAGAGCCGTACACTGCAGTTCTAGGATCTATAGATCTCTTATAATTCAATAAAATCATACCTGCTCTTTTGATCTCCTCCCTCCCTCATGGAACCCTAGATCTCTGAATGTCAGCTTCATCTAGGAGCAGAGAAGAGGAGGTGTGTCAGGGGCGTGGATACTGGGAGCTTCTGGATCAGCCTACATTCATGCTCCTCACATTACTGTATAAAGAGGGGGCATGGCAGGGGGCATGGTCACCGACCCTATGCTCACACATACAATCCAGCCCCTGATATACCATCCTATGTGACAGGGGGGTCCAGGCTTCAAATAGAAATCATGTCACCAAGCAGATACAAATACATGCTGTGATTCTCTGCTGTACGATGATGCACAATGTGTACTGTTAATGTGAAGATATGAGCAGAGATAAATCATTACATTGATTGATTCAGCTCTCCATGGACTAGCCTTCCCAATAGGAACATGGTATCTTCTTATCTCTCCAATTTTCAATGGATCATCATCATCACGCCTCACTGGAATGTAGGCTGATCATGCAGCTCCCAGCATCCATGCCCCTGACACACCTCCTGCTTTTTGCTCTTACATGAAGCTCTCGGGCTGAAAATTCTGGGTTCCCTGAGGTTGGGGCAAGAGCAGAGGGGCAGGTATGATTTTATTGCTTTATAGGAGATTTATAGATGCTAGAGCTGTACAGTGTACAGCTCTGCTTCATCATGTAGCAGGGCAGGAATTGTACTAAAACGTTTTCTCTCACTGGAGTTCCCCTTTAATTTCCTGTCTTATCAGTATCTCTTTCTACACAGCTGGGTCATCTAGTACATTACCCAGATTTCAGCAACTAAGACCACTCCTCTGACACTCAGAACTTGTTGTTACTTTAATTCACCTAGCCTCTCTCTTCTTCTTGAGAAAATAATGGGGTCACTGCAATGTTGTACTTCACCACTGTACACTGGTTGCACAGTTCTTCCCTTTGCATTGTATGATACCTATTTTTGCTAACACTATTTGACCATATCTACCTCTTTGCATACTGTATTATGCATGCCTATATCCAACCAGTGCCATTAATTCTCTTGATAGTCACTCTTTCTTGTGCACCATCCCAAATCACTCCCATTTAGCTGTCCTCTCAACAGTTAATCCCTTCTTGAACACACAGAGGATACAACTGTGGCTTCGCAACTTTGTGCAATAAACAAAGAATACAGAATTGTATCAACATCATACTGCTTATCAACTGTACTTAATGGAAAAAACAGAGATGAAGAATTTCCTTCTCTATTGCCTTACATGCTTTCTTCCAAATTTTAAGTGGAGAAGGAACCGGGCACTGACCTGCTTAGAGTCTCTCGTGTCGTACAGCGGCGTTAGTGAAATCCTGTTGCTCAGCTGATGGGTTAATCTTGCAAACAAAAAGTGAGGAGAGCAGCGGCACTCAGGAGATCTTTTTTACATACCGGCTTTATTGAGTTTTTTCAGGTTACATCTTAGGTGCAGGGCAGGGAGGTGTAGGGGAGCAACGGTCCGTTTCGCGGACTTACGCTTCAACAGGCTAGCCTGTTGAAGCGGAAGTCCGCGAAACGGACCGTTGCTCCCCCTGCACCTCCCTGCCCTGCACCTAAGATGCTTTCTTCCAAAAACAACAGGACCTCTCCTGTTGAAGGTTGGAGTTATATATTTTATTCCAATGTTTCCATCTATACTTGTATCTTATATATGTATTATTGTGATGGTCAAAGTTAAATTCAAATACACTAATTAAGGACATTTTATCAATGACTTTCATGATTGTGGGCGGAAGGGGGTTTTGTCCATCTAGCAGCGATCACCATTTTGGCTACTAACAAAGTATTGCATACTATGTGCTGGTGTTAATGTAATAAGATGTCTAGGCCTATCGAGAGCAACACTAATTGAGCTGTCAGGTCAAAATTAAGTTTGGTAACTTTATGGAGTAGGGCCTTGATGTCTGACCAAAAATGATTTAGTAGTAGGCAGCTCCAAAATATATGAGAAACACTTCCACATTCTCTGCAATTCCTCCAACATGTGGGAGAATGGGTTGAATTAAATTTATGCAATTTTCTAGGTGTCAGGTACCACTTAGAGACTACTTTATAGTGGGTCTCTTGAGTTGAGACACATAGAGAGTTGGAGTATGTGATGTCGAAAGCCCTCCGAAGCTGTTCTTCTTCAATCTTACAAGTGAGCTCTTTCTCCCAAGAAACCAAATTGGAGCCAGGATGAAATTCCATATTATGTTTTGGGGAAGAGTGAAATTAATATTTTTGTTTTTCAAGTATTTATTAATGGATGACCATGTTATGAATTAGTGAGGAGGAATTTGTTTTGAATTGTTTTGAAGGGGATAAGAGTATTGTTCTCTATAGAGATGTTTTTTATTTCTTGTCTCTGCCAGGACGAGAGATTCACCCTGGGTATCATCATTTCCAGAACCTCTAATGGTATGTTTAGAGAGTTTGTGTTGGAAAACATTTTACTTGACATCATTAGGAGATTCCGCTAAGCTTTCATAGCAGCATTGACTAACAAGTTCCTGGACACAGGTCTGGATATTGTGGCGCCCCACTGGTCGGAGCGCCAATAAGGGGTACTGCACCCAGACCAGAGTGTGTGGTATCCCTGTGGTAAGTGAATGGGGAGGTTAATATGTGGTTATTCCTCCCATCCACACACACCCTTAGCTCAGGGGACTACAGGGTTAAATCCTTACTAGGAGACCCATCCCCGGTGGGAGGAGTTCGAGCAAGCAGTGTGAGGGCGGGAGGAAGTTAGAGGCAGAGAAAGTATGAGGGAGAGACAGAGAGGAGGAGAAGAAGGGGTCTTCCAGGGAAGAGAAGCTGTTTGGGAACCGAGGAGCCCTCGAAGGTTCATCCCAAACAGTACACCGGACACCGGAGTCGGCACCTGCTGGAGAGCTCCAGACACAGCAGAAAATCTGGATCACCGTGGAGACTACAGGCTCCCGGGCACCTGCGCAGTCCATATCAAGGGAGCCAGGCACTGCATGATGAGAGATAGTGGCAGGCCATAGAGGGTTATCCCGCAGACAGCAAAGGTGAGAGAGCACAGGAGGCCAGGCAAGGTTTCAGGCCAGCCAGGCTTCACACAGACTGGAAGAGTAGTGGAGGAGGGACATCTAACAAAGCAACGTGGAGACACCCTGTTCATTTGCCACTACCTAGGCCAGCTGCCTATGCTTACAGACTGTGTTGTACTGTGAAATGTGCTTTTTACCTGAACTGTTCCAGTAGAGTACCCGGGAGAGTGACTTTGACTCCATGTCTTTGTGCTACCAAAATTCAACCTTTTTGCTTACTGCAACGGTGCCCCGGAGGACCAGCTCCACCTGTAGGAAGCTTTGCCATCCTTGCCGCATTACCCATCGCCCTCCGGAGGACTGTGGCAGTGCTGGTGATCCCTCACCAGGTACTACAGGTGGCATCATGAGACAACAAACTCTTATCCCCTGTACATAACCCCTCTTTGAAGTGTCACCCAGGCCACGGGCTCAGGCACCGCCACCCGTAACATACCTGTGAACCCCTTTGAGCCTGATACCCAAGTATTCCCCGGGCCTGGGGCTCGACAATATGTCACATAAGTGAGTTAATACCACTAGCCCAAGAGAATAATTATTGTTATATTGTCTTTCAATGGACACACAGGGTGTTCTGTCATCCTCCAGGAACCTTTTTCTATTATATTGATTCTGGAGCACAACCTTATTATTGACAAGCTGCAGTCCTACCAGGTGTTATCAGTGCGTATTAGACCCAGGATATAGTTAAACGTGATTTGACTTTATGCTGAGTGACGCGCTAAGTCTATATGGCTTTATTGATTTGCTTACCCATACAATCAAGACACCTCCTCTATTGTACAAAATAGTACTTACTAGGGACCTGTTTATTCAAAAAACGTATTTTATAAATATCACACATAAAAACCTTTAAAAACATTAAAGTTCATTGATTCTTCCTCTGCTGTTTCTTATTCAGAATTTTCGCACCTTCTTGATGGACCTAAAAATGGGAATTTATGTGTGTGATTACTTGTCTAGATATCAGATTATTTGACTGTTGTGAAAAGGTTACATTTGTTATTCTTACCGGTTTATAAACTGATAAGTTTTTTGAATAAACAGGTCCCTGGTAAGAGAGAAAATAGTACAAAAGAGGAGGTGTCTTGATTGTATGGGTAAGCAAATCAATAAAGCCATATAGATTTAACGTGTCACTCACCATAAAGTCATAAATCCTCCAGGAACCACCTCTGACTCAGTTTAATCAAACTAGCTGAGTAACCAGGAGGTTAGGAAAACCCAGTCCACCCCTTGTTTTATTTTTCTCTAGTACAGTTCTGGCAATTCTGAGTTTCTTACAATTTGATATGAATTTTACTAATTGTTGCTCAAATTTTGGTATCCATGCTTGGGAAATAAAATGTGGAATGGACCTTATGTAATAAAGAAATTTCGGTAATATAGACTTCTTATATGCAATAATCCTGCTAATCCAGGAAAGTTCAGCTTTCATGAGATGTAGGAGGTCTTTTTGCAGCAATTTATGTAGCATGGATAAGTTTTCCTGAATGAGTGCTGATGTGGGGTTGGTCAGAACAATACCCATATAATTAATCTGTTTCTGTTCCCAAAGGAATTGAAATTCTTTCTATATATGACACCGAAGATCAGCGTTCAAATTAAACCCTGAAATCTGAGACTTAGACTGGTTTACTTTATAGTGTGAGATAAGAAAGAAATCCTTCAAAATAGTAGTCTTGCATCTGATTGAACTCAGGGGATCTGCAAGGGATAGCAGAATATCGTCAGCAAATAGTGTTATCTTATGCTGCTTAAGAGTGAGCGGGATGCCTCTGATGTTTGGGTTCAGTCTGATGTATTCCACTAGGGTCTCTATGAATAGGGCAAACAGGGTTGGTTAGAGGGGCATCCATGTCTGGTACCATTTGACAAGGCGAAACTGCTCAAAAGCAAATTGTTACAGAAGATTTTAGCAGTGGGTCGGGTATACATAGCTGTAATTAAGTTGAGCATATTACCTTGGAAGCCAAATTTTTCTAGGGTGCAGAAGAGGTACCCCCAATGCACTCTATCAAAGGCCTTCTCCATGTCCAGCGCTACGATAGTTGCAGGAATTTTACTTCTTTTTTTATAGATGAGTCATGATGTTAATGACTTTTCTAGCGGCATCTGAGATACTTTTCTAGTGGCATCTCAGGTACCTCTTCGGATAATCCAATCTGGTTGGTAACTAAATTTTGATCATTTTGTTTCTGTTGGCAATCATTTGTAGAATTTTAGTATGCAAATCAGAAGAATGATCATAAGTAAAAACCTCTTCGATCCCTTCCTTGAGACTATTATTGTCGCTTCTAGCATTTCATGGTGGAACAGAACCTTCTTTCAGAATTTGTATGCGACCTATTAAAATGAAGACAGTAGTTGGTCAAAAATTCTTTATAGAACTCGTTTTGTAGGTCTAGCTTCTGGGCCCAGAGATTTCACATTTTTGTAATTCATTGTTTGGGAGATTCGGATGCACTGTAAGGAAGGTTGAGGGTGTCTAATTCAGAATAAAATAGGGTGGGGAGTTGGATTGATTGTTGGAATTGATTTATTAGTGGTTTTGTTGGCTTCGGTTCCATGTGATTTTCTTTAAGATTACCGTATATACATTTCGATAATAAGTAGCAAAGGACTCAATGATGTCTTTAGGGAGGGTGCAGGTTTGGTTGGTACTATTTTTGATTTGAAAGACCCTTGATTTGATTCTCTGCTGTTTTAATCTTACTGTGAATTTATTTAGGGTTTGTTGTATGAATGGTAATATGTTGCTTTAACAGACGTTGATACTTTGTCAAACTCTTCTGACAAGATGAATTTAAGTTCAGATCCAAGTCTCAAAATTTCTAAATGGGTTTTGTCGTTAGAATTTTGTTGCAAAATTTCCAATTTTTTTATGTTATTGGTCATGTTCTCTATGTTTTGCCTATTGAATTTCTTGAGCCTAGCATTTAAAGGGAACCAGTCAGCTGGTTTATGCTCCCCCAGCTATCACCATCTGTACCTGCAGCTTCATAGTACTATTCTAATCATCCCTGTCTGAGCTCATAGTGTAAAGTAAAAGGTGAAAAAAAGCATTTATACACTTACATTTCAGTCTACACCTTGGAGGAGGGAGAATCTATGGCAGGACAATAGTTAACTCACTATTACCTTGCATGGCTAAAGGACCTGTGTGATGTAACGATCATGTGACTATAGTGAAGGAGCTAAGTGAGCAAACCCATATTATGTTATAGGGACTTAGCTCCGCCTATTGTAGTCACATGGTTATGACATCACATCAGGTCTCCCAACATGTTTTAACATAAGGCTGAAATGTTAACTATTAACCTTCCAAACAGTCTCCATCCTCCAAGCTGGAGACTAACTGCTCATTACACAAGGAAATTTAAGTGTATAAATGTTTTTTTTTTCACCGTTCACATTACACTATGAGCTCAGACAGGGATGATTAGACTGGTATTATAAAGCTGCAGCTACAGACAGTGATAGCTGGAGGGGCACAAACTAGCTGACAGTTCCCTTTAATTGAATCAAACATCCACCTTGAGATCAGTCCAAAGGTTGAAATCAGACACCACTCCATTATAATTTTCCGTACAATAGTTGTCAATGCATTTACAGGTTTCTGCTTTGTATAGGGGATGTTGAAATAGATAGCTGTTGTTCTTCCACAATTTCTCAGATAGGCATGCTGGACCTATTTTAATCTCTCAAATTACTAGGGAATGGTCTGACCAAGTTCTAGGACCTATAGTTGAAGATTTAAATCTTGGAAGGGTAAATATGTAATTATGTGGTCTATCCTGGCAAAGGAACGATGCCTGTTGTAGTGGGAATACTCCACAGAGGATAAATTTAAACAATGAAAAATGTCGTAATATTCTTCTTTGTTAAGCCATGGATCAAGGTTTGGCAGGTGTTGTCTGTTTTTATTGATGAATCTAAAAGCCCGTTAGGGACCATATTAAAATTCCCTAGTATAACAAGATCTTTGTAAGTATTAATTAGTTTAGTTAATCTGTTAAGAAATGTTATTTGTCCCTTATTAGGGGTATACAGATTTAGTATAGTAAATGTGCTATTGTTAATTTTGCAGGCTAGTATTAGAAATCTGCAATTCATGTTGTTGATTTGGAGTATTTCTTCAAAGTTTAAGGGTGCATGCACATGGTCCGGAGGAGCTGTGTGTTGGTCGCGGCTCCTCTGGTCTGGAGGAGCTGCGTCCAACACGCAGCTCCTCCGGACCATGTGCATGCACCCTTAAACTTGAAGAAATACTCCAAATCAACAACATGAATGGCAGATTTCTAATACTAGCCTGCAAAATTAACAATAGCACATTTACTATACTAAATCTATATGCTCCTAATAAGGGGCAAATAACATTTCTTAACAGATCAACTAAACTAATTCCCTAGTAATTTGAGGGAAGCCGCGGGTGGCCACAGGGAGACCGCAGCCGCCCTGTACTCCCCAGTGTGCGATGGGTGCAGGGCGGCTTCTCCCTGCAGTCACCCGATTGGAGCCGCTTCCGACTCCGCAGCATGAAATGAACATGCTGCAGAGGAGAGGACTCCCGGCAACCCGCATCGCAGCTCCAAAGACGCTGTGGGCAGGTTACTCATAGTGAGGATGGGGTTTCTTGAAATCCCATCCACTATGCGAGTACTGTACGACACAGCATTTTGGACGCAGTGCAAAGACTTTGTGTCCAAAACGCTGCGTATCCTGATTATGAGGATACACCCTAAAGAGTTCCCAATGATAATCGCGACTCCAGCTATTTTCTTACTATTTGAGGAGAGGTAAATATATGGAAAACTTTTGTTTTTAAAATTAGGAGTGTTTTCAGCTGCAAATTTTGTCTCTTGTAAAGCAATAATATCTGCTCTAGACTTTTTGCTATCCTTCCATAGCATATATCTTCTCTGAGAGAAATTAAGCCCATTGATATTGTACGTCACATTTTTAACCGTCATCAGCTGGCCATTTTGCTTGTGGCAACAGGTCAATATATTCACAAGTTGAACTATTTGAGCAAGGTTTAGGAATCATGGTCTTAGTTATAGAATGGGTCCTCAACTTTAAAGAATTTAAATAGAGGTCTTATGAAAGTAACTACCGTAACTAAATAAAGGTAACTTCTTATGAAAAGAGGATAAAGTTCTTAAACGAAACCTGTAAGTTCGATCCGGAGAGGAATTACATGAAAAATAAGTAACTCTGGAAAGGGGGCTAGTCTTATAGCCATTCACAGCTGCCACCTAGTGTAGGTAGTAATGGATAGACTGAGAAGGAAAATGTCTGTTTTGTAGATGAAAGTGTTTGATGTATATATATCACTGTAAGTGTGCCTAGAGAATCAGATGGTAGGGATGCCCAGTTCCTTGAAGGTTTTTAAGCCTTTCTCGATGTGAACAATCATCACTGTTCTGTCTTTGTGGGAAAAGATGCCTTTTATAGGGTGACCCCAATCAATAGGATCTGGTTTTTGTGTAGGATTTCTGTGACAGGTTTCAGCTAGTCTCTGATTCAAAGTATCTTTGGAGAGGTCAATGAATGCTTTGATTTCTCATAGGGGGAAGGAAAAGTCTTATTTTTTCTTAAGTAGGACATGATCTGTTCTTTGATGGCAAAAAAATGAATTCTTAAGATGACATCTCTAGGGATGTCTGCTAAAAAGTGTTGAGGCTTGGGTAGTCTATGGATCCTATCGATGGTGAGATCCAGTTCTGTGAGTGATGAAATAGTTTTCTTGAAAAGATCTTTGGTGAAAGAGAGAAGATCTGAATTCTTAACCAATATGGGCACTCCTCTGATTTTCAGGTTGTTGCACCTGCTTCTATCTTCAGAGTCTGCCAGCTTAGATATGAGGTATGTAATTTCATCTTCCTCTGTTCTTGATTATGACTTTGTTAGCATTTGACAGATTGGCAACATCCTGTTCTGTACATTCGGTCTTGAAGGCAATTGAATGTATTGAAGATTTGAGATTGTTGAATTGAGTGCTAAGGTCTACTTTTAAGGACTCCTTGAATGCTTTGAAGAGTTTAACAAAAAAGTCTTGGTCCATCAGCTTGAAAACACAAAAAGAACAGATTGCGCCAATAGTGAGAATCTTTGTAGCAGGGGGCTTATTGTTGGTGATATAGCGCTGCCCACTCACCTGGATCAGTTTTGCCAAGGCCCCCACACAACTGGAGTGTAGGCTGTCTGGTCCATCGGCTGACCCACGTTAAAGTTGAAGAGTGGGTCATCTGGGGATAGTGCACTGGACTCTTCCCTCCTAGGTCTCTGTTTCATTGGGCTAGTGTTCAAGGATTAGTCACTAGCTGAGTCTATGTCATCTGGGAGTTTAATCTCAAGATATTTTCTGGACTTTGCCTCCATCTCTTTTCTTTTTTGCATTTGAAGTTGTCGGGTCACAGAGCACAGAGCTCCCTTTCTTGTGATCAAGGGTCTCTTTTATTTGTCTTGCTACTTGCTTTGCTCATAGAAAGTTGGTTAGAGTGGAACTTGTCAGATGCGGTTCATTCTGGTCTCGGTTTTTGTTTGTTGTTTAACGAGTTAGATTTGGCTTTTTGCGAGGCCAAGTTATCAAGAGTTGTGGTTGTGTTTATGGTTAAAAATATAGCAACAACAGTATGCTGTATAGTAATTTACATGTTTGCGGTGGCTTAAACAAGTAAGACCGTTCTACAGCGTTGTGTCTACAAAGCATGTCTTTGGCGGTGTTGTTCCTGTGATCTTTTGTGGTTCTCCCTTCAGGTGTTTTATGTTGAACTATAATGAAAATCAGTAGCTGTATTGGCTAGAATCGTAGTCTGACAAAGGAATAGAACCAGAGCTGCGACCAAGAAATCAGAGCAGCGTTTTACTGGAGTGTAGACCCTCTATAAAAGAATGGAGTGTGCCTCTTTGATTATGATTATAAAAAAAAAACCTTCACAGAACCACAAGCTTGATGGTAAACTACCCGTGTAGAGGTATGTGACAAGAGGGTACCGCTGTTAATTCATGATTCATTAGAGAATGCATAATTAGGTGGGCCCTTTAAGTAAAATTATTCCAATTGGAGGGTAGAGTGGTGCTCTACTATCCTGGATCCTTTTGTCCCAAAGTAGCTCTCAGAATCAAAGCGTGAAGGCAAGGAACATACAGACCAATGATAGATAGGAGGTGCAATTTCATTTACAGCGAGGCAGAACTATATGACGTAATAATATAGATACAAAATAGAGGAGTTATACGTCAAAATAGGGTCAGCTATGGTTAAGTATCTCTTATTCCTGTTATGATGACAGGTGCGCAAAAATTATTCTTACAGTTATTATGGAGTCAAAATTGATATAATAGCCCTTTGCGACACTATAAAAGGTTTGGGAGACAAAGAATTATGTATCAATATAGTATTCACTAAGTAGTGTAATGAGGTACTATTCTTAGACCTTTCTTTATTCCTCTCTTTAACCAAGAGAGGAATAAAAAAAGGTCTAAGAATAGAGAGGAAAGAAAAAGAAAACGGAAGAGAAGAAAAGATATATGAATATATATATAGAAAAAATTTCAGTGAAATAATTTCCTTCACAGTACCTTGTAAGCTTTTATCCCAATATTTCTAATGTTATTGGTGTTGTAATTTATCATTTATATTGAAAAAGTGCTTATTTTAACAATAAAATGAAAAAAAAAACTTTCCTATACTCAATGTAGAATTTACGTAATTTGCATACGTTTATTTGAAAATTCCAGTAGCTCTACATTAGCGTTATGCTTCTAGAGAGATTTCGCTATACTTTTATTAACCTCTATGTTGTTTGCGTAGTGCTCTGTAGATAAGGTCTACACTTGCACCCCTCATCCGATGGTGTCTTAACAACTGGCGAAGCTTTGCCTAAGTGAATCGCGTAACTGCGATTCATGAACAGATTTATGCCAGCGTGCCTATAGAAACCTTCTACCCAGGCGCAACTGTCTCTGTTTGCTATTCACAGAGCCAGCTAGTAAGGGCAAAGCTTTACAAAAGAGCTTCAGAAAAGACGGGGATAGGATATATCAACGCCTGCTCGTCTCAGGTGGGGACAGGGGCCACCAGATAGACTGGGAGTTAAGTATTACAAGTACTGGGTGCAGCTACAAGGATGGGGGCAACAAGAAAGGGGGAGTAATTTAGTATACCAGTCCCAGTAGATACGTAGTGGGAATGCGTAGTAGAAAGTGATGGGCAATAAAGGTTTGTAACTACACTCCTGGAGTGTTTTAATTTTTGCCCATTGCCCCAGCGCTCCTAAAAGACCGCTTCAACTTCTTTTGTTTCTATAGTGTGTTGGCATGTCGGGAGAGAACACCAGGACATCATCATGTATATGACCACAAAGGAGTAGAGTAGATCACAGAAGATGTTGTTGACCAACTCTTGGAAGACTGCATGTGCATTGCCTAGGCTAAATGGCATTACCTGGTACATGTGTATTAAATATGGTCTTCCATTCTTCTCCAGTGTGTATCCGGGACCAGGTTAAACACACACAGAGGTCCAGCTTGGTGAAGATTCTGCCACCCCAGAGTTAGTCAGTCAACTCTGGTATGAGCGGGAGTGGGTACTTATTATCAGTGTGATTTAATTGAGGTCCCGATAATGTATTAATGGCCAAAGGACCTGTCTTTCTTCTTGATGAATCAAAAACCAGCGTCAGCTGGGGAGGAAACATTTTTTAATAAACTATCTGTCAATGTTCTCCTTAATATACTCGGGTATGGCTTGTGTTTCCTTGGGAGGCAATGGACATATATGCACTATTGGAAAAGTAGCACAAGGAATCAAGTCAATGAAGCACACATATGGCCTATGTGGGTGAAGAGTCTCTGCATCATTTTTATTGAATATGTCTGCATATGACCAGTAAGCCAAAGGTAATCCCATCAGAGATGACCGCAGCAGCGGTGAACAAACTGGGAATATGGATTTGAGACACTTCTCATGGCAGAACTGGCCCAGATCGACAGTCAAGGATGGGTTAGTGGCTTTAAAAACAAGTAGACCTAACTAGAGGTGGATGCAACAGGTTGGGCAAAGACATACAAGGTGATTTTCTCCTTGTGCAAGTTCCCTATCTGTAGCTCTACTTGCTTGGTGACACCTAGAATGGTTTCCTTCAAGACTCTTTTGTCTACCGATGAGATGAGCAACATATTCAAAAGTGGAGGTACTGGAATATGGTATTGATCTAAAACAGCTTGCTGCATGAAGTTCCTCCCTGAGCCAGAATTCATGTATGCTACTTCTGTGAATCAGATCTAACCGGAGGTCACATGCATGGTCAGAGTCAAAGGTGGAGAGGAGTCATTTGCACCTAATGAGACCTCTTCAACCTGCCCTAAGCAGCGGAGGTTCCAGGCTTCTGGGGACAGGAATGAAGCAGATGCATTGCGGTGCCTCAATAGAGACAGGAACTCGGGATCCATCTCTCCTGATATTGATGCTCCACCATTGTGACACGGTGAACCTACACAGGCTCAGGCACAGCAGAAGATACAAAGAATCAGGAATTGAGTGTTTTTTGAAAAGTGTGAGCAAGACAGGGAGGCCACCTCTCACGGGACACCTCTACTACATGTTCCTGAAACCGTTCGTCAATCTGAGTAGCAAGGGAGACCAAGGCAGCAGGGACATCATAGCTGGCCAACTTGTCTTCGATTCTTCCAGACAGACCCTGCCAGAAGGCATAATTCAAAGCCTTGTTGGTCCATCCCTGTTTGGAGGATTCGGTACAGAAGCATATGTCATACTGTCCAACTGAAAGATCACCCTGTCGTAGGTTTAAGAATGAGGCAGTGGTGGAGGCAACTCGACCTGGTTCATCGAAGATTTTATGGATGTTTATAAGAAGGTTTGGTTTGTAGATGAAACATGATGGGGTCATTTGTCTCCCATTGCAAATGGATCCAAGGGAGAGACTCTCCTTCCAAATGGGACACAAGAAAGGTGCCACTGGCCCAATCATTAGGGTATTGAAGCAGCAGGAGTTCAAAGTGCAGCAGATACTGGTTGTTAATCCCCTACATAGCTTTTAATCTCTGTTATATCATTGCAGCATACACAGATGAGGGGGAGGACTAGAGAAGAGAATCACCACCATGTCTGGTGGGATGACCTGGACAGGGGTGGTGTGACTGCAGTCTGTAAACTTTTCAGGTGAGTGTCCACAGAGGACATAAAGATCAATATCTGTGTCTGCATTTTCTATTGATGGATGAGATCCTTCTTTAGACTCGTAAGTTGAAAGGTATTTTTGGGATATGCTACCTGCAGAGAATTCAGATGGGTGTCCATTGAGTGCATGAATGTTATAATGGTTCTCCCATAGGTTGACAAGCTCTTGTACAGCTGAGAGTTTGGGGTCCATGACCAGAGCAAACTGTTATACATGCGGAAGGGCTGCGGGGGTCTGGGAGAGGACCATTGGGTCATGATACCTTTACCAACTGGAGGAGCAAGCCTGGTAGGGCCACTGACATTTAGGCTACAACCACAGGAGGTGGTAATAGTCTTAGATGATAGGTAGTAACCAGATGCAGCCCCTACCAGGTCTAGATGCCATGAAAGCTGACTCCAGGAATTGGCTATTACAGACAGACAAGTAAAGACTTTGATTAGGTGCAGCTGAAGTAGCTGATGCAAGCAGGAGATGACCCTCAGCAGAATCGGGTAGATGTAAGCCGTTTTCAGGCACAGCAGGTGCAGGCTGTCGTGAACTGGCACAGAGTGATGCAGACTGGTGCAGGTTGATGCAGAGTCTAGGAAGAGAGACACACATTAGAGAGTGGGAACAGGATCACAGGCTTAAGGCAAAGGTATATGAGCACAGGGTACAAGGACGGGGACCTTAGAACTTAGAATGTCTTTAGGGTAAGACCACATTGCTCAGACACCTCCCAATGGTTGAAGGTGCCTTAAAAACATTGTGCTTCTTAGCAGTAGGCCGAGATGTATTTCCTGGTTTAGGGCATACTGGCCCTTTAAGAATCAAAGGCATGTGGCGTGCCACCTAAGCACGCTCCCAGGTGACTTGTGTAGGGACGAAGGCCCTGGGCGCGAAAGAACAGCTATGGTGTGGACAGATGGCACAGGACCACGGCAGGGTGAGTATGCCTCTTATACTGATCTACCATCAATGTGGAGACTGGCACTGCGGCCACAGGTGCTACACTCTGCCTGGTTCCCTTGCACAAAGAAGGAGGTAGAGTTCTGCTTCAGGTTTGTTTTCCTCCTATGGCCCCGTCAAAAATCTTCTGGTGACTGAACCTGTGTCCTGGTATCTGCCCCTTGCTTTAGATACTGTGCAGACGACACAGATAAACTTTTTGCCATAGCTCGCATTGATGCGCCATCATGGATGAACTGCACTACATGAGTAACTTCTGAGGGTTGTAGATAACCACCTCATGTTACTACTAGGGAATGAGAACAATGAAAAAATGCAAAAGTGACCAAAACAACAGTCAAAAGGATAAGAATGGGAGATGGTCTGTGGTCTCCAGCTGCAGAACCACTCCTTTATAGGGGTGTCTTGCTAATTGCCTATCATTTCTATCTGTTGTCTGTTCTATTTGCATAATAGCAGAATAAATCGATTAACTATCAGTGTTGCTTCATAAGTGGCCAGGTTGATTTCACATAAGTGTCATTGACTTGGAGTTATATTGTATTGTTTAAGTGTTTAAGCGCACCTCCTGTGCGCTGTGATGTTTTTATAATCTCACAATAAAAGGATTATAAAGCATGCCACTGGATCGTCCATACATTTCTTTATAACTATTGAGGTGGACGCCAACCACTAGATCCAGTGGAGGAGCCTCGTGAGTATACTGGCTGCAGGTCTCCCCTCCCCCCCTTCCTGCAATTGGATGGAGCGATGCCCTACAGCAGGGCTCTCACCGCCTGCCATACAAGTGAGGACACAGGAGAGGGTCAGGGCCTAGCTTCAGACAGCCCAGGAATAAAGCACACACACAGCGTAAAAGGGTGGCCTCATAACGTATTGGATGTGGAGATCCCGAATTGCTCTCAGACCACCCGGACAGTACCGTGGACTGCATCTTGCTCATTACATCAGTAAAGGTATGGAAAAAACAACCCTGTGTGTGTGACTGTTATTGCAGCCACTGATCCTGCTCCCTTCATAGACTGTCCGCCATCCCACTACTTCCACAACTGCCCCGGGGATCCTTTTCCATCTACAGGGAGCGTAACCATCCTGCTGCTCCACCATCACCCCGGAGGTCTGTCCCGCAGCGCCAGTAACATTACGGGAACCATAGGTGGCGTCATGAATCATCCTTTATTTTATTCTTATTGACTTAACCCCCTTTTTTTTAGCGACCACCAGGGCCAAGGGACCGAACAACAGGCCCCGTGACATAACACGTACACTACAATGCCAGGAATCAGGTACCCCACAGTCTTGGGGCTGGTCATAGAGATGACAGAATCACTTCTTAGCAAATCAAATTTGTTAAGTATCAATGGAAAATCTGAATTTTAGAGAATCTGATTTAAGTGAATCTAGGAAAGTGGTGGCCAGGTGGTAGCTATATTTTATGGATTGAGTTTAAAACAGAATATCGTACTTACCATGCCCCTAACTTGTCCCTGAAGCTGCAATATCCTACCAGTCTTCTGATGTCTTCCTTCGGCACTTGTTATGGCTCAAATCTTTTATTCACCTGTTTTTGGTTGCTGACTAGCCCTCATTTTTCAGCGCTTTTCTGGCTCATCCATTTACTATGCTTTGGGGTAGAAGTTTAACGGAATTTGGGCACATTCGATTTGCATCAAATAAAACCATTGCAAATTAAATTTCCTGACAGAACTCAAGCGAATCTGCCAAATGATATAACATTAATATTTGGTATGCTGTATATGGAAGTAAACAGTTTAGTTTTTCTATTTCTGTACAATTCTTGTAGTAGAATAGTTGGTCAAAACGCAAAACAATCAAGAAATGTATAACCAGCATTAAAATTCTAGGTTGGCAGCTCCAAGCATTAAAATCCTGGGATGACACAAGTGTTAATAATTTTAATCTTGCCTGAAGCAAGAGTGGAGAAAAATTCCCTCTGGCTTTAATATCACAGGAAACAGAATTTTTCTCTGACAATCTTTAATGTACACTAAAGGCATTGCTATAGGCTACCGGTCAAATGTAGTTTGTATTTTGTCTGCAACTGTCAGTAAAAAATGAAAATTCTGCTTTTTACTAAAATTATTGTGCTTTGCGCAATGTTAAAGGGTATCTGTCAGCAGGTTTTTGCTATGTAATCTGAAGACAGCATGCTGCAAGGGTTAAAACATAGAATTCAGGGATGCCTGTCTTGTCAATTCGATCTGTTGTTTTTCTATATTATTTGTTTAAGCAGCAAGACTTAGCATTGCTCAGATTGTATTGTCAAGCACATGGCAGTCCAACACACCTCTAATTGTCTGGTGTGGGCAGGAGCAAGTCTCTCAGATCTGCTAGGGTACCGTTACACGTTGCAACATTGCATGCAATTTCACTTGCAATTTGCTGGTTGCAGTGAAATCATGGACACATTGCTCTATTTTGTTGCCGTGTACAAATGTTTCGACATGTAACGGTCAGTGGTGTAGCATGGGGGAGGGGGGGCGATCCGCCCCAAGCTGCACATGTGTGGGGGAGGCAATGTGGAAGCTACTGCCATGGGACCCGCAGTTGCCGCCCGCGATATATACTATAGCAGTGCAGCACGCCGACCACTGTCTGCTTTCAAATCTCCCGCCCCCTGCAGCTCTGCTCTGCATGGAGAGGGCGGTGATGTCATCAGTGAGCATCCCACCGTGCAGCACGCGGGACACATGCTGGGAGAGACTGGAGCTACTACAAGAAGGTGAGGGGAGGGGAGCTGCAAGGAGGAGCGGAGCAGTGAAGAGCTGGAAGGAGAGAGGGGGTGAGAGAAGAGCAGAGGAGAGAGGGGGTGCTGACTGGCCAGTGGTCTGAAAGAAGGGAAGCAGTGAGAGCCAGCAAAGAAGACCAGAGTTGGCTACCTGTGCTGGAGGAGGATACCTAGGAGGAGCAGCTCCGGGTCACAAGGTGACTGATCTCCTGCTTTGCAGTGAGTGGGGGAGTTAGACCCAGCTGCTGTGAGCAGGTGAAGCTGCCCATGTAAACAAGCCTTCTTCCTGCAGCACAGAGGATTGTGATACCTGAGTGAGTGAGGAATCTGTAGAATGTGTGTGTGAGTTGTGTCTGTAAGTTGTGTCTATGTGTGTGAGATGGGTCTGTGTGTGTGAGTTGTCTGTGTACGAGCCGTGTGTGCGAGACATGTCTCTGTGTGTGTGTGCGAGCTGTGTCTCTGTGTGTGTGTGCAAGCCGTGTCTCTGTGTGTGTGCGAGCCGTGTCTGTGTGTGTGTGCAAGCCGTGTCTGTGTGTGTGTGCGAGCCGTGTCTCTGTGTGTGTGTGTGTGAGCCGTGTCTCTGTGTGTGTGTGAGCCGTGTCTCTGTGTGTGTGTGCGAGCCATGTCTCTGTGTGTATGTGCGAGCTGTGTCTCTGTGTGTGTGTGTGTGTGTGCAAGCCGTGTCTCTGTTTGTGCGAGCCATGTCTCTGTGTGTGTGTGCGAGCCGTGTCTCTGAGTGTGTGTGCAGCCGTGTCTCTGTGTGTGTGTGCGAGCCGTGTCTCTGTGTGTGTGTGCAAGCCGTGTCTGTGTGTGTGTGCGAGTCATGTCTCTGTGTCTGTGCGAGCCACTGTGTCTCTGTATATTGCCATCCTCTGCTCTCTGTACTAGGTGTACACCTGTATATTACTATCTTCCTCTGTGCGCAATGTTTCCTATGTATATATTATTACCGTTTATTCTCATTAATTTACAGTTAGATAATTTTGTATTCATTCCATTCTTCTATTTTTGGTGCAAAATGCTGTATATCCCAGCGTGTTTTATTGGGGAATTGTTAACATCGTTGTCCCAGATAACAATATGATGACTATAATAGGGACACCGTGGTGATAGGTGATAGGACCTGTGGTGATGTCGCTGCCTGCACTTTACGTCATTACGGCTTGACATCATAACTAAGCGCCAGCGGCTATTTTGGATCCCGGAGGACGCAAGCGCGCGTTCTACAGCAGCTGATCTTCATTGAATTTGACCCTGATTAACAGTTACAGTTAAGTGGCTCCTAACCCACTAGCGGTACCCCCCTGACCCCTGGATTATTAACGATCAAAGGGGCGGCAGCCACGGCAAATTTTTCGTCTGCCCCGGGTGCTGCAAACTGGAGTGGGATCTCTGGCATAGGGAATGCCATAGCTCATGAATTGTAGGGGCTATGGCGTCATGTCCTCATCCTGCACTATTCCTGCCAATTGCTCTGAAGCTGGGAGAAAATAGCTAAAGTAGCAAAATTTAGGTATAACTATAAGTTGAGCCTACATATTTCAATTTTTCAAACCTTTTACACCAGAATTCTGGTGAGAAAGGTTTCATGAATTGGGCCTCATCTCTACCTTTCTACTCAACTTTTCAGCTTGCTGGAGATCCAATTACCAAATAGATACAATTTTTTCATTTATTGTACATAGTGATGAGTGAGTCTATTTGTTACTATTTGCTATTTGCACAGATAGTACGGTATTCATGTTACTGTTTATTCTGCGAGCATTTGTGTACTTGCCTTGCTATATTTGGATGTCCCGCCCTGCAGTATTGGCACCTCCTCTGCAGTCACTAAACATGTTGGGCTTCTTTACCAATCACAGTAATGCTGCAGACATCTTGGTTGTGGCATTTCTGTGATTGGCTGGCCACCCAGTGTCATAGGTCTATTGAAGCCCTGTCGCTGCCATTTTGCACTCATTGCATCAAGAGCCAGCATTGGAGAAGCATAGGGAGAGATCACTGAACTGCTAAGGAGAGTGTTTAAGCCTCTTCATAACACAAAAGACCTTTTTTGAGGGCTACCTCTAGTGTATACTAGGTCAGTATAGAGTAGGGAGTGAGAGATACTCAAGAAGGGACAGTTTAAAGGAGCCGCTCAGTAGCTCCATAATACCACCAAAACAGTAGCTCTTTGGAGAGCTGAAGACACAGAACAGAGTCAGAGTACAGAGAGGGAGAGATACTCCAGCAGGGACAGTGTAAAGGAGCCGCTCAGTGGCTCCATAATACCACCCAAAAATAGCACTTTTCAGAGCTGAGGACAAACACAAAAAAGTCAGAGTTTTCCCCGCTGTTTTTGGGGTGATAGCTTGCCTTCTGCTCTCCACATTGCAAAAAGGTGGTTAGTGCCCTCGGCAAAGCAGTAGTCAAAACATTTACTACTGCCTGCTACAAAGCATGCACCAGCCCATTCTGCTTTTCAGCATTACTACACATAAAAAAGTCCTTAGTGCCCAACATAAAGCAGTAGTCCAAACATTTCCTACTACCTCCTACCATGCACACACCAGCCAATTTTCCTAGTTGTTTTTGTGGTAACAGCCTGCCTTCAGCTGTCCACATTACTACACTAAAGGCTGAGTTACACACACAAATAATTGTGCAGAGATTGTTCGCAGATCTCTGGTCGCAGTGAAATCATGGACACATTGTTCCATTTGTACACGGCCACAAAATGGAAAAATGTGTCCATGATTTCAGTGCAACCAGAAATCTGCGAACAATATCTGCACAAATTTCTGTGTGTGTAACTGGGCCTTTAAAAAGACAGGTGGTGCCCAATGCAAAGCAGCAGTCCAAACATTTTCTACTGCCTGCTACCAAGCATGACCCAGCCCTTTTCCCAGTTGTTTTTGCAGTAACAGTCTGCCTTCTGCTGTCCACATTACTACACTTAAAGGGATCCTGACCCCGAAAAATGAGCTCCCAGACCCTTAATACCTTTCCCTGCAGCACGCTAACACCTCTGGAGCCATCCCTTTGTGTGGCCAAAGCGTTAATGTTATGTTAATAAGGCCCCATTCACACACTGCTTTTTTTTTACTGCGTATTTTTACGCACAAGCTCATCACAAACCAGGAGTGGGTGATTAAACATATAAGTGGCTTGTGCCATCCACATCTGAAAATCTGTCAACAAAACCCAAAATGCCAAAAAAGCCTGTTTATAAGGGACAGTGGTGTGGACATGGTGTTGTCAGTGGTGTACAACAAGACACTGAGTCTGTGTCAGGTCAGAAGAAGCTTGATGCATCCACTGGGTTTCTGGAAAAATTTCCACTTCATGAAGGTAAACATGCGTGGAAGCCAGAAGAGCGAGAGCAGATTCTGTCTTGGATAGCAGACGAATTTGTCAAGCAGCAACAAATCTTCCATGACCACACAGTCTACTGTCGAGACATAGAAGGCTGGTCCATTCAATCCTAAAGCTGGTTCTTCTTCCTCCTGCCATTATCAGTCACAGGAGACATATGACCCCAAGTTTGGATACTCTGAGGATCTGTTTCGTACGTATCCTTTGGTTTTCTCTGGCCTATCACCATGCAGCATTGAAGAGGGATGTGAGGAGGTGGCGTGCTTTAATGTTCAAGTATTTGAGGACCTACAGCCAGAAGAAAGCCACTTGGAGGAACATCATTTATTGTCTCCAGAGGTGGAGAATGACGATGATGAGACACAGTTGCCATCATGTCAGCCTAAAATGTCAACTGGAAAGGAGGATGAGATGGAAGATGAGGTGGTCGATGATGAGTCAACTGATCTGACTTGGACCATTGGCATTCATAGCCATGATAGCAACAAAGAGGAAGAAGGATATCTAGGACCAACACAGGCACCAAGGGGTCATGGTTTCCCTAGACTGAGAACTGTGTCCACTGTTCCCAAGATCATTTAGCTGCTGTGTGGATTTTTTTTTTCTAAAAGTTCTTCAGAGAAAAACATTGTAGTCTGTAATATCTGCCATATCAAGTTGAGCAAAGGTCAGGGCAAAGGCAACATTAACACCATCAGTATGTTAAACAACATGGCAGCCAAGCACCCCAGTAGGTGCGCAGGACACCAGTGTACCAAATCTGCGTTTGCTGGTCAGACCACTGCCATGCCGCCTGTGCTATATCCTTCTGAATCTGCAGTTCAGGAAGCAGGTGCTCATACCTCCTGCCCACAAACAGCCGTTGCTCACACACAACAAACATCAACCACATCCACTTTCTTGTCACAGCGAAGTGTCCAATTGCCCATGCCTGAGAGCTTGGAAAGAAAGCATAATTTCTCAGCTATGCACCCACAGGCATAAATACAAAACTCACATATTGCCAAATTGCTAGATGTGGAGATGTTGCTGTTTAGGCTTTTGGGAACACAGTCTTTCTGTGATCTCTTGGCTGTGGCTGCCCCACGATACAGTGCTTCCAGCCGCCACTATTTTGCCTGGTGTGATGTCCCTCTGTTACACAATCACGTGTTAAACAATCTGAACTGTGCTCTCACCAACACCGTAATCGGGAAGATCCATCTAACAACAGACACCTGGACAAGTTGTTGAGGACAGGGATGATACATTTCTGTCACGGCACAATGGGTGAACCTGGTGAAGGGTGGGACAAGGACACAAAGTGAAACATAGCACATCCTACCCACTCCAAGAATAGCGGCCCAACGTCTGTCAGGGTTTCCGCCTCTTCATATTCTACTTCCCTTCTCTACTCCTCTTGCTCTTCATCCGCTGCAGAATTACCCTCCCTATTATTGCCAAGCTAAGAGCTGTGCAGAAACGCATCGGCAAAGTGAAAACACGTTCTGCTGAAGCTGATCTGTTTACATAAGAAACCACACACTGCAGCATAGCTGTTGCAAGCTTTAAAACAACATAATGACCAGTGTCTCTCACCGATGCACCTCCAAACCAGTATGGTCGTATGCGCTAATGGCCATAACCTGATGGGAGATATAAAGGTCGGTAAGTTTGTACACGTGCCATGCATGGCTCATGTGCTGAACCTAGTTGTTCAGAAATTTCTGAAAACTTAACCTGACTTACCGAACCTCCGACTCATTTGCGACCTGCCCACGCGGTGTAATTCTACCTATCATATGTTGGCGAGGATGAATGAGCAGCAGAGGGCAGTAGCTGAATACCAGCTTCTACATGCCTGTCAGATTGAGAGTCAGCCACCACACATAACAACTGTCAAGTGGGTGTAAGGTTCTTAAAAACGTTGACTACTGCATCAATCTCGTGAGCTCTGATCAGGCTATTATCAGTGTTACCATCCCGCTGTTGTGTCTTTTGAAACAATCACTGCATAATCTCAAAGAGGAAACTTTGAGTGGCCAGCATGTTGGTATGGAGACAGATTTCTTAATGAGCAATACTACCCAGCCCAGCCAATATTCTGAGGCAACATTGGGTGATGAGGAGAAAGATGACAGGATGAGAAGGGAGAGGAATTATTTTTCTGTGCTATTGAGGGGATTCCTAATGGTAATGAAGGAATACCCAACCCAAGCTTCATGTCTGTCCAGCCTGGATCGACTGGAGAGGAGAAGGTGGAGGAGGAGAGTAAGCGTGAGGAGAGGATGGGTACTCATCCTACCGTTGGGGACACAGAAGATTTTCATTTTGCCAGCTTTGCCTAAATGGCTTAGTTTATCTGTAACTGTCTGTGGCAAGACCCTCGCCTGATACACATTTTATTCATCAACCTTTACTGGATGGCCACCTTTCTCTATCCAGGATACAAACAGATTTGTCCCTGAGGATGGAGCTGGGTATTGGCTCTGAAACGCGTCGGATTAAACAGATACCTTCAACCAGATAGTCCAGTCTTCTTGTATTCTTTGGCAGCAGCGCGGATGTAACGACTCTTCATCCTATATTTGCTTGGCTTGGACCGCGGTGACCCGTGGATGTGTAGATCCAGCAGCAGCTGCCTACTAAGCGACTTAATTGGTTGTGGGTTTGCACAACCAGATCAGGTGAGCAAATTCCACTATTGATCATATCCACTCTCCACATTTAGGAGATAAGACCCTATTGCGCATTTTATCTCATATTTTAGATTCCTGCATCAACTGTCACTTAGCCCATAGGGCTAATTTTTACAAACCCTTTGCACATTCTGACATGCACAAATCTGGAATATACAATGGTCCTACCAAAACTAATATTTGTCATTGGATACCCTTGTCACAGGTTCTGTCACAATGTGACTGAGATAGGGGAGACATATGTAATCAAAATCTACTGTCAGTCCCTCTATCTGGCAGAAAAACATGCCTGGCATGTGCCACATTGTAACTGAGATAGGGGATACATATTCAATCAAAATCTACTGTCAGTCACCCTATTTGGCAGAAAAACATGCCTGGCTTGTGCCCCATTGTGACTGAGATAGGGGATAAATATTAATTCGAAATCTACTGTCAGTCATGCAATTTGGCAGAAAAACATGACTGGCTTGTGCCACATTGAAATTGAGGTAGGGATACATATTCAATCAAAATCTACTGTCAGTCACCCTATTTGGCAGAAAAACATGACTGGCTTGTGTCACATTATGACTGAGATAGGGGATACATATTCAATACAATTTTTTACTGACTGTTGATGACCGACTGATGGTCCTCTAAAAACTTGAATTGAGGACCAAAACGTCTACAGTAGTCGAATATAGATAATGTTTGTCAAGGGAGGACCTTGTCATGTTATCTTCCTGCACCTATGACACAGCCCCCAGGAGTCATTTTTGGAAAAACGATGCACATTCTGCAGTGGACCAAATAGTATAGTATCAAGAAGTCTTCTCTTCCTGTATAATCTGGGGAATATTGTCAATCATCATCTCTGAGCCATTTGTAGAAGCTTCTCTAACCCATCCTGGAGGGAGGCGCCATATATTCTTAGTCCATTGACTTGTACAAGAGATATATTTGAGCTTTTCAACCAATTGACTAGTGCAGCTTTATTTTTCCAGTTCAGAGTTCAGCTAAACATGAGGATCGCAGGTTGAGCTCACTGCTACCTTCTATTACTGCATGTCTCTTGCCCTTTTTCCATATTGTCTCTGCCATTTAATGAGTTAAATAATGGAGTGAGGGCCCTACAATATGAATAGACAATATGTCTAAGTAGGAGCAGTCCCTCCAAAACCTACGTTACAGGGTCCCCTCTGGGCCCTCCAAACTCCGGTTTCCTGCCTACTGCAGGTCCTCTGACCATTTTAATGGCGGGCCGGAGAATCACATGGAGGTGGAAAAGGAGGAAGAGGGTGTTGGCCAACGCTACAATGGGCACATTGTAAACTGCTATAGAATATGTATTCCACTATCACAGTGTCATTGAAGGAGAGATCGCCCAAATGTCTAAGTTAGAGCGGTCCCCCATTCGAATGTAGGGCCACAAAATATCATGGAGGTGGAGAAGAAGGAGTAGGAGGGTGAAGCCCAATGCTACAATCACAATGCTACTATCACAGTGTCAATGAAGGAGGAACCGCCCAAATGTCATGTTACAGGGCCACCTGAGGCCTCTGAGGTCAAAAATCAACATACCAACTGGCACGTTGTAGCTGGCCTTGTAAAGTGCTGGGGAATAGCTAACTAAAAATGATGCATGACAGAGGGATCTACAAAATATATGTCAGGGCCATTCCAATTGTAAAAGGCAAAAAAAGCCACAATGGTACGTGTGAACAAATGCTAAAATCAATATGTTTTGGTTTCTCTGGTTTATTTTGCCTTGTATACAAATTATTATGCAGAAAAAACTCTGAACCTTTTAGGCTTGTTAAATGCTATTTAGGTGAGGTTTGGTAATTGTTGTTATGTATCTGTAACAGTGGCGTAATCCTGCAACAATGTTATTTCCACAAACCATATGTGAGTTAGAAATGAATGCAGGCATATTCTCCAGGCTCTTCCTATTCTGTTCCATTACTTTCCCATCCATTTCAGCCTTATTCCTCATGCCCCAAGACCTCTTTATAGGGTCCAGTACAAAACTCACATTTCCCATTGACTTATATTGTACTTGCTATGTGGAACGAATACGCGATTATTACAAAGTACTCATTATGAGTATAGCGATTACGAATATTATGTTGCTCACTCATCACTAATTATACTCAGTGGTACATTTTTTAAGCATACTTTTTGTTTTATACAGCCGTCTATAGAATTAACCTTGTCTTTCTTATATTCAATGGAAGTTTTCTGCTTTAAAAATCTCCTCTGTGGTATGTCCACAAGCAACAAGGCAAGTTTTCCATCAGACCACATACAAAAAAAGCAATTGGTCAACTGGGTGTGATACTCTTGAGAAATGTTTCATTACCTAGACACCTTTGCTAGTGATAACCCTAAATGAGAGAACATGTAGCCAAAAAATTGCTTAACAAACACTTGCACCTTCATTCATGGCCTGAGTTTTACCATCGTCTGTTGCCCAAGAGGACTTAGGAAGTAAAACATTGATTCCTTCTCCTGGGATAAGCAATCTGTACATGATCTGTGCTGATCGGTGTGCCTAAGATCAAGAGTAACTTCCACCTGCTTAAACTTATGTTCATCCATTCATGATGAGATTCCGTAAGTGCTCAAGCTAAGATTATGTGTTGGCTTATGTACTGCTAAGCATTTGGACATAGTAGAAGATTTTATATTGGATGTTCCAGCCATTAAATTCATTGTTTTTTATTTTGGGTAATGCTTAAAAAGAAAGAATCAGTAATTATGGTGAAAATGGTGTTAAATAGCACCTCCACACTGGTATACCTAGAATTGTTTAGGTTGTACACCAGTGGCGCACCCAAGGGGGGGGACCTACGTGTCTGGACCCCCCCTTTGGACGGCCCTGAGAAGCTTGGGGGGCCCACCGCCGCCCGCCCCGGTATTATTATTACCGCATCAGCACCCAGCACTGCCTCATACGTTAGTGTGAAGGGCTGGAGAAAGTCAGTACAGGCTGCAGCCAGCCAGGGCAGGCAGTGCAGAGCAAGCTGTGGGGGAGCAGAGCTCACTCTGTATACAGGCAGGAGCCAGGTGGAGGCTTTGCCCCTCGGAACCCCGCTGGGGGGTGACACCCCCCTTTCAAGGCCGGTGTGTGTTTCTTGGACCCCTACCTTGGGAAATTTCTGGGTGCGCCACTGTTGTACACTATGCCCCAATGTCAAGTAGATAAATATGTCTACTGGACAGGCATGACATTAAATGTAGTATGACATATTAAACCATTCTGCTTCTAATGTTAACATTATTTAATCCAGTTGATAAATTCAAAGTTTAATACAAGTTGGTTATGTTCTCTCAGATTTTAAAGTTTATGTATGTTCTCCTAATCATTCAGTTTGTATTTGGTTTTAAAACTTTCATATGTGTTTATATAGGTAACAAATGATCTTCCGGACCGGAGACGTTTCCCAGCTCTAAATGCGCTCACGCCTTTATAATGTATCTTCCATTAATGTTTCCTATGAGTCATGACTCATCAGCTACCTCACCTGCCAGTAGGAAAAAAAATCTCTCGTTTAGAGCCAACTGGCAAAAAGAAATAGACGCTGCCACAAGTGAGTCAGCACAGAAAGACTGGCAGACCCAATCTTTATTGAAAACAGTGTGTTCTACCAAAATACGCTAACATATTGTGTTTTTGTGAAAAGTTGAATTTTATCTAGTTCATATCTCTTAATTTGTATTGCTTAAATAAGCTCGTTGATAAGGATTCTGTTATTATCTCTGAATATTAAGTTAGAAAATATAGGAAACATTGGCTGTAGTGTTGCATATCATTTTTACCAGTGCATTACTTCTGGTTTATGCAGATCTGTTTTCAGATGTAGTTGCTGGGGAAATCATAAAACTAAAGCACAAAATTGGGGTTTATCTATTCAGCAATCCTTTTGTGTATGTGGGGTTTTAACTATATATTTGCTAATGTGTTGCATTAAAACAGTTTCTATCTTTTCCCTTGCTGTACTTTGCTTCTGGTCTAATTCAGTCATATGAAAAAGTTTGGGCACCCCCCTTAATCTTACTCTTTTTTTTTTTGTTTAAAATTGTTTTTTTGCAACAGCTATTTCAGTGTGATAAATGTAATAACTGATGGACACAGTAATATTTCAGGATTGAAATGAGGTTTATTGCACTAACCAAAAATGTGAAATATGCATTATATCAAAAAGTGACAGGTGCAAAAGTATGGGCTCCTCAACAGAAAAGTGACATTAATATTTAGTAGATCCACCTTTTGCAAAAATAACAGCCTCTAGTCGCTTCCTGTAGCTGTTAATGAGTTCCTGGATCCTGGATGAAGGTATTTTTGACCATTCCTCTTTACAAAACAATTCCAGTTCAGTTAAGTTTGATGGTCGCCGAGCATGGACAGCCCGCTTCAAAACATCACACAGATGTTCAATGATATTCAGGTCTGGGGACTGGGATGGCCATTCCAGAACATTGTAATTGTTCCTCTGCATGAATGCCTGAGTAGATTTGGAGCGGTGTTTTGGATCATTGTCTTGCTGCTGAAAGATCCATCCCCGACGTAACTTCAACTTTGACACTGATTCTTGAAGATTATTCTCAAGAATCTGCTGATACTGAGTGGAATCCATGCGACCCTCAACTTTAACAAGGTTCCCGATGCCGTCATTGGCCACACAGCCCCAAAGCATGATGGACCCTCCCCCAAATTTGACACTGGGTAGCAAGTGTTTTTCTTGGAATGCTGTGTTTTTGTGGCGCCATGCATAACGCCTTGTTGTATGACCAAACAACTCAATCTTTGTTTCATCAGTCCACAGGACCTTCTTCCAAAATGAGACTGGCTTGTCCAAATGTGCTTTTGCATACCTCAAGCGACTCTGTTTGTGGCGTGCATGCACAAACGGCTTCTTTCGCATCACTCTGCCATACAGCTTCTCCTTGTGCAGTGTGCGCTGTATTGTTGACCGATGCACAGTGACACCATCTGCAGCAAGATGATGCTGCAGGTCTTTGGAGGTGGTCTGTGGATTGTTCTTGACTGTTCTCACCATTCTTCTTCTCTGCCTTTCTGATATTTTTGTTGGCCTGCCACTTCTGGCCTTTACAAGAACTGTCCCTGTGGTCTTCCATTTCCTTACTATGTTCCTCACAGTGGAAACTGACAGGTTAAATCTCTGAGACAACTTTTTGTATCCTTCCCCTGAACAACTATGTTGAACAATCTTTTTTTTCAGATCATTTGAGAGCTGTTTTGAGGAGCCCATGATGCCACTCCTCAGAGAAGAGGCATCCAGGAGACGACTTGCAAGTGGACACCTGAAATAGCTTTTCTCATGATTGGATGCATCGGGATATGAAGCACAAAGCTCAATGAGGTTACCAAACCAATTTAGTGCTTCAGTAAGTCAGTAAAAAGTAGTTAGGAGTATTCAAATCATGAAAATCAGAAGGGTGCCCATACTTTGGCACCTGTCAAATTTTTAAATAATGCATATTTTACATTTTTGGTTAGTATGATAAACCTCATTTCAAACCTGAAATATTACTGTGTCCATCAGTTATTACATATATCACACTGAAATAGCTGTTGCAAAAAAACTATTTTAAACAAAAAAAAGAGTAAACGCCACTTTACACACACAGAGATCAACTTCTGAACAGATCTCAGGTTGCAGTGAAATCATGGACACATTGTTCCATTTTGCGGCTGTGTACAAATGTAACAATGTGTCCATGATTTCACTGCAACCAGAGATCTGTTCAGAAGTTAGTCACAGATATCTGTGTGTGTAAACTGGCCTTTAGATTAAGAGGGGTGCCCAAACTTTTTCATATGACTTTATATTCATTAGACATAAGTAAGTCTTTTAAAATTTGAAATGAAAAATGCGAAATGAAAAACTAAAAAACAATTAACAGGTAATCAAGTTGCCACAAGCTACAGGTATTCCAATTCCCCTGAAAGATGGGTATAGCTCTCTGAGGTCTCCTAGGACTCAGTCAATCCCTTTTAACCTCTTTAATGCAAACACATCCTTGGTAGAGATGAGCGGATCAGTGGAAGTTCCGGTTCTGGGGGTTTAGCCAGATGCTATAAAAAGTTCTGTTCTGGATCCAAACTTGACCTGAACCTCATTGGAAGTCACTGATTGGGCAGTTCAGCTCTCCACCCACATACAGCCAGCCATAAACACAGGACTTCCATGGGAGGGAGGGTGGTTTTATGTTTTTGCTTCACACTAGGGATGGGGGAATCTACTCGCTAGGACTCGTTACTCGGCGAGTAGTAAGGGACTCGCAGGACTCGGTACTCTGCGAGTTTCCCAGCGTTTACTTGCACGAGTCCAATGCAAATCAATGGCAAACGCTGACAAAACTAGGATTGCCATTGTCTTGCATTAGACTCGGCTACTGTGCCAGTGATAGCAGGGAAACTCGCAAAGTAACTGCTGTTACATTGCGAGCCGAGTCCAGCTGTCTTCTCTGTGTGCTGGCTGCCGCAGCTCCAGGGTCCTAGAGCCTGCCTGCTCACAGAGATGATGTAGCAGTGCTGAGATTGTTTTCAGTCTGCTCATTCCCTGTGCATAGACATCTATTTCTATGCACAGGGGTTGTAGCAGAGAGGACATCGCGTTTTGGACTGCGTCGGACGTAAGAGGATTTTTTTAATTAAAGATGGAGCTGCCTGCTGGATCCGGCTGGTTCCAGAAATACGGCGAAGCCCACGTGAAATTTTTTTGTGACAAATCCATAAAACAATGTAAATAAAAGGGACTGCATCTTTATTAACCCCTGGACCATGGTTAATAAAGATGCAGTCCCTTTTTTAGGATTGTTTTATTGATTTTTCAGAAAAAAAATTCCATGGGCTTCGCCGTATTTCTGGAACCAGCCGGATCCAGCAGGCAGCGACGGGCTGCCCCCAACCCCCAGGTGCCTATTTGTACCTGGCCAGACACATGAATATAGGGGAGCCCTTTTTTTTTTATTATTTCATGAATTTCATGAAATAATAAAAAAAAAATGCGTGGGGCTCCGCGCAATTTCTATGTCTAGCCAGGTACAGCTAAGCAGCTGGGGGCTGGAATCCGCAGCGCAGGGATGCCCAAGCTTTCTGGGCACCCCCCTCTGCAAATTGCAGCCCGCAGCCGCCCCAGAAGATGGCGCGTTCATTGAAGCGCCATCCTCTGGCGCTGAACCCCACTCTTCCAGCGGCCCTGGTGGCGGTGGCACGCTGGGTAATAAAGAGGTTAGGGCCAGCTTTGTATTATCAGCTGGCCCTAAGCCCGAAATTTATGGCGGTCACGCCAATATTAGACATGACCGCCATGAATTTCTATTAAATTGTTTTAAAAAAAACACAACACAGAGAAAATTTTTTATTAGAAATAAAAAAAAAAGCTATTAGGGACTCCATCTTTAATTAAAAAAATCCTCTTCCGTCCGACGCAGTCCAAAACGCGATGTCCTCTCTGCTCATCCCTGTGCATAGATATAGATGTCAATGCACAGGGAATGAGCAGACTGAGAACAATCTCAGCACTGCTACATCAGGCAGCAGGCGGGCTCTAGGACCTTGGAGCTGCGGCAGCCAGCACACAGAGCAGACAGGACTCTTATCTGTGCAAGTTTCCCAGCGATTACTTGCAAAGTAAACGAGTCCAATGCAGATCAATGGCAAAACTAGGATTGCTTCAGGATGAAGCTTCCGAGACACATCTGTGATTTGTAACTCGCACACTACTCGCTATTACTCGCTTCCCCATTCATTAACATTGGACTCGCTAGACTCGCAACGAGTAGCGAGTCCTGGGCTCAGACTCGCTAGAGTCAAGCGATTCCGAGTAATTTAGGATTCGCCCATCACTACTTCACACCATATCCAATAATGCTGATTTTACTAACAGTGCAAGCAATTTAAACATTGCAAACAGCATGCAAGCGACACGCATTGGGCTGAGCAGCAAATGTACCTGAGCACTTTGCTCACTCAAGTGGTTTGCATATGTTTGCCTATGTTAAGCACCCAAACCCTGATCTCGAACACTGATTTTTAATTACCGTATATACTCGTGTATAAGCCGAGTTTTTCAGCCCAAAATTTGGGCTGAAAAGTCTCCCCCTCGGCTTATTCACGGGTCTATACGGGGGCCCATGGTGTGGTGGCTGTGGTGGGGGCTGTGGAGGCTGGAGGAGGCGGGGGGGGCTGCTGTATGAGCGGCCCCGTCACGTGGGGCCTCTCATTAAATATGCACTGCTTCCCCCTGTCAATTAGCGGCAGGGGGAAGCAGTGCATATAGCCCCCAAATGCTGGCACTCGCCCCCCCTTGTAAGGGCCCCCCCCGCTGATTATACATTACCATCCCGGTCTTCTGATCATCGCCGCTCCTCGGTGCTCCTCGCTGCTCCGTCCGTCCTGCTGCTGCATCCGGGATCTCCGGCCGTCGCAATGCATATGACGTCATCGCGCGACGGCCGGGGATCCCGGATGTAGCAGGCCGGGAGCAGAGAGGACGGAGCAGCGAGGAGCACCGATGATCAGAAGACCGGGATGGTAAGAGAAGCGGGGGGGGCCCTTGCAAGGGGGGCTCGAGTGCCAGCATTTGGGGGCTGCTGGGGACCCCCAGGGGGCTGTTGGGGACCCCCAGGGGGCTGCTGGGTACCCCCTGGGGGCTGCTGGGGACCCCCAGGGGGCTGTTGGGGACCCCCTGGGGGCTGCTGTGTACCCCCTGGGGGCTGCTGTGTACCCCCAGGGGGCTGCTGGGGACCCCCTGGGGGCTGCTGGGGACCCCCAGGGGGCTGCTGGGTACCCCCTGGGGGCCTGCTGTATACCACTGGGGCTGCTGTATACTACCACTGGGGCTGCTGTATATACCTCTGGGGCTGCTGTATACTACCACTGGGGCTGCTGTATACTACCACTGGGGCTGCTGGGGCTGCTATATACTACCATTGGGGCTGCTGTATACTACCACTGGGGCTGCTATATACTACCACTGGGGCTGCTATATACTACCACTGGGGCTGCTGGGGGCTGCTGTATATACCTCTGGGGCTGCTGTATACTACCACTGGGGCTGCTGTATACTACCACTGGGGCTGCTATATACTACCACTGGGGCTGCTATATACTACCACTGGGGCTGCTGTATACTACCACTGGGGCTGCTGTATACTACTACTGGGGCTGCTATATACTACCACTGGGGCTGCTATATACTACCACTGGGGGGGCCTGTATACCACACTGCTGGGGGCTGTATACCTGTGCTGGGTCCACCCTCGGCTTATACACGAGTCAATAGGTTTTTCCAGATTTTTGGGGCAAAAGTAGGGGGGTCGACTTATACACGGGTCGGCTTATACACGAGTATATACGGTATAAAGTCTGTGTTCAGTACAAACATCGAACATTAAAGTTCAGTTTGCTCATCTCTAATCCTTAGTAATGTTAAAGTGACCTCAATATTAGTGAAGGGCTAACCTGAACTATAAAATTTGGGGTCCGTACCAGATGCCCAGTTCTACTGTCCGTATTATTGTTTGGGTTTGGCCACCCAGAGAAAGCTTGTTGAAATGCTGTAGTGCAGCCAATCAGCAAGATTTAAAGGGAACCTGTCACCTGGATCTACCCCCCTGACCTATCACTAGCTGTCTCTACACTTTCCTAGCTGCTCCCTAACCATCCCTCTCTGCTGTAAATCAGCCCTATAAAGATTTAAAAAAATGACTTAAAACTTACTGGAGGTTGCTATGTCAGGAGATTGGAAAGGCGACTCCAGGCTCCGTTCTCCCCTCCTTGCTGCTTTACTGCATGCCCCGCTGGGCATCATTATTCTTTCATGATCTCCGCCTGCATTTGAAATCTCCCGCCCTCTTTTCCTCCTATGATGCAAAGGCCGGTACGTCACATCCGGCCTGGTGCATTATGGGTCTGATCACGGATGTGACGCACCGGCCGATGCATCATAGGCGGAGAAGACGGCAGGAGATTCCAAATTCAGGTGGAGATCATGAAAGAATAATGACGCCCAGCGGGGCGTGCAGTGAAGCAGCGAGGAGGGAAAAATGGAGCCTGGAGCCGTCTTTCCAGTCTCCTGACAGAGCGATCTCCAGTAAGTTTTAAGTCATTTTTCTTAATCTTTATAGGGTGAATTTACAGCAGAAGGGATGGTTAGTGAGCAGCTAGGATGCTGTAGGGACAGCTGGTGATAGGACAGGTGGGTAGATCCTGGGGACAGGTTCCCTTTAATGATCTAAAATATGGAATACAGCATTACCTATCGAGTTTCTCCTCCACTATCGCACTGCTTCTGGGTTCGCCCATAAAACCTTATGCACATTCCCTGCTTCCCCCTGCCCACCTTCTGCGACAGTGTCTGTGATTGGTCACAGTCATACTGCGCCCCCACCCTCTATCTCGGTGTCTGTGATTGGTTGCTGTACACACTAGTGTTAAAATTAAATAAATAATTGAAAAAAAACATTGTTCAAAAGTGCCGGGCTCCTCAGAGCGGCGCACATGACCCCACAAACTGACCCCCCCGCATCTTTATACCTGTCCCTGCACCCCATCTTATTCTTTCTAGACATCCCTTTTGCAGATCAAAAACGATTGTGTCAAGTATAGAATAGAGGTTATAATCACCTCCTCCTGTGTGAGTTCTCTGTGTCTGTACAAATGTCCAAAGGCGGGCCTGTCTGCTGCTCCCTCCGCCCGCTTATTAATTATGCATGCCCCCTCTCTGCTTGCTGCAGTGCTCAGAGCCTGGGCGCGTCATGAAAGGGGCGGGGCTAAAATCACATCATACCGGTAGCCCCGTCCCTTTCGTGACGCGGCCAGGCTCTCAGCACTGCAGCAAGCAGAGAGGGGGCGTGCATAATTAATAAGCGGGTGGAGGGAGCAGCAGACAGGCCCGCCTTTGGACACTTACAGAAACAGAAACTCACACAGGACTACGTAAATATAACCTGTATTCTCTACTTTAAAACATTGTTTTCTTCAGCAAAAGGGATAGCTAGAAAAGATAAAAGGGGGTGCAGGAACAGGTATAAAGATGCAGGGGGGCAGTTTGTGGGGTCATGCGCACCACTCTGAGGAGACATTAAACAAACATTTATTTATAAAATAAATAGTTTTAATATACATAGAACAGTTTGCTCATCCCTGCGGCAGCTGAGATGAGCAAACTATCCAGTAACCGGATTGCTCAGGATTACACATCCTGAGCAATCCGGTTACCAGATTGCAGCTTCAGCAATCCGGTTCCCGGATTGTTGAAGGTATGAAGACAGTTGCGTTCACCGCATCTGGATCTGGATGCGGTGAACGCAATTAAGGTTTTAAGTGTGACCCTAGCCTTTCTCCAATATATTAAAATTCCCAAACCCCCCTGCAAAGCCAAAGTATTTCACATACACAATGTCCCATTACATGACTCTGCTGCATCCAGAGGTTGCAGCGTGCAGTCAAATTGAGAAACATGATCTGGCACTGCAGCTTCAGGAACACACTGACAGACTGCAGCTGTGAGAGCAGTGATGTCAGTGACTTCATCTGAGATCACAGCTGGTAATTCCCATGATACTCCTACTGTGACCTAAGGTAAACTCACCTGAGGTGAACTCATTAAACTCAGTAAACACATCTCAGATTAAGGCTGGCTTCACATCACGATTTTTCTGCATCCGTGTGTATCCATTTCAAAACGGATACACACGGATCCGATTTTGCCTCCCATGTATTCCTATGGGCAACGGATGTGCTCGGATGTGTCCCTATTGGCATCCGATTTTAGCACCATCTGGTGCTGTCCGATTTAGTCACGGAGCCAAAATGGTAACCTGCTACGATTTTTGTCTCTGTCATTAAAATTGGACACCACGGATCCGTGGCGGTCCGTTGGAAATTAGCATGGGAGACTATGGACATCGGATTCGTGTCAACATCGGATCCGATGTCGGCTCCATTGTTATGTACTGAGCATGCCCAGAAGCAGTGCTCAGTACATAGCCCTGTCTCTCCCTGTTCTCCCTGCTCTTCCCTCTTCCATCTCCTCCCCCCTCTCCTCTATCCTGTCCCCCTTCTCCTCTATCCTGTCCACCCTCTCCTCTCACCTTTCCTCTCCCCTCCTCTTTCCTCCGGTATGTTAAAAATAATAAATCTCCTCACAGAGGATACTTCACCTGTCCGGAACCTCCAGGGATTTGACCGTCTGGCTGCAGGACCTCTTGTTACATCATAGAGCCGATCAGCTGTCATGTGAGCTGATCGGCTCTGTGATGTAACAAGAGGTCCTGCAGCCAGACGGTCGCATCCCTGGAGGCACCGGACAGGTGTAGTATTCTCCGTGAGGAGATTTATTATTTTTAACATTCCAGAGAAAAGAGGAGGGGAGAGGACAGGGGGGACAGGATAGAGGAGAGGGGGGACAGGATAGAGGAGACGGGGGAGAGGAGATGGAGGAGGGAGCGGAGATGGAGGAGGCAGGAGCAGGGAGAACAGGGAGACAGAGGGACCACGGATCCACACGGCTCCTGCATAAAATCAGAAACAGATAGCTATTTTCCATCCGATTGCAGGGATCTGTGTGGATCCTGCAAAAACAAGGATCCCCACAGACAGCACAAAATCGTAGTGTGAAGCCAGCCTAACTCATTTAACTCAATTAGAGTAATCTGGCATTGAGTTAAATGGTGCTGGATTACTGGATTATTGAATGAAATAGTGCCGAATTACCTAGTTAAACGGCACCATTGAATGTGCACGCTTTTGAATAATCCGTCATTGAATTCAATGAGTTCATTTAAGATGAGTTCACCATTTAATGAGAAAATTCTGCACCAATTCTGCATCTCCTTGGAGAAAATGCATTTTTCACATGTTTTTGGTTTGATTTTAGTGCAGTTTTGACATAAAAATGCATGCAAAATCAATGAGAATTCAGATGTTTTGTGCACATGTTGCTTTTTTTTCCTTGAAGATTTGGTGCAGAAATAAATCTGCAGCATGTCAATTCTTGCTGCTTTTTTGTAGCGTTTTTCCACCCCAAATCCATTAAAACATGTCAAAAATGCATCATAATTTTAGTACTTTTTTTGACAGGAGTTACAGATGAATACCGTGAACTCAATGCCAGATTATCGGACTAGGCCACGTGTGTCTATGGAGTATTTGGTTGCAGAGATTTCTGCACCAAATCTGCATCTCCTGGCATGCTGCATATTTATTTCTGCACCAAATCTGCAAAGGAAAAAAAAAGCAACACGTGCACAAAAATTCTCATTGACTTTGCTGGGATAAGTATTTGCATGCAGTTTTGTGACAAAACTGCACTACAAATACATCAAAACACATGAGGTTCTTGGTGCATTTTTCTGCCAGGAGATGCTGATTTGGTTCAAAAATTTCTGCAACCAATCACTGAACACAGAGCCTAATCATAATCCATTGAGTATACCGCATTCATCTACATCTCCTGGCAAAAAAATGCACCAAAAATGCAATTATCATATGGCTTTTCCAAAAATCTGTGTCAATCTGTGTTTAATGTAGGTTGGGACTACAGTGAACACCAAGCCGAAGATGTGGCATAATGGAGGACAGGATAGAAGGTTGTGAGCGGTACAGGTGACAAAAGGTGAAAAAAAAGCTAAACTCACCTCACTGTTCACCTTCGTGGATGCCACTGCTGCTCTGTGTTTCTATTGTGCCACATCCCTGGTGTGGCATTCATCATAGACTGGAACTTCCAGCCTTGAATAGGCCCCAAATCATGGGCAGGAAACTCTGAGCCCTGCTTGTTGCTGGGAGCCCAGACATAAAGTGAAAACCTGGTGGTTAGAGATGCAGTTCAATAGTAGTGACGAGATCTGAACTGCGGACAGGCCAGGTGACTAGTTTTTTAACGTTTTTCCAGGCCCACTATTATTCAGCAAATCAGCGTCCGTAGCTGGAAATAATTTGTATGTATTGGAGCATAGTGAATTATAAGAAACTCATCTCTTCAAATTACCTGACATCATCTAGTTTTATAGAAGAAGGAAAGATAAATTGTTTAAACTGTGTTGATTAAATCTTGTCATGATGCTAAACACAATTAGCATACATCAAATCTTCTTTTTGTAGATAGATATCAAAGTATAAAGGCTAAGTTGCTCTTATGGGGTGATTGCAGAAAGGGAACTCAGCTCGTATTGTTCCAAAAGACATGTCTCTTGTCCAATGGGAGCAAATGATGGTTCCTCTCTTTTAGGCGGCCGTCACACGCTACGATATCTTGAAAGATATCGCTTGAACGCGCCTGATTAAACATCGTGTGAACGATGTCTCTGCGTGTGACGAGATATGACGAGCGAGAAGTGTTCAAATCGCAAGATCGAGATCTGAGCTCCGGACCTCACATCTTGCGATGAACGATTTAACGATCTGCTTCATCATGGTGTATGACACCACGATGAACGATCTCCCAGCGGCAGAGCCTATGCTGGGAGATGGTAACTATGGTACACGTCGGGTTACTAAGCGATGCGCGGCGCCTAGTAACCCGATGTGTACCATAGTTACCAGCGATCTCGCTGGTCCACATCGCCGGTGAGTCTGTCTGTGTGACATCTCACCAGCGATGTGAGCGATATTGTAAAAATTGGGCTGAAAAGTCCCCCCCTCGGCTTATACGCAAGTCAGTGCCTGGGGGCAGAGATCGGGGGCTGGAGGAGGCTGGGGAGGGTGACAATTATACAGGTCCCCCTCACAGTATGGCGCCCCCCCCCCTCACAGGATGGCCCCCACATGCAGCGCTGCGCACATACATTACCTGGCTATCAGCTGTCACCCTCCGGTGGTGGATCGCTGCTCCTGGTTCTGGGCTGCATCTTCATCTGTGTCTTCCTGCTTGTCACGTGACCGGCCGGGGTTGCGATGACGTCATCGCGATAAGCCCCGGCCACAAGCAGGAAGACACAGATGAAGATACAGCCCGGAGCCAGCAGCAGCGATCCGCCACCGGAGGGTGACAGCTGATAGCCAGGTAATGTATGTGCGCAGCGCTGCATGCGGGGGCCATCCTGTGAGGGGGGGAGGGGGCGCCATACTGTGAGGGGGACCTGTATACCACACTGCTGGGCTGTATACTGTGCTTGGGACCTGCTGTATACCATCACTGCTGGGGCTGTATACTATGCTGGGGACCTGCTGTATACCACACTGCTGGGCTGTATACTGTGCTGGGGACCTGCTGTATACCATCACTGCTGGGGCTGTATACTATGCTGGGGACCTGCTGTATACCACACTGCTGGGCTGTATACTGTGCTGGGGACCTGCTGTATACCATCACTGCTGGGGCTGTATACTATGCTGGGGACCTGCTGTATACCACACTGCTGGGCTGTATACTATGCTGGGGACCTGTATACCATCACTGCTGGGCTGTATACTATGCTGGGGACCTGTATGCCATCACTGCTGGGCTGTATACTATGCTGGGGACCTGTATATCATCACTGTTGGGCTGTATACTGTGCTGGGGACCTGCTGTATACCATCACTGCTGGGACTGTATACTATGCTGGGGACCTGTATACCATCACTGCTGGGCTGTATACTATGCTGGGGACCTGCTGTATATCACACTGCTGGGGGCTGTATACCTGTGCTGGGGTCCACCCTCGGCTTATACGCGAGTCAATACGGTTTCCCAGGTTTTGGGGCAAAAGTAGGGGGGTCGGCTTATACACGGGTCGGCTTATACACAAGTATATACGGTAACATAAAATCTTTCAGCAATACAAAATGGGCCACGCCCCTGATGAAGGAGGACCGATATGCGCATTGGGGCGCAAGGACCCGGGGTATAGGACGTTACATTGGACTCTCCCTGTCACGCTCAAGGTATAGCCTTATGAGATATATATAATAATCTACAGTGACTGTCTATCAGTCTATGGACTGCATGGGTATAACAGTGCACATTGTGCAGCATGGTAGTGTAAGTTACAAGTTATATCTCCTATGGTGTACTACTTGGTAACAATATCAGGTGTCATGGGCAATTAAATATATAACCATCACCCATGCTGGGTATCTTATAACATACACAGAGATACCCACTGTTTTGCATACTGCTTTGTGGGCAACCCATGCTGTGTATATTCACTACATCATATAAAAGCAGTATACTGCGGCTATCTAGAATTGGGAAATACCATCCAGTATACATCACATGAACCCTGGGAGGGTCTGTTTCTTTATAGGAATGTGCATGTCACTTACACCTGATATTTTTAACAAGACTCAATGTAAATATAGTTATAATGGTGTAAAGAATGATACAAAAATATTCTGATATATATAATACCATGTGACCTCTGCCATATTATGTAGTATAGTCTGAATACCCTGTCACCATGTCTGTATAGCACATTGCACTTTATATTGCACTTTAATAAATATGAATTTAGTACGATTCATGAGTTGTGTCGCAGAAGTTGTTTATGTTTGAAAAATGGGCATAAAGGCTAATCACACTGCCAACAATTTGTTATTGTACCAATACTCTTGAGAGCCGTTTAATGCTAGGAAGCTTATACTCACAGGTATGCATGACATGTAAATTACATTTCCAAATATTTATATTAATAAGTTATTTTTTAAAAAAACAATGAAAATATATTAAACTATATATTGGTATACAAGAGATTGCTCATTTTGAATTTTGGAAAAGGGTTATAAAACTACAAAAACATTTGCCTTTTATTATTTCAGATATCAGATTTCAGGCGGTAACTGTTCTAACATTGGATTTCGTTTACGGTTCTACACTTCCCCTCTCTTATATAAAAAGCTAAATGTAATGCTATTTATGTATGGCATATAGGTATATTATCAAAAGCCTAGATTTCGAAATAATAACCTAGGCATTAATTATTAATTGACTATTTCCGGCAGGTTCTGGTCTAATACGGGGTCTAAAATTGCATGTAATTATATTTCTATGTCATCAAGAATACCATAAGGGTAATATTAGCATGGCACTTGCAGTACGACTATAGGCTCATTTCCTTGCCTGATGAATAGTGTAATGACATAAATAATTTCCTTAGGCATTTTCAGGAAAGGAAAATCCATTTATATTTAATTTCCTGACATTTGTGCTGGCTTATTGGACCCAGAAGAGATTTAGAATGTGACGTCTTTATGAGTTTGTCAACCATCACAGATTCCAAAGATTTGTATATCACTTTAAGTAAAATCCTTTTGCATTTGTTAAATTGCTAGATAACATTACTGAGAATAAGGTGTACTGATTTGCTGTTCTTTTTACATTTTTCATTAAAGGAACCTATATGGCTGAGAGCATTTTGTACTTTGGAATCAATGACACGCCATGTGCTGCTGTTCAGAGCATTTGTATTTTGTATTGAATGTATGCATATACTTATATTGGTACACAAGTCCCTACTGCTCCTTACAATATCACAGTGAGCCTATGGTTTGCCTCCATTCAATGTCTCTTTATATATATAAATTGCTTCTAGGGTAACATACCTGTATAATATCATATGAAGTATGTTGCTAAATTTATTCTTTAAAAGTCCTTACAAATGTGACAGAAAAAAAATTGGAGCATTACAGAAGTACAGTATGACTTTCATGGGTGCTATGGAGCTAATTAACTTGAGACATGTGCATGAGATAGACTTGGAAAAAAAAACCCGTTGATAGCTAATGACAAATGCACAATACAGTTTTTAATAGTAAAAGTGGATTGTGACAACAGAGCTTTTCACAGTGCATGGCGTGTGTAAAATTTTCTTAATTTAGCCAGACATATTGGTCTTTTGTTATCTCATGTTTGCTAAGACATTGTGACTTGTCAGACTGTGAAAAGCCTTCATTGTTCTGAGTTTGTGTATTGCTAATTTAACATCACCCCTTCTGTCTACATTACTTAATGGGGAAATTATTCAGGAGTTACTGTCCAAATATAATTAAACTTTATTAATTAAAAGCACATATACAGATAATGACACATATAGAAATAAATGGTGAGGAGATTCAAAGATATGCCACACCAGGGTAATAACAGGAGACTGGGATAGTGTCAGCTATTTCAGATGCACATGTTATGGGCAAAATAGTCACAGAGAAATTGCAGGGTTAGCAACCATTCATCCATCAGACTCACCCATAAGATTGTGAAGTGTGGCTGCTGATTCTGTGCCCAGTATCACTGCCCTAGTTCGTGGAGACCCCAACACACATTTTGCGTGGATGCTTTTTCGTGGGGTGTCACCCACTTCATTTTTTATTAAAAAATGTATATAAGTAATCAATGTGATCTCACAGTCATTTCTTATTATTCAAAATATATAGATCTTTTTATTCATCAAGGATTTTCATGCTACTTCTTATGAAGAGGCATGTTGCAGACGCTCGTGATTCATAAAGCCTGTAATCCCACTTTGAGCTTTTGGTGAGTTTTTATTGTTGCAGAATTTCTGCACCAATGATGTACATTAAGTTACTTGCATTTTTGAGTGGATTTTTTTCATGCTATTGTGTCGCGTTTTTCACGCTGCGTTTTTTGTCTCTTCTAATATCGTGTGTCACATAAAGCTGCTTTGTTTTTGATACTTCCTTACATTTGGCTTTGACAAAACATTCTTGATATAGGGAGATTAAAGGTGATTTTAATGCATTTTCCAGCGTAAATGCACTAAAAACATGCATTTTTTTCACCTGTGGATTTTTTGCTTATAAAACAATTCTATGGGGAAAATCTGCACATACAACTCAGAGTACCCGCAGGGGAAATTGACATGTTGCAGATTTGAAACATGCACCGCAGGTTAGTTTACACTGAGTGGGCAGGAGATTTCTATAAATTACATCCTTTTTGTTGAAGCTATAAAATGTTGTGTTTTTGCAGCAACTAAAAAATGCAACATATAAAAAAACTCACCAACAACTCATTGTGTGCACACAACCAAAGAAGTACATGTGTGACACCCATTGGATCGTGAACCGAGGATGTCGAACATGGGTCAGATCTTCAAACAGCATGAGCGGTGGTGGCTGTGCTCATGCAGTAAAGAAGACATGGCTTTGGATTTATTGGGGTTAATGCAGACATTTCACTGTTTCCCTGGTTCCGCATGATGTTGGTGCAGGAAATCAGAGAGATTCAGCAAGCAGAAATGAAGTTATAGCAAACCAGGTGTAAGCTTTACACTTTACCAAATGGCAGCAGATGGTTACAGCAAATAACAATACATGTTGTCAGGTGGCAGGTTCCATGATACAGACTGTCAGCATCAGATAATGTAAATTAGACATATGAGGAGTGCATAACAGCAAGTCCCTCCAGGTGTCCAAGCTGGACTCTAATACTGACACTATGGAGTTTACCTCCACCCTTCTAGGGCTGTGACCACTAGCTGGGCCAAATTTCCCAGTTTTCCTCTAACAATCATTATGTCTGGGTATCACACATCCCTATTTGCATTTGGCTACTTACTTCCATCCTCAGTATAGAATAGAAATGGACTGTGTGCTCTGGAACAGTGTTTCCCAACTCCAGTCCTCAAGCACACCAACAGGTCATGTTTTCAGGATTTCCTTAGGATTGCACAGGTGTTAGTTTAATCACTTGCACAGTGGATAATTCCATCATCTGTCTAATGATAAGGAAATCCTGAAAACATGACCTGTTGGTGTGCCTTGAGGACTGGAGTTGGGAAACACTGTTCTGGAAAACCAGGGTATTCTTCTCTTTTCCTTTTAAAGTATTTTATGTTTGTAAGAAGATGGACTTGATGTGCCTATTCCCCCTTGAAGACACCAATTGTATTGTTGTTGTATAAGTGTATTATTTCCTATGTTATTTTTTATGCTTTTCATTGTATTGTGAGGAAGCTGTGTTCTGCCCAGCAACAGTGAGTAGGGTAAGATAGAGTTAACAGTTGAGTCTAGGCAAAGGAGTAGCTAGGGGTTCAACTCATGGGGGTGAAACATCTGAGTGGGTCCCTAACAAGGTAACCATGTATAGGGGACCATCAGCAGACGATTGCCTTGTTACTGAAAATCACTATACATAAGTTAATACCGATATTACCACCATACAGTCAGGTGTGAACCTAGCCTCTCTGCTGCCTGAGGTGAACTTTACAACGGCGCCCCCCCCCCCCAAACACAAGGACGTCAGCACCATCACACGCACATAGAAGAATCCAGAATAAGGATCATTAATGGCAATGGCAGTTTGGCACAAGCTACAGTCACACAATGGTGGCTGCAGCCTTATAGCACAGGAGGCAGCACTGATTGCCACCTATTATCTATGGAACACTCCTACAAAACTCTGGGCAGCTCCAATGTGATCACTGCCTGGCACTGACTAGTCAGACATGTCACCATGCGGCACCGTCCACACATACAACGACTGCAGTCTGAGCATCAACAAGCCGCCACTGCACTAAGCAGGGAAAATGACGCGTCTTCCCCAACAGACCATGCCTCCTCCCAAAACGATTAGCCAATCACAAGCGCCGCACACGGGGCTGTCCAGAGCTAATACCCTGTTTCCCTGAAAATAAGACACTGTCTTATATTAATTTTTGCCCCCAAAGAAGCGCAATGTCTTATTTTCAGTGGATGTCTTATCTCCATGAAGAATTCACATTTATTGATGAACAAAAAAAATGAACATTTATTACATACTGTACAGTAATTGTCATCACAGACCAGCATAACCAAAATGTGTCATCCATCATCCATCTGCAGGCCCCATCAACCCCAATGTACCACTGCAGCCTCCATCATCCATCTGCAGCCCCCATCATCCCTCAATATCCCCCTGCAGCCCCCATCATCTATTTGCAGCTTACTTCATCCCCAATGTCCCCCTGCAGCCTCCGTCATCCTACTTCAGCCTCCATTATCACCCAATGTCCCCCTACAGCCTCCATCATCCCCCAATGTCCCCCTGCAGCCCACAACATCCTTCTGCAGCCCCCATCATCTCCCAATATCCCCCTGCAGCCTCCATTATCCATCTGCAGCCTTCATAATCTCCCATTATCCCCAACATCCATCTGCAGCCCCCATCATACCGCAATATCAGCCTGGCTCCCATCATCCTTCTGCAGCCCTCATCATCTCCCAATATCCCCATCATCCTTCTGCAGCCTCAGTCATCCCCAATGTCACTCTGCAGTCCCCATCATCCATTTGCAGCCCCCATCATCCCCCAATGTTCCCATCATTCATCTGCCGCCTCCATCATCCCCCCAATATCCCCTGCAGCCCCCATCATCCATCTGCAGCACCCTACATCCGCCAATGTGGGAGCAGGAAGGAGGACAAGTGCGACCAACCGGCGGGAGAATTGATCTTTCATTGCCCCCATAAAATATGATGCTACCAAAAGTGTCCCACAAACACTATGATCCCCGAACAGTGAATTCCTCCACAGGACCCTCCACACGTACCATATGGTACCCCCCAACTACTCTGGCCCAGTATGATCCCCAACTGTGACCCCTCACAGCCCTCCATATAGTATAATGGTTCCTAAACCTCTTCACACTGTATAATAGGCCCCAACACAGCCCTCAAATAGCCCCCATAAAGTATAAAGGCTCCATCATAGCCCTGCAAGTCTTATCCTGCCCCCAGAGAGCTCTCCAAATATTGTAATGACTTCCATATTGTATAATTAGCTCCATATATTATAATACACGCACCCCCATAGCCCTGCATATAATATAATGCACCCCCAAAGACAATGCACCTCATAATTTTTCATATATTATAATGCACCCCCATAGTCCTCCATATATTACAATGTACCCCATAAACCTACAAATATTATAAACTCATAGAGTATGGAGGAAAGGCGGCACTCACCATTTGTTGTAAACTTTTTCATTATTGCATCAGTTGGGGAGGGGATGCAGAGGGCGCGGACGACAACACGCTGTTTCGGAGTCTCAGCTCCTATGACGAGTCCAAAGGAGCTGAGACTCCGAAACAGCATGTTGTCGTCCGCGCCCTCTGCACCCCCTCCCCATCTGATGCAATAAAGAAAAAGTTTACAACAAACCGTGAGTGCCGCCTTTCCTCCATAGTCTATGATATGCATGTACTTCACTATAAGGCGCAGCAACACCGTGAGCAGGGTTTTGAGAGCAGTAATACAAGGTGGTACAAAGTGCTTTATTCCCCGCAGTCTATCTGAAGGTGCCCGGTTTCTTTCCCTCATGTACTAAAGACAAATATTATAAAGCACTGCCATAGCTCTCCATATAATATAATGCACCATGCATAGTCCTCCAAATACTATAATGCATTCCCCATAGTGCTCCATATAGTATAATGCTCCCAATAGCCCTCCATATACCATACAGCACCCCCATGTACAATATAGCACCCCATATATCACACCGCCCATATACAGCACAGGAGCCCCATATACAGCACCCCCATAAACAGCACAGTACCCCCATATACAGCACCCCAATATACAGCACTGCTGCCCCATAAACAGAACAGCACTGTCACATGGCCATTGGACTCGGTGGCTGGTGTTCCTGCCTCGGCCACTGGGAGGAGCCGGTTTCCTACGGCTCATGGCGCCGGTGATAGGAGGGCCTTGTCCTCATATGGACCTGCTCCTGCGACGTCTGCCTCTGTCGCTGAGCGCCGCCAGGTTTCTCCTTTGGGTGGTGTTGGTAGCAGAGGAGCGGGTCCTGCAGAGGTGTCTGTTAGGTGCAGCCTTCGTTCTTCTGTCAGAAGTGGGGTGGGTGGAGCCAGTCGTGCATCACCATCTGGCCTGGTTCTAGGGGCAGTCCGGATGAGATCATCAGGCTGTGAGCTCCAGCCTATGGGAGGTAACCGCGCCCTTCAAATACATTGGAGCCTGGCTTGCAGGCCGCCAGATATAGTTTTGGTTCCCTAGTGTTATAGTGTGTGTGTGTAGTTTTGTTTCTGACCTTGCCTGGATTTCTGACTCTGCTTCAGCCTATCGATTTTGTACCTCAGCTGCCCTCTTGGTTTTTGCCCTTGACCTTTGCCTGGATTTTTGACTCTGCTATAGCCTGATGATTTTGTACCTTCGCTGCCCTCTCGGTTTTGACTCGGACTTCTGACTTTGTTTTTCGGGTCTTGATTTTTTTCCTGGCGACCTTCCGGCTCTGTTGCTCACATAGGCAGCTACCCCCTGGGCTTCGCTGTAATTCCAGATCCCTGTATAGGGGTTAAGGGTCTCGGGGTTTCTCGGGGGGCTGCCTTACCAGCAGCTCAGCCTCACAGCGGATGGTCATCACAAGCACCCCCATAAACTGCACAGTACTCCCATATATAGCACAGAAGCCCAATATACAGTACATCATCCCCATAAACAGCACAGTACCCCCAAATACAGCACCACCATATACGGCACAGCACCCCTATATACAGCTCAACACCCACATATACAGCACAGCACTCCCATATACAGCACCCACATATACAGCACCCCAGCCCCATGTACAGCAGCCCCACATACAACAGATACCCCCCATATACAGCATCCCTGCCCCATATACAGCACCCCCACATACAGTAGAGCCCCCCATATTCAGCAGAGCCCCCATATACAGAGCTCCCCCATATACACCAGAGCCCCCCATATACAACAGAGCTCCCCCATATACAGCACCCCCATATACAGCACCCCAGCCCCATATACAGCAGAGCCCCCCATATACAGCACCTGGAGTCCAGATGAAGACAGGGTCACTTGATGCAGAGGTAGAATGACTGCTGGATTGACCAATCATCACACACCCTGGCTGGAGGGGGCAGATACTGAGGAGGCAGAGCCAATTGCTGCTGTATTGAAAGTAAAATCAGCCAGGAGCCTCCTCCCTCCCCAGTCCCGACCGCAGCTGCTCCACACAGTCACTGATAACACACACAGGATTGCAGAAGCATGGCAGCATGTAATCTGAATGCAGGGCCGGCGCCGCTCTGCCGCCCCCTGTCTTCAGGGACTCATTGCCGCCTAAGCAGAGTGCTCATATTGGTTCATTGATGATGTGGCCCTGCATACCTTGACTGTATAGTGTAGGGGTGTAAATAGAAATCATGTAGCCAAATAGCAGAAATTCTAATTGCCCCCTTAACACATACAAAAAAATAAATACAGCCTATAAAAAATAATACTTCTATTGAATTTCCTAGATTCCCTTTTCCTTGCATCCATAAAGTATAATGCCAACAAAAGTTCCACACAGAGATTGTATGATTCTTCCACAGTGAATACCTCCACAGTGTCCTCCACACACAGTATGATAACCCTACTATGTCACCTTCAACTGCCCCAGAGAAGAATGGTGACCCCAACATGATATGATCCTCAACTGTAACCACATACAGTATAATGGTCCCCACACCTCTTTACACTGTATGATGGCCCCCAATACACCCCATGAATAGCTTCCCATAAAGTATAAAGGCTCCCATATAGTCCTCCAAATAGTACAATGGCTCCCAAAGAGCCATCCAAATATTATAATGAGCCCCACAGAGCCTTCTAAATATTATAATAGCTTTCATATTGTCCTCCATATAGTATAATGCACATCATGGTAGTCTATAAATTATAATGCAGCCTCATAATTCTTCATATATAAAAATGCACCTTCATATGATATAATGCACTTCCATACACTATAATGCATCCTCTATATACTATAATGAAGCCTTCATAAATTATAATATAGCCTCCATAGATTATAATGCAGCCTTCATATATTACAATGCAACCTCCATATATTATAATGCAGCCTCTATATACTATAATGGAGCCTCAATAGATTACAATGCAGCCAGCATACATTACAATGCAGCCTCCAATATATTATAATGCGGCCTCCATAGATTATAATGTATCTTCCATATGTTATAAGGCATCCTCTACAATTATAATGCAGCCTTCATAGATTCTAATGCAACCTCAAAAGATTACAATGCAACCTCCATATATTGTAATGCAGCCTCCATATGCTATGATGCAGCCTCCATAAATTACAATGCAGGTTCCATAGATTATAATGCATGCTCCATAGAATACAATGCAGTCTCCATATAATATAATACAGCCTCCACAGATTGTAATGCAGCCCCATATATTATAAAGCTGTCTCCATATACTATAATGCAGCCCTCAGAGTCCTACAATATTTCCCCCACAAGCAAAAAAAAAATGTTATCTATACTCACCTACCCATGGATCCTGAGGAGTCTGCCAGCAGAGTAGACCAATGCGGTGATGTCATCGCTCCAGGGCGCTCGGAGTCCAAGTGTGACATCATCACACTGCTCCATGTCCCACCGTGTGTCTCCGCTGTCCTGTAGACCGTAGGCCTGAATAAACCTGCAGTCTACAAAATACAGAATGGTAGAACAGGGAGATCATGTCTCTGCTTTACCAAAGAATGCCTTAAAACATTCTATCTCTCTCATTATTCTGGTGTTCGGCAAATATAAATAATCATGGTAATCCTGATTGACCTAAATGGGAAAGGTTTATTCTGATTTCATGCAAGATAGTGCATATGTGTCTTTTTATATCGTATATGTAAACTTCTGGTTTCAACTGTATATATACTATAGAATATATATGCTACATAGATATTGATATGTGTCTGATATATATGATCCCCAATTTCTCACAGTATGCTACCACCTACAGTCTACATAGAACACACAATACATCTGGCATCCCATGGAGATGTCCACCTCTTGGGATATCTTACATGGCTATGAATGAATCAGCCTGTGGCCATTAGGCTAGGGTCACACTTGGGCTGTCACCCACGTTTCACGGACCCACTAAAAACTTAGCAATTGGAGCTGTAGTGCACAGCATTAATAGCAAGACCTGCCAGGCAATGTCGTCCCATAGAAACCCGCTGTTTACCTTAGCAACGGTAACACAGGATGTCTCTTTATCATAGCACACAGGAAGCGCTTTCCTGTGCGCTCAGCTAAAGTGCACATCCTTGTGTGACCGCTACTAATGTAAATAGCGGGTTTCTATGGGGCGGCATTGCCTGGCAGGACTTGCCGTTAATGCTGTGCACTACAGCTCCAATTTCTAAGTTTTTAGAGGGTCCGGTCCATGAAGCGTGGGTGATAGCCCAAGTGTGACCCTAGCCTTAATGATTCATGTATTATAAATAGCGCAAGGCTGGATGCAAGCCATGTGTCAGATTATGCATTTGTGCCCTGGATGTTTAGGTCACACATCTGTATAAAAAGGAAAAAAGTATAAGCAAATACACAATATAATAAATGTTATCTACTAAGTCTTTAAAGAAATTACTAAACCTCCCGAATTGTATAATTTAGACGTAATCCTGTCCCATATTTTGCTATTAAAATATTAAATAGTATGAGGTAATTGGTGCATTCAAAATTGATGTTTGTGGTCCTAGGGGAAAGCATACATTCATAAAGAGAAAGTGAGCATTCCATTAAAACCTGCACTGTTTATTCATCTGGGAAATGGCAAACCTGCTGAGCGTCTGACTATGAGAACAGCAGCGATTTGTTTGGTCATCTGGCTCATTAAAGAGCCATGTTTACTGCAGTAGAGGCCATAATCAATACTACGGTTTGAGGATGTAGGTTAAGATCAGGTCAGCCAAAGTCAAGGGTTCTAATAAAAATCATGTAAAACATCAAAAGAAGTCCACAATCCATCTAACAGCCGTTCCCTCTAGGAGCCATAACGTTTTCAAGCTATTTGAGATGAGAAAGGATTTAGCTCTGGATGTGATAAGCAATAATTTACGTTCCACTGTAAGTAAATAACTTTTATTTTTAGATTTAGGTGACAATTCATTGCTATTTATGGTTTGGTCTCTCTCTATTCTCTTGGTTACCCCTTCACTCCTAGACAATTTGTTCATTTTTCTTTTTATCCCTCCAATTCTTCCAAGAACCATGTTTTTTTTGCTGAGATATAATTTTTATTGCCCGAATTTATTTTACATACATTCAACTGAAAAATGGAAAAAAATGGCAATAATTTTGAAATGTTGATTAAACATGCAATAATTTTTTTTACGGTGTTGATTGCATGGTAAGGATTACCTGAAAACATGATTCTCCAGGTCAGCATGATTACAACAATACCAAACATGCATGGATTTTTTAGCAATCTTGCAGAATTAACGTCCGGAAGTGAATGGCCACAACGGGCTCAGCACAGTGGGCGGAGAAGGAGGAACAAAGGGTGTGACAGACCTGATTTTGTGGACGGAACTAATTCTTAATTTCACGTGGTCATAGAGTTGATTATAATAGAAGTGGGTCTGGGGTTAAGATTAATCACATAACGTAATCTTCTAATTGGCAGAATACGGAATATACCATATTTCCGGTCATGCACACTATATAGCTGGGTGTATGTATACTAGTGAGTAATACACAGCCACGTGATGCTATGCATAGCATGTTATCAAGCCTACAGGAGCGGAATTACATGCTATTTGGACATACTAGTATGGTGAACTAATCTTTACAAATACTTCTTCTAAAGAACTGTTTATTAATGCTGCTAGATACTGGAACTAGCTGAAAGGGATTTGAGATATGCTCCCATAACTGCTCATGACTCTGGCTGCACGGGGAACCTAACAGGTTCGCTTTAATGTTATTACATGTTATTGTACATACATTTTATAAAAACAGTAAACCTACAAATATGAGGTCTTTAACCCAACGTAGCAACAGGAAGTTAGTTCACTGTGAAATATGAACAGAAGGAATAGTACATCAAAAAATTCAATGATAAAAGTAATTAGAATTTTGCAACCCTTACAACAATTCTATAAATTAAATATTATTTTATGTATCCCAAAGGCAGGGAATCAAAATAAAAACAAAAATTTGTAGCTCGTCACTTAAGAATTTATATTTCTGTACGACCGAATTGTCCATATTTATTGTTACTTGTATTGCTACTATGTTACTTGTCCTACTCTGCACCTTTTTAGCATGTAAAGCGCCATGGAGTATAATGGCGCTATATAAATAAATAATAATAATAATATTTCCATCATTAGCAGAAGCTTGGGTTTCGATTCATGAAGGTACCGACACCAGACGTCTGGCGTAAACATATAAGCATCAATATGAAGAGTGCTTGGCTCAACCTGAACAAGAAGTCGGGTGCACAGAGAAAAAAATTGCTATAGATAAATATATAAACTCTGGCACACCAAGAATAGGAAACGTGAAGTCTCGTTATTCTGATAAAGAGATTTTTATTTCATATTTCAGAATATGCAGATGATCACAGTTGTTGCTAAAAACGTTTTCAGCCACACGTTCATTAGTTTATACAACTAAATATAAGCAAGCAAAAGGTAACAATTATTAGACAATCCATGTCTGTGTCTATCAAAGTAGCTTTATCAGTGAATTTACAATCTTCACACTAAGGAAAACATGAATACCGTATATACTCGCTTATAAGCCGAGTTTTTCAGCCCAAAAATTGGGCTGAAATGTCCCCCACTCGGCTTATACGCGAGTCACTGTATACTGTATACAATGTATACAGTATACAGGTCCCCCCCCCCCATCAGTATACAGGTTCCCCCTTGCTGCACAATCCTGTAAAGGAAGAGATTAGTATACTTATCCCTCCGCTGTCCCGCTGCCGCTGTCCCGCAGCCGTCATCGCGTTCCTCCGTCTTCATCCAGCGTCTTCTGTCTTCTTCTGGCTTCCTCCGGTGGGCGCAGGCAATGACGTCATGGGTAGATGACAAACTCACATTTAGTGGCCAGTGTCAGGCAGCTGCTGCAAAGGCAAATAAAATAATGGGATGCATTAAAAGAGGCATAGATGCTCATGAGGAGAACATAATTTTACCTCTATACAAGTCACTAGTGCGACCACACTTAGAATATTGTGTACAATTCTGGTCTCCGGTGTATAAGAAAGACATAGCTGAACTAGAGCGGGTGCAGAGAAGAGCGACCAAAGTTATTAGAGGACTAAGGGGTCTGCAATACCAAGACAGGTTATTAAACTTGGGGTTATTTAGCTTGGAAAAACGAAGGCTTAGGGGTGATCTTATAATAATGTATAAATATATGAGGGGACAGTACAGAGACCTTTCTAATGATCTCTTTACTCTTAGGCCTGAGACTGGGACAAGGGGGCATCCTCTACGTCTGGAGGAAAGAAGGTTTAATCATAATCACAGACGCGGATTCTTTACTGTAAGAGCAGTGAGACTATGGAACTCTCTGCCGCATGATGTTGTAATGAGTGAGTCACTACTAACATTTAAGAAGGGCCTGGATGCCTTTCTTGAAAACTATAATATTATCAGTTATACATACTAGATTCTTTGATAGGGCGTTGATCCAGGGAACTAGTCTGATTGCTGTATGTGGAGTCAGGAAGGAATTTTTTCCCCCAATGTGGAGATTAGTGTTGCCACATGGGGTTTTTTTGCCTTCCTCTGGATCAACATGTTAGGCTATGGGTTGAACTAGATGGACTTAAAGTCTTCCTTCAACCTTAAAAACTATGTTACTATGTTACTATGTTACTGAATATATCATGATCATACCTGTTGTTATCTGGCAAAATAGCCCACTATAGCAGATGAATAGTAAAAGGAAATTTCTAGCTTCTGAGTAAAAATAAGCCACTATCTCAATTACACCATCTAAAAGGGCAAAAAGATATAGTATAAGACAATTGCAAAGTTGGTACATGTAAGATAAATAAACAAGAATAAATGTTACCTATGGGTATGCTAATCTTGCATGGCAAGGGCTCACAGCTTGGATAAGTGCCTAAAGACAATGCACTGACTCTTAGGTTCCATTATGCTCAATGCATAAGCCATAAGTAAAAAGTGACACTGAAAAATCAGCTTACCAGAAGGCTCATAAGAAAAGACCTAAAGAAAACCCACAAGAATCCAAATTAATACTAGTTGCTTTGACATTCACTATTCATTCAGATACTCATCAGATCAGTTTTTTGGACGCTATTGTTCTGAAATCCAGTGATGGTCTGTTAGGCTGCCTTCAGACTTGCAGATGCATCTGCAGCGTTTTGCAGATGCATCTGCAAGCATCTGCATGCAGACCGCGGCCCCTATGTTTATAAAGGAGCGCACGGCGGTCTGCAGATGCTTGCAGACCGCCGTGCGCTCTCATTGCCCGCCATTAGTGATCTGTGCGAAGGCGGATGCCTGCGTACAGATCACACACTCTCGTCCGCACCAGGGACGCGAGATGTTGCGTCCCTGGTGCGGGCGAGAGTGTGTGATTTGTGCGCAGGCATCCGCCTGCGCACAGATCACTAATGGCGGGCAGTGAGAGCGCACGGCGGTCTGCAAGCATCTGCAGACAGCCGTGCGCTCCATTATAAACATAGGGGCCACGGTCTGCATGCAGATGCTTGCAGATGCATCTGCAAAACGCTGCAGATGCATCTGCAAGTCTGAAGGCAGCCTAAGAGACTGATTTATATTGTAAGCCTACTGATAAAAACAGTTTTCTATTGTTCAGTAGCTGTCACCCTCCACATACAAAGAAGGCCCTTCCCCATTCGCAACATGTTCGCATTGACAATATAGTCTCCAACCCGAATTTAAGAGTTGAAAGACATGATGATATGACACGTAGATTCATTAATAGGGGATATCCCCCTTCTTTGGCAGTGCCACGGACACTTGGTGTTATTACTCCTAGACCGACTCAGCCATGTGTTTCTTTTGTTAAAACTTTTCATCCCTTCAATAACCTCATAAAAAATATCATAATCCGGCATTGGCACATTTTAACAGAGTCGTATCCCCCTATACCAGAATTTAAGTCACCACCATTATGGTCTTATAAAAGAGTACCAAATTTACGTGATCGCTTGGTACGGGCTGATGTGGGCTCTAAAACTATCAAATCCAGACAGACTTTTCTATCTACACCTAAGAAAGGTAATTTTCCGTGCTGACACTGTTTACAATGTTCCAATCTTGTCAAGGGCAATACTTTTACTCATCCCAGAACTGGGCAATAGTTTCAGATTAATAATTATCTCACATGTGAGTTTTCATTTGTTGTGTACTTCATTAAGTGCCCGTGCGGTCTCGGATATGTTGGGGAAACCACCCAGCATATCCGAGACTGCATCTCTAAGCATAAGTCCACAATACATTGTAATAATATGCTTCTGCCAATACCTTACCATTTTATCACAAGGGGTCACTCCATAGCCCAATTACGATATCGTATACTTGCACATGTTCCTCCATTCAGAAGGGGCGGAGATCGGGTTCAATGCCTTAAAAAGGGGAGACATTTTGGATATTTAAATTACAGACTCTAGAGCCCAAGGGACTTAATCGTGAATATGAGGTATTTATATGATTAAACCTTTTTAAGCAAACATTCTAATTTTGTGCTGATTATCTACTGCAGGGGTCTCAAACTCCAGGCCTCGAGGGCCGCACACAGTCCAGGTTTTCAGGATTTCCATTGCATTTGACAGTTGACAATCAAATTACCAACTGTCAAACTGTAAGGAAATCCTGAAAACCTGGACTGTGTGCGGTCCTCGAGGCCTGGAGTTTGAGACCCCTGATCTACGGCAATTTGGACCCACAATGACAGATTTTTTATCATGTTGACATTACACAATTTGATCTTTAATTATCCTCCCAGTCTGCTCTAATTCTGTTTTTCCTTTCTAATAATTTTTTATAGTTAATTTCACTTTTCCTATAATTTATATATTACTTTCCTTCCACAGCCCATTTGAATGCTATTTCCCTAAAATTTGGAATCTTGGCAAGACTTTACACTCCACTGTATCCTTTATTATGCTTTTACAGCGTCTCTTCTGCAATTGATTACTGCGCATGCGCGGCTTGCGTTCCGTGGCGAGACTTCCTGCATTCCAAATACTGGAAGCAGGAAGTTGCGTTATATCTGGTTTCACATAAAACACGTGGCGATGGACACAGACACAACTCACAGCATTTCCTCAGCCCCTCACGGCGGACTTGTAAGATGTGCATTACCGATATTGCTTTGATTCACTTGGTCAAGGTTGTTTGTTCTTCTATTAGTACTAATTTGGATTCTTTGTGGGTTTTCTTTAGGTCTTTTCTTATGAGCCTTCTGGTAAGCTGATTTTTCAGTGTCACTTTTTACTTATGGCTTATGCATTGAGCCTAATGGAACCTAAGAGTCAGTGCATTGTCTTTAGGCACTTATCCAAGCTGTGAGCCCTTGCCAAGCAAGATTAGCATACCCATAGGTAACATTTATTCTTGTTTATTTATCTTACATGTGCCAACTTTGCAATTGTCTTATGCTATATCTTTTTGCCCTTTTAGATGGCGTAATTGAGATAGTGGCTTATTTTTACTCACTAGCTTCAAGTGCTGATAAGCAAGAAATTTCCTTTTACTATTCATCTGCTATAGTGGGCTATTTTGCCAGATAACAACAGGTATGATCATGATATATTCAGTAATGGAGCTCAGCTATAGATTTTCCTCGACAATGTGTATCCAGATTCTCTAAATCATACTTGGACCTGTTTATTCCATGTATCTTTATTATATGCTTGATACTCTTTTTCTCAGTGGGATATATACTCCTTCTAGATATCTGTGATAACATAACAGAATATTCAGGATTGAGCACAGGTACTCCAGATTTTAGTGCTCTTATTGCTTGAATCTCATTGCAAAGATGAAATAATCACTGGAAGTTGCTTGTTTTCATATGTATTCATGTTTTCCTTAGTGTGAAGATTGTAATTTCACTGATAAAGCTACTTTGATAGACACAGACATGGATTGTCTACTAATTGTTACCTTTTGTTTGCTTATATTTACTTATATAAACTGATGAAGGCCGTGTGGCCAAAAACGTTTTTTGCAACAATCGTGATCATCTGTATATTCTGAATTAAGAAATAAAAATCGCTTTATCAGCATAAAGAGACTTCACGTTTCCTATTCTTGGTGTGCCAGGGTTCATATATGTATCTAAACATATAAGTAAGCTGTAATATTTTTTGTGCAACTTTTAAAGGAGTTTTGTATGCAGGATAAAGTGTGTTCACACCTGTTCATTAAATTCATCGTAATTTATGCCACTAAAGTTGGATAACATACTCAAGAAATGCACACCTCCATTTCTGATGGAGGTGAGTGCTGGATACCAAACATGATTCATTAAGTGACAATAACCAATTAATAAAACTGGACAGTGTGCTCCAGCTCAGCTCTTCGTTAAGTTTTACACCAGTTACAACTGTCTTAATTAATTGCCCCCTTGCTGTTTATGTCTTCTCTTGAGTTGCTATTTCTCTCCCTATGAATAATTTTCAAAGTTTTTAAGTAGTAACAATAGGCTGTGCAGAGGAATAAATTGCACCCAGGCAGTGGTACCTATTGGGCCCAAAGGCCCCACTGCTGGTATTGCAAATCAGGCTGTTTTTTTTGGTTTTGCATTTGGGCTTAAGACTTTTAAGTTACATTTCCATCTGTGATAAATTATAGATACAAACCTTTAATATTGCTTTGTGATGGTGATATGATTCTAGTTTTTATTAGTCCGTGTAATTAAGACATGATCTTTACTGGCACTTCATGATGTACAATATTTCGTTGTCTCAAAGAAATTGACTTTTGCTGTGTTATGATGTGTATAGCAGAAACATGGACTAGAGACTACCAATGTATTAGGCTAATGATTGTTCTTACTCTTGGGAAATGCCTGTGTGATGAGGGAGAGGATTAGGGAATGGACTCAAATATTGTTCTAGATAATCTATAATAAAGAAAAGGTATACTCACTCGTATAGACTTTTGCACTGAAGTTTTATTGTGGCATATTTACACAGTGCAGGGAAGGAGGGGAATAAGCAGATAATGAGTCGTGACGTGCCTAGGTTAGTGCTTCCACTGGTCCTATACCTGTGACATCATTTCCCCTGTTTCAATCAGTGGGAGAGCTTAACGCTGTCACAGGTGTTCACAAAATATACAATTAGTGTTAAAAATGAAACCATCATAAAGAGACTATAGAACTATAGAACTATAGAACCAACAAATGCAAAACAAAAAGGAAGGTCCTTAGGCCCTTTAGACAAAGGATCCGGAGAGGACGAGGACGAAGGAGATCTTGGAAAAACCAGACCATCGGCTATAAAAAGGAAACATGTCTCCTGGAGGGACTAAATCTTGTGGAAGGAAAAAATGAAAATAATTCCATAAACATTGTAAATCTCACCGATGTACTATTATCTGAAGGATTACAATCTGTTCTCGAAAAAGGACTACATTTTTGCATCCCAGAAAGGTTCAGTCTTACGGACTTTAAAATAGATCTTTTCAAGGCTAGTAGGAAAATTCATCTCTATAAATATTTTAATTATGTGAAATTTCAAATAAATTCAGAAGAGAGTATAGTGAATGAAGAAAAAACGATTAAAATCGTCCCTTTGCGTTTTCTTGGGCCAGACAGTGCTCTGAATAAAGTTGCTGAAGGTAATGACTCCTCTCAGGAGTTTTGTTCCATTAAAAATCTAACTTGCTGGGGGGGAGGGAGGTCAAATCTAACTTCATGCCCCCAATATCACCAGGTAACAATATAGATCTTTTTCAAGAAATGGTTATTAAAGATATAGAATCTCTAATATATCCTGAGCCCTTTTTAAGCATAAATGAAAAAGAAAAAGATGCTATAAACGAATTCCAAAGTCAGAATAACCTTATTGTCAGAAAAGCTGACAAAGGAAACAGCATCGTTCTCTTTAAAATGTTTATCAAAAACGTCTTTTAGATTCTATTATGTCCCAAAAAGAAAAATGTAGAAAATTCTTACATACTAGTGTTTTGAATAAATTTATTTCTAAAAAGAGAGCAGAAACTCAGCTGCCAGAACATCCTCTAAAACCTTACTGGTATGATTAGCCAAAATACATAAATCACCATTAAATCCCCCTGGTTACCCTAACGTGGTGGGGACAGGTTCACTCACCGAGCCCCTGTCAAGGTATGTTGACTGGCTATTACGCCCTTACTATGTACCATACCTGCCTATGAAAAGGATTTGTTCAATGTCATACAAATGATAGCTCAAATAGAATGGCAAGGGACTTTTAACTTTTAGTCTTTATTGATGTAGAAAGCCTTTATACCTGAAACCCTCAAAATCTAGGTATACAATGTGTAAAAACTATCCTATTGAAAAATGGTACTGATCTTCCTAGCATTGATTTCATTTGCGACTCTTTGAATTTTATTTTAAAGAATAATACCTTCACTTTTCTTGACAAAAATGGGACCTGCAACACTGCGGGACCGCAATAGGGACCCCGGTTGCATGTACCTTTGCTAATTTTTGTAGCAATTTTTGAAGAGGTTTACATCTATGATATAAATAATCCTTTCCTGAAACATATTAAATGCACTCTTAGGTACTTAGACGATATTTGTATGGTCTGGGATGGCACTGAATCTGAGTTTTCTGCTTTTGTCAGTTATCTAAATATTAAGATCACATATATGTTGTTCATCTCCCAATTTGGAGGTAAAAATCTCAATTTTCTGGAAATAAAAATGGAAATTCAAGATGGGAAAGTAACAAGATCCCTTTTTGAAAAACCCATTACCACAAATTCATATTTACATTATAACAGTGCCAACCCACGCCATACAAAAGAATAATTACCATATAGCCAATTTCTAAGACTGAAAAGATTTTTAATTGAGAGGTTATCCAGATAAAACACCACAAGTAGCCAGGGATCAAGCCTTTAATACTAATAAAAATTCTTCACAGTTTTCTAGAACTAAATACAAAAAATTGTAAAATGTACTCAGTTTTGCAGGTCTTGAAAATATTACTCCCTCTCCCCGTGGTGGTGATACCCATAAAAGCCTCCTCCAAAAAGAAGCAAGATGGATTCTGGACATGCGGGCACAAGGAGCGCTAGTTCTGAATGACAAGTTGGATCTTACTGTGTTCTTGTGATACAAAAATATATAGATTTATCTAAACACCCATAAAAATTAAAAAAATATTTTTTGTCCAATCTTTTCATTCCTTCTTCCTTCCCTTTCTTCCCTCTCTATAGATCTTTGGAGTTTTTTACTTGCTCTTAGTGCGGTGTTTTCTTTTCTGCTTGCCGTTTGTCCTTCGACTCCGCCTAGTGGCCTCTCTGTGAAAAGTTCTTAATACGAACATAATTCTACAGCCTGCTGTTTTCCTGCCACATCAATTTACGATACGGTAAATACCCTGTCTATTATTGTTCCTGTTACATTTGGGTAAGATTTTCTTCCTATAAGAGGAAATCGCCTAATTGAAGAATTCAAAAGGTTTTTTAACCCTTAGGGTACCTCTACACGCCGCTACTGGCGGGTGGATACAACCAGCTACATGCTACAAATGTAGCTTGTAGCGGCAAAATACCCGTAGTAGCGGCGTGTGAAGACGGTAGGAGGCACCCGGCAACAGATGCACCCGGCAACAGATGCATCTGTTTCCGAGCACTGCCCTGAAACAGGTGGCTACACAGGCGATTGTAGCGAGCTGTATTGGCGTGTAAAAAAGCAACAGAAGGGATGTGTCGACACCAGGCAATGTACCTGGTATGTAGCTGGGGCGTGACACAGGCTCCGGGATACCGCCCCTTCAGCGATCATTGGTGGAAGCTCCTGTGTTACGATTGGTAGTCGCTGCATAGGGAGGCATATTTAAGGAGCTGACCAGTCACACTACACAATTGCTCGAGCGTCATGTATTAAACAGCCTCCTGCGATGCCTGGCCAATCATGGGTTTCTTGCTTTGTCCTATCAGTAGGTACGACGTCTCGTAATCCACAATTGTGGCACGCCTATGTGCTGTCCCTGCTGCACCAGGTCCGCCCATATTAGCTGGTTGTAGCGGTGTGTAAATGAGGTAAGATGAGCTACAGAAGGTGACTTGAGACACCCGGCGGTGTATCCAGAGATAGATGTAACGTAGAGTAGCGCACCTTGTGGCGGCGTGTAAAGGTGGTGTGATTACCGTTTGTAACCGTTTGTGCGTGCTCGTGCACGTGAAGTAGCTGGTTGTATCCACCCGCCAGTAGCGGCGTGTAAAGGTACCCTAAGTGATGGAACCAATTTCCACTTTAATGACCAGACCGTTTTTTGTAATTCTGACCTGTGTCCTTCTATGAAGTAATAACTCTGGAACACTTCAACGGATCCTAGCGATTCTGAGATTGTTTTTGCGAGACATGTTAGTGGTAAATTTATGTCAATAATTTTTGCATTTATTTGTGAAAAAAATAAAAAAATTGGCAAACATTTTGAAAATTTCACAATTTTCAAATTTTGAATTTTTATTCTGTTAAACCAGAGAGTTATGTGACACAAAATTGTTAATAAATAACATTTCCCACATGTCTACTTCACATCAGCACAATTTTGGAAAAAAAAAATTTTTGGGTTAGGAAGTTATAAGGGTTCAAAGTTCATCAGCAATTTCTCATTTTTCAGTAAATTTACAAAACCATTTTTTTTAGTGACCACATCACATTTGAAATCCCTTTGATGGGTGTACATGAAAGAAAACACCCAAAAGTGACACCATTCTAAAAATTGCACCCCTTAAGCTACTCAAAACTACATTCAAGAAGATTATTAACCCTTCAGTTGCTCCACAGGAACTAAAGCAAAGTGGAAACAAAAAATGGACATTTTAATTTTTCCAACAAAAATGTTCCTTTAGCCTCAATTTTTTCATTTTTCACATGGGCAACAGAATAAAATGCATCCAAACGTTTTTCGGGCAATTTCTCCTGAGTACACCGATACCTCATATGTGCTCATAAACCACTGTTTGGGCGCACGGCAGGGCTCTGTAGGGAGGGAGCGCAATTTGACTTTTGGAGCTAATTTTCAATTCAAAAAGTCAAATGGCACTCCTTCCCTTTTGAGCCCTGCCGTGTGCCCAAACAGTGGGTTATGACCACATATGAGGTATGGGTGTACTCGGGAGAAATTGCCCGACAAATTTTAGGATGCATTTTATCCTGTTGCTCATGTGAAAATAAAAAAGTGAGGCCAAAGGAAATTTTTTGTGGAAAAAAAAGTACTTTTTCATTTTTACGGATCAATTTGAGAAGCACTTGGGGGTTCAAAGTGCTTACTATGCATCTAGATAAGTTCCTTGGGGGGTCTAGTTTCCAAAGTGGGGTAAGTTGTGGGGGAGCTCCAATGTTTAGGCACACAGGGGCTCTCCATATGCGACATGATATCCGCTAACAATTTGAATGAAAAATTAGCCCCAATTGTTAGTGGACACTATATCGCATATGGAGAACCCCTGTGTGCCTAAACATTGGAGCTCCCTAAAAGTCACCCATTTTCGAAACTAGACCCCACCAAGGAACTTATCTAGATGGGTGGTGAGCACTTTGAACCCCCAGGTGCTTCACAAATCAATCCGTAAAAATGAAAAAAGAAAATTTTTGTGGAAAAAAAGGACTTTTTCATTTTTATGGATCAATATGTGAAGCACCTGGGGATTCAAAGTGCTCACTATGCATCTAGATAAGTTCCTTGGGGGTCTAGTTTACAAAATGGGGTCACTTGTGGGGAAGCTCCAATGTTTAGGCACACAGGGGCTCTCCATATGCAACATGGTGTCCGCTAACGATTTGTATGGAAAATTAGCTCCAATTTTTAGCGGATACCATGTTGCGTTTGGAGAGCCCCTTTGTGCCTAAACATTGGAGCTCCTCTACAAGTGACCCCATTTTTGGAAACTAGACGCCTCAAGGATTATATCTAGGGGTATAGTGAGCATTTGGAATCTACAGCTACTTCACAGAATTTGATAATGTCATATTGAACATTTTCTTTTTTTCGCACAATTTCTTACTCTTAGAGCACATGCACAAGATCCGGAGACACCGTGTCCTGGTCATCTCCTCTCCTGCATTTTTTTTTATTATATCTTTATGAAATATAAAAAAAAACAACGTGGGGCTTCGCCCTATATTTTTGGACCAGCCAGGTACAGCAGGAAGCTACGGGCTGCCACCAATCCCTTCTGCCTAGTTTTACCTGGCTGTAAACCAAAAATATAGGGAAGCCCTTTTATTTAATTGTTTCATGAAATAATTAAAAAAAAAACAGCGTGGGCTTCGCCATGTTTTTGGGCCACCCAGGTACAACTAGGCAGCTGGGGGCTGGAATCCTCAGCGTAGGGAGGACCAAGCTTTCAGGACCCTCCCCTGCTGTGAATTGCAGTCTGCAGCCGCCCCAGAAAATGGCGCATTCATAGAAGCACCATTTTCTGGTGCTGTATTAAGCTCTTCCAGCTGCTGTGTAGCGGTGGCAGCCTGGGTATAAGGGGTTATTGCCAGCTTTTTGGCAGCTGGCACTAAGCCCGAGATTCTTAATGTCTGGCCGATATTAGACCGGGCCATTAGGAATCCCTAGTAAATTATAAAGAAGACACAAGACAGAGAAAAATATTTTTATTAGAAAAAAAACACAGACACTATTTAGACCCCATCTTTATTATTCTTTGGCATCCGACGTAGTCCAGTGATAAGGTCTGATGTAGTCCAGTGGGAGGTCCCTCGATGATGTTCAGTCTTTTACAGCATATCGGGGCATCCCCCATGTGCTATAAAAGCTGGCATTCTTCCAGGAGAATGACAGGTCATGACCTCAGTAGGGTGATGGCAGGTCAAGATCCTTGGTTCACAAAGCGTCAGTTGTGATCCCATCATGGGATCACAATTGACCCTTTGTGAACCAAGGATCCTGACCTGCCATGACCTCACTGAGATCATGAACTGTCAGTCTCTGCATAGACTGACAGCTCATGATCTCAGTGAGGTCATGGCAGGTCAGGATCCTTGGTTCACAAAGGGTCAATTGTGATCCCATCATAGGATCACAATTGACACCTGTGTGAACCAAGGATCCTGACCTGCCATGACCTCACTAAGATCATGAGCTGTCAGTCTATGCGCAGACAGAGCAGTCTCTGCATAGACTGACAGCTCATAATCTCAGTGAGGTCATGGCAGGTCAGGATCCTTGGTTCACAAAGGGTCAATTGTGATCCCATCATGGGATCACAATTGACCCCTGTGTGAACCAAACATCCTGACCTGCCATGACCTCGCTGAGATCATGAGCTGTCAGTCTATGCGCTGACAGAGCAGTCTCTGCATAGACTGACAGCTCATGATCTCAGTGAGGTCATGGCAGGTCAGGATCATCGGTTCACAAAGGGTCAATTGTGATCCCATCATGGGATCACAATTGACCCCTGTGTAAACCAAGGATCATGACTTGCCATGACCTCACTGAGGTCATGAGCTGTCATCCCCCTGGAAAACAGAGCAGTTTCTGCTCTGTCTGCGCATGCACCTGACACAGAGTAGGAAGAAGAGGCGCAGGGGGCAGGATCAGAGAAGATCCCGGTGGTAGGTATGCGGGATGACGGGGAGATGGTGACTGGGGGATGGCAGCTCAGATGGGAGGGAGATGATGATGCGGTGGCGGCGACGGGTGCGGGTGATGACCGGTGCTTGGGGGGACTGAGGGGATCCGAAGGCAGGGGGTTGTTCCTCTCTGATGTGACATGTCACATCAGAGAGGAATCCACACCTGGGGACTGCAGACGGCTGCCAGCGCTGCTATTGGCATGCTGTGGCGCCATTTTAGGAGGAGGGGAGAGGGTGGAGGCTGAGTACTGGTACCAGGGGCTGTGTACCGGTTCCAGGGGACAGGGACAGACATTTCTCTGTCATGCCACAGGTTTGATCCTGTGGCATCACAGATAAATCCTTATTTTACCGACAATTTAGTGTATATTTATGTGATCGTGGTAATACACCGGTAAACAGTGTATAACCGTGATCACATGGCCGGTACCAATAAAAACCGGCCTGATTCATAATCTGCAGGGTCTCAGCTACCGGGGTAACCCGGTAGCTGAAACCCTGGAGATTTTCAGGCACTGGGGGGTGCTACAGGGCCTTTTCTGTTCTGACTTATTTTCACGTCCTAACAGTATAAGGACCCTATAATGCCACCATTTTTTTTACAGTGGGCCGTCACTAAGATGTTAAAAAATGCAATTAATAATGAATTTCCTATCTACTATATAATTGCCCTATCATGTCTGCCTGTCTGTATCTCTGTAACTGAAATCCCGTGTCGCTAATTGGTTGCCATACGGCCACACCCCCTAGCCAGGACCCTCAACCCATTGGCTGTCCCCGCTGTCACTCACTACACCCAGTACTCTATTCTTTTTACTATCAAATGCGAAGAGTTGTGTGTTTGGGGAAGGAGATGAGGAGCAGAGTGGAAGAAGAGGGCACCTGCCTGCTCCACTCCCGGGGCCACACCACTGGGATGGAGAGCACACAAACTCCTGGGGATCTAGGATTAGCTGGAACAAGCTCCATGCACACCGACACCGCCGCACACCGACACCGCCGTACACCGACACCGCCGCCCACAGACACGTCCACACACTGACACAACTGAACATCGACACTGCTGCACACTGACACCACTGAACACAGACACTGCCACTTACTGACACCGCCGCACACTGACACCACTGAACACCGACACCACTACACACCAACACCGCAACACACAGACACTGCCGCACACAGACACCGCCGCACACAGACACCGCCGCACACAGACACCGCCGCACACAGACACCGCCGCACACAGACACCGCCGCACACAGACACCGCCGCACATCAACACCACTGAACAGACACGGCCACACACAGATACCGCCGCATATTCACCCCGCTGAACACTGACACCACTGAACACAGACACTGCCACACACAGACACCACCGCTCACCGACACCACCGCACACTGGCACCACTGAACACTGACACCGCTGTACACAGATACCGCTGTACACAGATACCGCCACACACAGACACCGCTGCACACCGTCACTGCCGCACACCAGCAGCACTGAACATAGACACCACCGCACACAGATACCGTCACACACAGACACTGCTGCATACTCACACCACTGAATACTGACACTGCTGCACACTGACATCACTTAACACAGACACCACTGAACACTGACACCGCCACACACACACCACCGCACACAGACACCAACAAACACCAACACCGCCTAACACCGACACCGCCGCACACAGACACTGCTGCACACTGACACCTCTGAACACCCACACTGCCGCATACCGCCACTGCCACACACAGATACCGTTGAACACCGACACTGCTGCACACTGACACCGCTGCACACTGACACTGCTGCACACTGACACTGCTGCATACTGACACTGTTCAACACTGACACCGCTGAACACCGACACTGCTGCACACTGAAACCACTGAGCACTGACACCACCACACAGACACCACCGCACACAGACACCAATGCACACCGACACCACCGCACACTGACATTGCTGCACACAGACACTGCCGTACACAGACACCACTGAACACTGACACCGCCGAACACCGACACCGCCGCACACTGACACCACTGAACACTGACACCGCCGCACACAGACACCGCCACACACAGACATTGCCGCACACAGACACCACCGCACACTGACATTGTGCACACAGACACTGCCGTACACAGACACCACTGAACACTGACATCGCCGCACACTGACACCACTGCACACAGACACCACTGCACACTGACACCATCGAACACCGACACCGCCGCACACTGACACCATTGAACACTGACACCGCTGCACACAGACATTGCTGCACACAGACACTGCCGTACACAGAAACCAGTGAACACTGACACCGCCGAACACTGACACCACTGAACACAGACACCGCCGCACACAGACACCACTGAACACCAACATGGCCAAACAACAACACCGTTGCACACCAACACCGCTGCACACTGACACCGCCCCACACCGACACCACTGAACACCGACACTGCCGCACATAGACACCGCCGCACACTGACACGACTGAACACTGTCACCGCCGCACAAAGACACCGTTGCACACCACTGCATACACACACCGCTTCACACTGCCGCACACCAACACTGCCATACACTGACACCACTGAACACAGACACCGCCGCACACTGCCACCACTGAACACCGACACCGCTGCACACAGACACCATCGAACACAGACACCGCCGCACACCGACACCACCGCACACCGACACCATTGAACACAGACACCACCACACACAGATACCACAGCACACAGACACTGCCACATACTCACACCGCTGAACACAGACACTGCAGCACACAGACACCGCCGCACACTGACACCGCCGCACACCGACACCACTGAACACAGACACCACCGCACACAGATACCGCTGCACACATACACTGCTGCATACTCACACTGTTGAACACTGACACGGCTGCACACTGACACCACTTAACACCGACACCACTGAACACCGACACTGCCACACACACACCGCCGCACGCAGACACCACTAAAAACTGACACCGCCGCACACCCAAATTGCCGCACACCGACACCGCCACACACAGACACCGCTGAACACCGACACTGCTGCACACTGACACCACTGAACACTGATAACGCCACACACAGACACCGCCTCACACAGACACCACCGCACACCGACACCGCCGCACACTGACATTGCTGCACACAGACACTGCCGTACACAGACACCACTGAACATCGACACTGCTGCACACCGACACCGCTGAACACTGACACTGCTGCACACTGACACCACTGAACACTGACACTGCCGCACACCAACACCACCGCACACAGACAATGCCACACATAGACACCGCTGCACACTGACACCGCTGCACACTATCATCGCTGCACACTGACATCGCTGCACACTGACATCGCTGCACACTGACACCACTGAACACCGACACCACTGAAATCCGACCCTGCCGCACACTGACACCACTGCACATAGACACCGCCGCACACAGACATCACTCAACACCAACACTGCCGCAAACTGACACCAATGAACACCGACACCGCCATACACACAGTGCCGCACACAGACACCGCTGCACACTCACACCACTGAACACCAACACCGCCGTACAGTGACATCACCACACACAGACACCACCACATAGACACAACTAAACACCAACACCGCCGTACACCGACACCGCCACACACAAACACCACCGAACACCGACACTGCTGCACATCGGCACTGCTGCACACCGGCATTGCTGTACACTGACATTGCTATACACCGACACTGCTGCACAATGACACTGCTGCACACTGACACCACTGAACTCCAACACTGCTGTATACCCATAGAACGCCAACCATAGAAATCTACACTTTCACATACCTGGGGCCTTTTAGGCCTGTGTGCAAATAACATGGAGTAACTCAAACAGAAATACTTTTCAAAGTTTATTTGAGATGTGAATATTTCAAAACATTATAATTATGTGCATAAAACAAAAAAGTAATTACACCGTCTTAACACGCCCAATATATGCATTCTATGTAATTCATTATATATATATAACGATTTTTTTTTGTCTAAAAGTTTTTTTATATAAAAGGTGTAGTAAACAGGGTGCAGGAATATTTATTTTCAAAAACTTTCCTTTTCAACTTTACTGATTATCTTGACAATTTTCACATGTTATTTTTTTGGAAGAATGTTCCTTGCAGACATTTTGTCCACAAGTAGTACAGAAATGCTCAGATTTCCTTTCCTTCTTTGCTGGACAAATATAACAGCGCATTCTTTTTTTCTCTGTGCTCTGGATGTTCCTGAAAATGTATACCACATCGGATCATAGCTTCTGTAATTTGCCTTGACAAGCATTTCGTGTTGCTTCGCTCCATCATGGTAGGCATCAAAAGTTCATAGCAAAGTTCTATCAAGAATAGACGTTTCTTGTCCTTCCTGTTGGCATGGAATTGTGGATGAGTTTCACTATAAACAATATAGCTATTGAGGGCTGACACATCAAGGATATTATAAAGAATTACTACAGGCCAATGTTTTGTCTGCCTTTTGCACGAATAATCTCCAATCATTTCATCCATCTTGTCCACATCTCATTTTGTTTCATTGTAATGCAGTATGATTTCAGGTTTTTGTTTCCTGTCATCGATGTCAATGCTTCCATCATATAAATCTAAAGGAAGACTGGTCTATGTATGCACCACGATATAATATACAGGTCTGTGCCAACCACCAATATAATCAAGATATGCACAGAAAAAAGAGCTTTTTTTGGGGGGATATTAAAGGCACCAAAGACCTGGGCAATCAATTATAAAGCATACAAACGCCAAAAAGGAACCGTTACACAAGGTTATATATAGAAAATATCAAACAGCTTTTATTGAACACTAAAGTATAAAGACACACACTTTTAAAACACAAGTAAAAGTAGTACACAGACTACATATGAGGTGTGTGGGTAACAACAATGCTGCAAACAATGGTCACGGAAAAATAGTAAAGTGCTACAGCCGCATCTATATTGCACACAGTATATACAGAGCCATGTATAGGACATATATATGTCCACCAAACAATATAAATAACTGGATATAGCTAAAATATCTACATCATTCACATGAGGCCCAAAGGTTCACAAGTACCAGTGCATAAATAAATGTGGCAATATATATTTAGTAATGAGACCTGATAGACGTATTATCCTCAGTTTTAGTTCAAGGAGTCCATAGAACTAAGAGATCTGGAGGTCACCATTAGCTAAACCGGACCATGTGCAGCAAAGTCAGATGATGGAATGAGCCCCACGCGTTACGCCCACTGGCTTCCTCAGGGGTACTATTACCTCATTCCCCTGACCTTATATATTAGTGATCTTAATTAAGCAGATATAGACTCAACCTACCATGAATCTGGAAGTAACACATCAGATCCTCCCCCATTCTCCATGCAGGTTACTCACCACCTGTTGTGCTCAGGTGCAAACAATCATAGTTGCAGGCTCCCAGGGATCAGAGACCGCCTCATGATAACAGCACAAATCTGTGCTGACATGTGCCTCCATTGCAGCGTGGGACGGAGCGCCCACGCATGCGCATAAGTTTGCGTTCCACCTGGAACGCAAACCGGAAGTCACATTGTCAGGAGGCGGAAGTGACGCGACGGACGGCCAGCGCGTCACTACATTCAATTAGAGCTATGGGGCTTGTCCAGAAAGTAATGCAGCACTGTGCTGGGAGTAATATCAACCACTCAGCCACAAGGGGGAGCGATCTAGGAGATGTTAAACATTCATTACTTTTTAGATAGAAAGAGAACCTTTGTGCGACTCCTCCTATAACATTTGGAATTATAATACATAGGCCCCCTATTGGGGAATAGTAAATACTGCAATATCCTGGGAAAAAATACCACAGGTATGGAATAGGCAGGCTACAAGAGGAAAACTAAAGCGGGGATGCTCAGATGTGTATAGATATATATTTATATATCGGGCAGAGCCAGATACAAACACAAGAGACAATGAGAACTAGAAAATGGTTGTTGTGGCCACAACAAAGAGGACAGTTTGGTGTGAAAAGCATGGAGAGAAGGTTATAACCAAGCATGAAGAGCAAAGATATTAAAAGACATAGCTAGTAGCAACTGGGACACTTAGATACCTTACACCTCAATAATAGCAATATAATTACTGTTTGTAAAATCCTGTAAACAGAAGATTTTCATTAATGCCAAGAGGAAATACACAGTTCAAATTGAAAATCCAGCGTGACTCAGCCCGTAGCAAGGACAAGGAGGCATTACCACCCCGAATATTCGTCTTGATTTGTTGTAGGCCCACAATTTCCGTTCCGTGGATTCTGCCACCATGTTTGTCTTTATAATGTTGAGCAACCGTAGAAATGGTTTTACCTTTTTTCAGGTGGTCATTAGCCAGAGAGATGTTCGAGAAATGTTGTTGTACCCTTTTGCGAAGTTCTTGTGTGGTTTGACCCACATAGTGTAAGCCGCAAGGGCAAGTTAACGCATAAACCACATTCTGGGAACGACAATTGATGTATTGATGTAATTCATATTCTTTTCCATTCTGGTTGTTGGTGAATTTCACAGTTCTTGGCATAAACTGACAAACACAGCAGTTTCCACAGGCGAAAGAGCCTTTAAGGGTGAAACCTGTGCCCAACCTTGTCACGGGCCTAGTAAAGTGGCTTCTTGTGAGAGTGTCTCGAAGGTTACGTGCTCTTCTCGCAGTAAGTAGTGGCTTCTCTGAAACAAGAGGACATATTTTACTGTCAGAAGTCAAAATACTCCAATTTTTATGTAGCAGACCCCACACATCTCTCCACTGGTTGTTGAAGGTGGTAATAAGACGGGGTGCAGAGGGTGTCTGTCCAACTCTAGTTCTAGGTTTCAATAGGGTAGATCTATCTTGTTCCCTAGCATGGTTAAAGGCACGGCCCACCAGACTCTTGGGATACCCCCTTTCCCGAAATCTGAGACTCAGATCCAGAGATTGATGTAAAAAATCTTCTTCTAGACTACAGTTGCGTTTAACCCTTAAAAATTGACCAGTTGGAATGCCCCTTTTAAGATGGGGTGGGTGAAAGCTATCGTGATGGAGCAGGCTATTACTGGCTGTTACCTTACGATGTAAACATGTCCGGATTCTGTTTCCATCCAGCTGTAATTGCACATCCAAAAAATCCAAAGTGGTGGCTGAGATGTTCCATGTCAGACGAATATTCAAATTGTTTTGATTAAGACCTGTAATGAAATCCAAACATGACTCCCTCGTCCCCCTCCACAGAAAGACCACATCATCGATATAGCGGAACCAACCACAGACAGACCCCATAAAGGCCGGCGAGGGGTACACGTGCTCCCCCTCCCACCACCCGAGGAACAGGTTAGCAAAAGAGGGAGCACAACGCGCCCCCATCGCCGCGCCAGAGATCTGCCTGTAGAAGGTCCGATCGAAAACAAAGTAGTTCTGCTTTAAGGTAAAGCTGAGGAGTCTAAGAAGGAAATCATTATGCAATGTCTTACCACCAAGTTCCTTATCCAGAAACGTAGATACGGCATGCAGTTCCACCATATGCGAATATGGCTCCTGTGTAGGCCCAACAGGCGAGTTCTGTATTCCTGAAGGCTTTTCACATTCCACCATATGCGAATATGGCTCCTGTGTAGGCCCAACAGGCGAGTTCTGTATTCCTGAAGGCTTTTCACATTCCACCATATGCGAATATGGCTCCTGTGTAGGCCCAACAGGCGAGTACCTTTTTTCATACCATGGTACACGATATTAAAGCATTGAAGAAGAGAAACAACTACAAGTTACATAACTTGACCAGGGATGAAAGAGAAGCCCTCCGTACCTTGGAAGGTAATAAGGCCTTTGTCATCAAAGAGGCGGACAAAGGGGGCAATGTGGTGCTGTGGCCTGTTGATCAATATGTAGGTGAAGCACACCGACAATTGCATAATCCTAACCTGTATACTAAACTTCCTTCAGACCCCACAGCAATTTTTCAGAAGAAACTGTGTAACCTCGTCTCTGATGCTTTCTATATGGGCATAATCAATAAACGGGAGAAAGACTTCCTGACTCCAACCAATCCAATAATTCCAACTCTGTACCTTTTGCCAAAGGTACATAAGTCTTTGAATAATCCACCTGGAAGACCCATTGTATCTGGCATCGGTAGTTTGATTGAACATTCATGCGAATATGTTGATTTTTTCCTCCAGCCTCTAGTTACCAACTTAAAATCGTACATCAGAGATACATTACATCTACTAGAAATTTTGGAGAAAGTACGGATTCCGGACAACATATTACTTGTCTCGCTGGATATTGAAGCCTTATACACGAGCATCGGACACAAGGTCGGACTGCATGCCGTATCTACGTTTCTGGATAAGGAACTTGGTGGTAAGACATTGCATAATGATTTCCTTCTTAGACTCCTCAGCTTTACCTTAAAGCAGAACTACTTTGTTTTCGATCGGACCTTCTACAGGCAGATCTCTGGCGCGGCGATGGGGGCGCGTTGTGCCCCCTCTTTTGCTAACCTGTTCCTCGGGTGGTGGGAGGGGGAGCACGTGTACCCCTCGCCGGCCTTTATGGGGTCTGTCTGTGGTTGGTTCCGCTACATCGATGATGTGGTCTTTCTGTGGAGGGGGACGAGGGAGTCATGTTTGGATTTCATTACAGGTCTTAATCAAAACAATTTGAATATTCGTCTGACATGGAACATCTCAGCCACCACTTTGGATTTTTTGGATGTGCAATTACAGCTGGATGGAAACAGAATCCGGACATGTTTACATCGTAAGGTAACAGCCAGTAATAGCCTGCTCCATCACGATAGCTTTCACCCACCCGATCTTAAAAGGGGCATTCCAACTGGTCAATTTTTAAGGGTTAAACGCAACTGTAGTCTAGAAGAAGATTTTTTACATCAATCTCTGGATCTGAGTCTCAGATTTCGGGAAAGGGGGTATCCCAAGAGTCTGGTGGGCCGTGCCTTTAACCATGCTAGGGAACAAGATAGATCTACCCTATTGAAACCTAGAACTAGAGTTGGACAGACACCCTCTGCACCCCGTCTTATTACCACCTTCAACAACCAGTGGAGAGATGTGTGGGGTCTGCTACATAAAAATTGGAGTATTTTGACTTCTGACAGTAAAATATGTCCTCTTGTTTCAGAGAAGCCACTACTTACTGCGAGAAGAGCACGTAACCTTCGAGACACTCTCACAAGAAGCCACTTTACTAGGCCCGTGACAAGGTTGGGCACAGGTTTCACCCTTAAAGGCTCTTTCGCCTGTGGAAACTGCTGTGTTTGTCAGTTTATGCCAAGAACTGTGAAATTCACCAACAACCAGAATGGAAAAGAATATGAATTACATCAATACATCAATTGTCGTTCCCAGAATGTGGTTTATGCGTTAACTTGCCCTTGCGGCTTACACTATGTGGGTCAAACCACACAAGAACTTCGCAAAAGGGTACAACAACATTTCTCGAACATCTCTCTGGCTAATGACCACCTGAAAAAAGGTAAAACCATTTCTACGGTTGCTCAACATTATAAAGACAAACATGGCGGCAGAATCCACGGAACGGAAATTGTGGGCCTACAACAAATCAAGACGAATATTCGGGGTGGTAATGCCTCCTTGTCCTTGCTACGGGCTGAGTCACGCTGGATTTTCAATTTGAACTGTGTATTTCCTCTTGGCATTAATGAAAATCTTCTGTTTACAGGATTTTACAAACAGTAATTATATTGCTATTATTGAGGTGTAAGGTATCTAAGTGTCCCAGTTGCTACTAGCTATGTCTTTTAATATCTTTGCTCTTCATGCTTGGTTATAACCTTCTCTCCATGCTTTTCACACCAAACTGTCCTCTTTGTTGTGGCCACAACAACCATTTTCTAGTTCTCATTGTCTCTTGTGTTTGTATCTGGCTCTGCCCGATATATAAATATATATCTATACACATCTGAGCATCCCCGCTTTAGTTTTCCTCTTGTAGCCTGCCTATTCCATACCTGTGGTATTTTTTCCCAGCATATTGCAGTATTTACTATTCCCCAATAGGGGGCCTATGTATTATAATTCCAAATGTTATAGGAGGAGTCGCACAAAGGTTCTCTTTCTATCTAAAAAGTAATGAATGTATAACATCTCCTAGATCGCTCCCCCTTGTGGCTGAGTGGTTGATATTACTCCCAGCACAGTGCTGCATTACTTTCTGGACAAGCCCCATAGCTCTAATTGAATGTAGTGACGCGCTGGCCGTCCGTCGCGTCACTTCCGCCTCCTGACCATGTGACTTCCGGTTTGCGTTCCAGGTGGAACGCAAACTTATGCGCATGTGTGGGCGCTCCGTCCCACGCTGCAATGGAGGCACATGTCAGCACAGATTTGTGCTGTTATCATGAGGCGGTCTCTGATCCCTGGGAGCCTGCAACTATGATTGTTTGCACCTGAGCACAACAGGTGGTGAGTAACCTGCATGGAGAATGGGGGAGGATCTGATGTGTTACTTCCAGATTCATGGTAGGTTGAGTCTATATCTGCTTAATTAAGATCACTAATATATAAGGTCAGGGGAATGAGGTAATAGTACCCCTGAGGAAGCCAGTGGGCGTAACGCGTGGGGCTCATTCCATCATCTGACTTTGCTGCACATGGTCCGGTTTAGCTAATGGTGACCTCCAGATCTCTTAGTTCTATGGACTCCTTGAACTAAAACTGAGGATAATACGTCTATCAGGTCTCATTACTAAATATATATTGCCACATTTATTTATGCACTGGTACTTGTGAACCTTTGGGCCTCATGTGAATGATGTAGATATTTTAGCTATATCCAGTTATTTATATTGTTTGGTGGACATATATATGTCCTATACATGGCTCTGTATATACTGTGTGCAATATAGATGCGGCTGTAGCACTTTACTATTTTTCAGTGACCATTGTTTGCAGCATTGTTGTTACCCACACACCTCATATGTAGTCTGTGTACTACTTTTACTTGTGTTTTAAAAGTGTGTGTCTTTATACTTTAGTGTTCAATAAAAGCTGTTTGATATTTTCTATATATAACCTTGTGTAACGGTTCCTTTTTGGCGTTTGTATGCTTTATAATTGATTGCCCAGGTCTTTGGTGCCTTTAATATCCCCCCCAAAAAAGCTCTTTTTTCTGTGCAATGCTTCCATCATGATGCATTGTACTCAGTAAGATCACAGATTTTTCTTTCTTTGCTTTATAAGATACCATTGTCACTTGATTGCAGAAACCAAACACGAGTGTAAAGTGGTCTCTTGGGATTGTGCTTCATAATTGGAGGAATTTTGCAGCGGTTTGGCCTCATAGTACCAACAAGTGTGAGTTTTTTTCTGAAGCAAATATTTGCCCAGTTCCAGATTGGTAAAGTAGTTGTCCATTGTTATATTTTTTCAAGAATTGAAAATTGGTACTGCAAGTGCTTTTAGCATGTCAGAACATAGGTCTTTCTGAACTGGAGCATCAGCTTCATTGCCACAGTAAATGAGACAAGTCATCCCATAATAGCTTGTAGAATCACACATCCAGAAATTTTTTATTCCATACTTGGCAGGTTTACTGGGCATATACTGAATGAATTTGCAACGTTCCCTAAAGAGAAGAAGTTGCTCATCCACTGTCATTGTCATTAGAATGTAAAGGTTTGTACAGTTTTTGATGAAAAGATTCCAGATGTAGCTAATAGGGGCTAATGTATCTGTTTCCAACCTCACAGGATGAGTTCTCTTATCAAAACAAAGGGTTCTCCGAATATTCTATATACTATTTGTAGTGTGGATCTGTAAAAGGGATCAGAACTAATTCTCTGATTGGAACATCGTATGATTTTGTACACCCTGTCAGAAGAGTAAGGGCAATATAACCATATAGTTCCTCTTTTGTTATATTTTTCAGTTTTTTTTCTTCCTGAAGCGATATGTTTTCCTTCTAAGTTAGTACACAAAACTACCTCATCTGCAATATCATCTGAAAAAAATTTACAGAAAACATCTCTTTTGGACAAGAATTGGGGAATTTCTACAGCGCCTTCAGCAACTCTCATAATATTATGTGATGGGGTGCTTCCAAGAACCTCAGCAGTACTGTTCCAAAAAACATTAGTTTTGGATGTTCTATTTGTACGTTCTGCTGGATCCACTACTTCTTCATCATCTGAAGAATCACTGGACGATGAAGTAGAAACATTAGCTGGTGGCATGTACTCTTCATCGGACAAAGAAAGTTCACTGTCTTCATCACTATCAAAAATGATTACCTCGATTTCTTGGTCAGTCAAACCCCTGGATGTAGACTGTGCCATTGTAACCTTAGATGTCAATAAACTAAAATGAAAAAAAAATGATTACAATTAGGGTTGTGCACTCATTGTTAGTGTGTGTGCTAAAGGTTAAGTGCAGCCCCCTCCTCTTAACTTCAGCATGTTACCACTTTCTTTTTGGTGCAGTAGAAGACTCTGGATTTTTGAAGCTCAGAAAGTTTTTTTTTCCAGAAACAAGAAAGCTGACTCCTTCCTCCAAAGTTTCTTCAGCAAGTACCACACAATGAACAGGATGTAGTATGTCCTCCTGTTCCTGTGTGTTCATGACCTGATGTCAGAGACGCATGACTTTGTGAGGGAGCCTCCCTCCCAAGATCACATGACCATGAAGCCAGGCAGAATCCACACTCTTCCCAGCAGCAGCAGAGTTATAAAGACAAAGTCTTCCTCAGCAACAGTACAGACAAAAAGACTGAGGATCACATGTAAACCAAGTACAGGCCTAAAAGGCCCCAGGTATGTGAATATGGGGTAGTCCCAAAAATGAGTTGTTTTACTGAAATGTCTATAACAAAAAAATATATGAACAACTGGAAATTACTAACAACTATATACTTGATGTATACCTAGAGTTTCAAAATTCTAACTAAAGTAATCTTGCAGAAAAAAGAAAACAAGTAACCTAGCAGGTCTGCGAGGCCCCAGGTATGTGTGCTAGGGATACCGACACCACTGAACACTGACACTGCTGCACAGACACCGCTGCACTGACACTACTGAACACTGGCACTGCTGTAGGTATCTACTGTATAATCGTCTAATTCTGTCTGTTTGTCTGTAATGGAAATCCTGCATTGCTAATTGGTCGCGCCAGCCGCCCGCGACCAATCAACGACAGGCACAGACCAGCCGCGAATTGGCGCGAGATTTAAACCTAGCTTCGCATTGCATTATTCTTAAATCTTCATAAATAAACTACATACCTATTCTAGAATACCTGATCCAATAGAATCGGACCACCATCTAGTTAACTATATAAATCATTTTGTTGCGAGAATATTATTTAGACAGCAAGGGGCTAACTTGTTCCGATAAAAATTAACCATATATACATGTTGTGATAGAGACACTCACAGCTGCCAATTCCAGGTAGACAGCGCTGCGGAATATGTTGGCGCTATATAAATAAAGCTTTATTATTATTATTATTATTATAATTATTATAGACAAAGGAAGCCTTGCTGGGTAAACGTCTGGTTTATTGCTGTCATAAACCATATGAAAACAACCAAACTGAGGATCAGCTTCTTAGGCTCAGAGCTGCACAATGTGCTCTGCTACACTCCAAACTCACACCAAAGAAAAAAAAACAGAGGTAAACATTTAACTTCTCTGACCACCTCAGGGAGGGAGGGACGTGCTGAACCAGCAACAGCTCACATAACAGAGTTCATCAACCTGGCTGACACATATCTCCCATTACTTATGGTACCAGTAATCACATTACACTTATTACTGTATATATATATGTATATATATATATATTGTGAGACAGTGCGGGGGATCATATGCGAAGGGCGCTATGTCTCCCCCAGAATGCGCACTGTCACGTATTGAGCCCGGTGTAGGGTATGAGAGAAAGCTCCCTCCGCTCCTGGTCTTGCAAGGTCCCGGAAGGAGACACGGAGTTAAAAGCCTGAGCAGGAGGCAGGGCGGGGCCCCCTTGTACACAGAATTGTGCCTTAGCTGCAGGAGCAGCAGAGATATACACAGGAGAGGTCTAGAGTTCCAGAGGACCGTGTGCTAGACTAACACGGCCTAGCCCAGGAGGGCTGGGAGCTCGGCGTGACCTATAACGGAGGCCTTTGGCCTGAAGGACCCGGGGTACGTTATATGAACTGTGTCTTGTGTACCCGGCTGCGACCCGGATTCCGGCAGACTGTGCCATCGCTGTGTGTACCAGCAATAAACACCGGGTCCTGTTTGAACCACTACCGGGCTCCACGTGCTTCCTGACTTGCAATCCAGGCGCTGCCCCACATATGGTGGAGAATGCGGGCAAGCAGGCCGGCCCGGTGAAAGTGACCGTTTCATGAGGCCAATGAGCGGCGACTAAATTGAGAGGAGCAGCAGTCAGAATAGCCGCCAGTCTTGCGGGGTGCCCGGCACTGTATGTCCATACTTAAGCCGGCCACGCTACAGTTCAGGCCTGCCGCTGATATGGAGGAAATCCTAAGGCAGCTGGTACTTACCCAGCAGCGGCAGCAAGAGCAGCAGGAGCAACAGCAGAAGACGAATGAACTGCTCCTGCAGCACATCGTGGCCCTACGAGACCCGCCAGCAGTGCCTTCCCCGGAACGGCGTGAGGCCCGGGACCGGGTCCGGTCGGCCCTGCGGAAGCTGAGTCCGGAAGACGACGTAGAAGCCTTCCTCACCGTCTACGAGTGCACTGCAGAGCGAGAAGGCCTCCCGCCGGCTCAGTGGGCTGAAGTCGTCGCGCCATTCTTGATCGGCGACGCCCAGAAGGCCTACACCGACCTCAGTTGGGAGGATGCCCAGGACTACGCCAAACTCAAAGGTGAGATCCTTGCGAGACTGGGGGTCAATACTTATGTTCGAGCTCAACGGGTGTTTTCCTGGTCCTATGTGGAGTCCAAGCCGGCTCGCTCCCAGGCGTATGACTTATTGCAGTTGGTGAAACGGTGGCTCCAGCCTGAGAGCTTAACTCCGGGACAGATGGTGGAAAGGGTGGTGGTCGACCGGCTGGTTCGGACTCTGCCGGTTGCGATACAGCGTTGGGTGGGGCAAGGGGACCCGGGTACCTTGGACCAGGTGGTTAGCTTGTTAGAGCGATATACAGCCACCCAGGAGTTCATACGGGACTCTGCCCCACTGCGGCAGTTACGCCGGCCTCTGGAGCCGGGTAAAGGTGTACGTCCATCCCCAGGGGACTCTCTTAAAACCGTACCCGCTGAGAGGTTACCCCAGAACGGGGCTGGCAGGAGACCAGGCTCCCCAAGAAGGAGCTTCCGGCCCAGCGCTACCGCTGCTACATGGTGCTGGCGGTGCAAAGGACCGGGACATGTGGCTGCCTATTGCCCCCTAACGGCGGAACCCATGGACTGCGGGTTCACACGCCGGCTCTCGATGTATGCCAGCCCCGTGTTCACCGCAGATGTAGTGGTTCCCCTAACGGCTCCACATCTGTGCCCGGTGCTCGTTAATGGACACAGAGCCGAAGCTCTCTTGGACTCTGGCAGTTTGGTGACGCTGGTGTATGCGTCCTTAATCCCCGGGTTGCAACTCACTGGGGGATTGGTCGGGGTCCGGTGTATTCACGGGGACCTACGCGAGTATCCGACCACGGAAGTGACTCTATCCACTCCCTGTGGAGAGGTGACTCACGTGGTCGGAGTGGTAAAATCTCTACCCTACGGGACTGTGCTGGGAAGAGACTTACCATTGTTTTGGTCCTTATGGGGAGGGAGGAGTAACCCTCCCCTGATGCCAGGGCATCCGGGTGCTGAACCCGACGACCCTGAGACCGGGACACCTGCCGTAAGGGTCGCCAACATAGGGCTAGAGTGTCACCCCGATAGGTTCCCGCTAGACGTATTGGCAGGAGAGGTCGAGGAGACCCCACCGCTTCCAGAGTTGGAAGTGTCCCGGGGAGCGTTTGGGACAGCCCAGCTACAGGACCCCACACTGACCAGGGCCCGAGAAAGGGTAACAGAAGTGAACGGGGTAGCTCAGCAGCCGGGGGCAGAGACTGTATTTCCTCGCATGGTGATTAACCGGGAGTTACTCTATAGGGTGGACAAAATCAGGGATGAGGTCGTGGACCAACTGGTAGTGCCGCAGCCACACCGCCGGGTGGTCCTAGAGATGGCCCACTCGCACCTGCTAGGGGGCCACCTTGGGGCTAAAAAAACGCAAGAACGCATCTTGCGGAGGTTCTTCTGGCCAGGCGTGTATGCGGACGTCCAGAGGTACTGTGACTCCTGCCCGGAATGTCAGCTGACCACTCCCATTGCCACCTTCCGTAGTCCATTGGTACCTCTCCCCGTTATAGAGGAACCTTTTGAACGGATCGCAATGGATTTGGTGGGGCCTATAGTGAAGTCAGCACGAGGCCACCAACATATCCTCGTGGATGTCGACTACGCCACCCGGTACCCGGAGGCGATTCCGTTACGCCGCACCTCGGCGAAGCTGATTGCCCGGGAACTGTTTGCTATGTTCTGTCGCCTAGGACTACCTAAGGAAATCCTCACGGATCAGGGGACTCCTTTTATGTCCAAAGTGACCCGGGAACTGTGTAAACTGCTCAACATAAAACAGCTGCGCACCTCGGTGTATCATCCCCAGACGGACGGGTTAGTTGAGCGGTTTAATAAAACCCTGAAGTCCATGCTAAAAAAAGTGGTAGCAAAGGACGGAAAGGATTGGGACATGTTATTGCCCTATCTAATGTTCGCCATCCGGGAGGTACCACAGTCGTCTACGGGGTTTTCCCCCTTTGAACTGTTGTACGGCCGGCATCCTAGAGGGCTATTGGATGTTGCCAAAGAGACGTGGGAACAGGAACCCACTCCCTATAGGAGCGTGATCGACCACGTGGCGAAAATGCAGGACCGGATCACAGCGGTCCGGCCGATCGTAAAAGAGCACCTCATGGATGCCCAAGGAGCTCAAAGCCGCAGGTATAATACCCGGGCCACGGTTAGGACCTTTGAGGTGGGGGACCGGGTATTGGTCTTAGTGCCCACAACGGAGAGCAAATTATTGGCCAAATGGCAAGGGCCCTATGAAATCCGGGAAAAAGTAGGGGAGGTCAATTACAAGGTATACCAGCCCGGGAAAAGGAAACCCGTGCAGCTATACCACGTGAATTTGCTTAAAGCGTGGAAAGACCGGGAGTGCCTGATCACGGAGGCATCCGATGCACCCGGGGACCCTTCCCCTTCGGCCCCAAGGGATGCCGAAGGGGTACGAATAAGCGACACCCTCACTAAGGCCCAACGACGGGAGGCTAGAAAGTTGGTACAGCAGAATCTCGATGTGTTCTCTGACCTGCCCGGGCGCACTTCGGTCATTCAGCATGACATTGTCACTGAGCCTCGGGTAAAAGTGCGAGTGAAACCGTACCGGGTACCCGAGGCCAGACGGCAAGCCATCGCGGCCGAAGTTAAACACATGCTTAAGTTAGGGGTGATAGAAGAATCCCGGAGCGAATGGGCTAGTCCCATCGTGCTCATTCCAAAGCCGGATGGATCGTTGCGTTTTTGCAACGATTTCCGGAAGCTGAACGAGGTGTCCAAGTTTGATTTATATCCCATGCCCCGGGTGGACGAGCTGATTGAAAGACTGGGGCAAGTCCAGTACTTCACAACGCTCGATCTGACAAAAGGTTACTGGCAGGTGCCGCTAACAAAGGCGGCCAAGGAAAAAAACCGCCTTTGTTACTCCGGAAGGTCTCTATCACTATGTCGTGTTGCCGTTTGGGTTGCATGGAGCCCCGGCCACATTCCAGCGGCTCATGGACATAGTGTTAGAACCTCATCGGGAGTACGCGTCCGCCTACCTAGATGACATTATCATCTTTAGTCCAGATTGGCATACCCACTTATCCCAGGTTCAGGCCGTGGTGGATTCTCTCAGGACAGCGGGCCTGACGGCAAATCCAAAAAAATGTGCCATGGGGCTCGAGGAGGCCCGGTACCTGGGGTATGTGATTGGGCGAGGGGTTATCAAACCCCAAATAAACAAAATCGAGGCCATTCAAAATTGGCCCCGACCGGTGTCTACCAAACAGGTGAGGGCATTCCTCGGCATAGTTGGGTACTACCGACGCTTCATACCCAACTTTGCTGGGCGAACGGCGGCCCTGTCCGACCTGTTGAAAGGGAAGAAAACTGCGTTGGTGCGTTGGAATCCCCAAGCAGAGGCAGCCTTTCAGTCCATGAAGTTGGCCTTGTGCGGACAGCCCGTCCTCATCAGTCCTAACTTCAAACACGCCTTCGTTGTACAAACGGATGCCTCGGAGGTGGGGCTGGGGGCTGTGCTGTCACAGGAAGTGGACGGAGAAGAACATCCGGTCACTTACTTAAGCCGGAAATTGTCGCCGGCAGAAAAGAATTATAGCGTAGTGGAGAAGGAGTGCTTGGCTGTTAAATGGGCCTTGGAGTCCCTACGTTATTATTTGCTTGGGCGACAGTTCCGGTTGATTACGGATCACGCTCCCCTGGTCTGGATGCGAAACGCCAAGGAACGGAATGCTCGGGTCACCCGGTGGTTCCTGTCCCTCCAAAACTTCAATTTTACGGTGGAGCATCGGGCTGGCAAGTTGCAGGGTAATGCGGATGCCCTGTCCCGGGCACCCTGTTTGATGGCTGGGGTTCAACCCCACAAGTTTGAACCGAGGGGGGGGTATGTGAGACAGTGCGGGGGATCATATGCGAAGGGCGCTATGTCTCCCCCAGAATGCGCACTGTCACGTATTGAGCCCGGTGTAGGGTATGAGAGAAAGGGACGGTCCGCTCCCTCCGCTCCGGGTCTTGCAAGGTCCCGGAAGGAGACACGGAGTTAAAAGCCTGAGCAGGAGGCAGGGCGGGGCCCCCTTGTACACAGAATTGTGCCTTAGCTGCAGGAGCAGCAGAGATATACACAGGAGAGGTCTAGAGTTCCAGAGGACCGTGTGCTAGACTAACACGGCCTAGCCCAGGAGGGCTGGGAGCTCGTCGTGACCTATAACGGAGGCCTTTGGCCTGAAGGACCCGGGGTACGTTATATGAACTGTGTCTTGTGTACCCGGCTGCGACCCGGATTCCGGCAGACTGTGCCATCGCTGTGTGTACCAGCAATAAACACCGGGTCCTGTTTGAGCCACTACCGAGCTCCACGTGCTTCCTGACTTGCAATCCAGGCGCTGCCCCACATAATATATATATACACTAGCTGTAGTACCCGGCTACGCCCGGGTTAATAAATAACTGATGTTGGCTATAACAAAATAGAATTTGAATATGTCATATTAATGACCTGTAAGAAAATAGAATCTGAGCTATGATTGGTTGCTATAGGCAGCCTAATAAATCTCCAGCCAATAGTAAACCCTCCCCCTGGCCGGGCAGTATATGTTACCTCACACATACACATAATAGACAGCTCATGTGACTGACATCTGCCTTAATTCCCTATATGTGAATTCAATTTGCACGGTCTCGTGCTGAGCGCTCCAAAACAAAGCTGAGGACTCTGCTGACTGGAAAGTCCTTTTATTGAAAATCCTCCATCCGTCACGACATGTTTCGACGGTGTAGTACTGTCTTTCTCAAGTGGAATGGAGGTACTAAGACAATTAAAACCATATATAGAGCAAAAAAGTGTTTCATTGGATAACAATTATCTCAGAAAACTCCCTCTTCTTTAACCTTTTGTGTCTCACACCCGAGGGTACTATAAAATGTTCCCATGAAACTACTTCTACATTAAATAATTAAGATGTTCAATCATCATATACTATCCCAAAACTCATAATAACATAAAAATTCTATATAAAATTAATCTGTATAAAATTGTATATATAAAAACACATTAAATCCCCCATTTTTACTCATTCTATTATAAATATAATAATAATAAAACAAAAAATGTGAAAAAAAAAAAAAAAAATTAAAAAAAAAATAATAAATAAATAAAATTAAAAATAAAGAAAAAAAAAAAAAAAAAAAAAATAAAAAAAAAATAAAACATTTTTTTTTTTTTATAAATTAAAAAAAAACAAAACAAAAAAAACATTAATATATTATAAATAAAATAAATAAAAATGTTGATAATTTCTATTATTAAAATGTTATTAAATATTTATGAATATAAAAATAATAATAAAAACTCTGTAAGGACGTCCAAACTAAGTCTAAAATAGATGTAAAATGTATATGTATAACAGGACCTGAAAAAGAGATTAGATACAATACACTGATATTATACATAACAACAAGCTATTTAATTTCTGGACACTTTTTCTATTGTTAGATTGAGGCCCTCTGGATACAGAGTCCCCAATCTAAAGATCCAATAACTTTCCTTCTTAATAAGTCTACTTAGTCTCTCCTGACCCCCTTCCGGTATTTGATCAATAATAGTAAGGTGCATTTTACTGGGGTCTCTTTGATGATACTTATCGTAATGTCGGGAGACACTATGTTGCTGAAACCCAGATCTAATATTTTGTCTATGTTTATTTAGACGGTTGTGGGTTGCCTGTATCGTCCTACCCACATACTGCAACCCACATGGGCATTCCAATAAGTAAACTACATAAGAAGATTGACATGTCAACCTGTGTCTTATCTCATAAATCTCATTGGTTGTATTCGATCTAAATTGTTTCATACCATCCTGTATTATATTGCAACACATACATTTTCCACTTTTGCATGCGTAGCATCCCCAATCTTCAACAATCCGAGGGGCTAAGGTCTCTGGCCTTTCAAATTTCTTTTGAATATCACTGGGGGCTATTAAATTCTTTAAATTTTTATTCTTTCTAAACACAATAGTTGGTTTCTCGGGCATTTTTGACCCCAAGAGAGGATCTCCTCTTAGTACAAACCAATATTTACTTAAAATGGACCTTATCAAAGTTCGAGAATGACAGTAGGTGGTCACAAAACTCCATTTCCTTTTGTCATCGTTCTTATCTGCTGTCTTTCTCTTATCCGCCATCTTACTTAAACAATTTTGTTGGGTCAAATTCCTAGTTTTGGCATAAGCATCTTTCAGAATTTTTGTGGGATAACCTTTCTTTTTGAACCTATATTTTAAAGTGGCTGACTCTAACAAGAAATCTGTATCCCTAGAACAATTTTTGCGGATATGCCAATATTGTCCATAGGGTATATTTTTCAACCAACTCGGTAGGTGCCCACTACTAAATTCTAAGTAGCTATTGACGTCCACTGTCTTAAAATGGGTAGCAGTGAAGAGCTTACCCTCGTCATCAAATTTAATTAATAAATCTAAATATTGGATTTCTGATACAGAGTAGGTTCCTGTAAAGGAAATACCCCATTGGTTATCGTTGAGTATCTCCGTGAGCTTTTGAGCCTCACTAATTGTTCCCTTCCAAATAATGAATAAATCATCTATGTAACGTCTGTAAAATATTACCCCTTTCATTTTGGATAGATCAAACAGGCTACCTTCAGGGGGCTGTGCAATGAGGGCAGACTCTATTGCACCCATGAATAAGTTGGCATAACTGGGTGCGAATCTCGTCCCCATCGCACAGCCCTTCTCCTGTTTATATATTTTACCATTAAAGGAAAACACATTGTTCTTTAATATGAACTCAATTGAGTTCAGTAAAAAATCTTTCTGGGGTTCTAATAGAGTTTGATCATTATTCAAAGTTTGCTGAATTATATTCATACCAAGATTGTGTCTGATATTGTTGTATAGTGCCGTCACATCCAATGTGACCAACACACATCCTGTCATTTCAGGAAGGGACCTCAACTCACTAATCAATTGTGATGAGTCCCTGAGGTAGGAATCCAATTCAGTGACATACTTTTGCAGAAATAAATCAACATAATGTGAAAGATTGCATGTTATTGAACCATAACCTGAGACTATTGGACGTAATGGGGGGTTTTTGGGGTCCTTGTGTATTTTGGGAAGGAAATACATTATTGGCATCCTATATTCAGTTATATCCAGGAAATTCTTCTCTTTCCCTATATGGCACATGTGTTGCACATCGGCTGTTTTTACTCAGATGTTTATGTTTGGAAATTAAAGATAGCAGACGTATGAGGCGAGTTGTGTGAGGTGATTTGTGCACATCTGTGTCTGTGTGGTGTGTGTGTCCCTGGGGTGTGTGTGTGTCCCTGTGGGGTGAGTGCATGTGTCCCTATAGGGTGTGTATGTCCCTGTGGGGGGGGTCTGTGTGGTGTGTGTTTTTGTTGTGTGTGTCTCTTTGTGGTGTGTGTGTGTCCCTGTGGGGTGAGTGCATGTGTCACTATAGGGTGTGTATATGTGTGTGTCCCTGTGGGGGGGGTTTGTGTGGTGTGTGTGTGTGTCTCTGTGTTGTGTGTGTCTCTTTGTGGTGTGTGTGGGTGTCCCTGTGGGGTGAGTGCATGTGTCCCTATTGGGTGTGTATGTGTGTGTGTCCCTGTGGGGGGGTCTGTGTGGTGTGTGTGTGTCTCTTTGTGGTGTGTGTGTCCCTGTGGGGTGAGTGCATGTGTCCCTATAGGGTGGCTATGTGTGTGTGTCCCTGTGGGGGGTCTGTGTGGTGTGTGTGTCTGTGTTGTGTGTGTGTCCATGTGGGGTGAGTGCATGTGTCGCTATAGGGTGTGTGTCCCCGTGTGTGTGTGTCTCTGTGTTGTGTGTGTCTCTTTGTGGTGTGTGTGTTTGTTCAGGTGCGTGGTGAGTATCCAATATTGGGGCTGCACCTTAGCGACTATACACTTGCTGTTGCTCTTTGTGTGCGTGTGGTGTGTGTACATGTCCCCGTGCGTGGTGAATATCTCATGTTGGGGCCCCACCTTAGTGACTATATGCTGGTATATGCTGTTAGTCTTTGGCGCTATCATTAAGCCCCTCTCATTCACAACTGTCAACTGGTAACCGTCACTTTTTCCCCATTATGTAGATAGGGGCAAAATTGTTTGGTAAATTGGAATGCGCGGGGTTAAAATTTCGCCTCACACCATAGCCTATGACGCTCTCGGGGTCCAGACGTGTGACTGTGCAAAACTTTGTGGCTGTAGTTGCTACGGTGCAGATGCCAATCCCGGACATAAATACATACACACATACATACACACACACATTCAGCTTTATATATTAGATAGCTGTAGTACCCGGCTACGCCCGGGTTAATAAATAACTGCTGTTAGCTATAACAAAATAGAATTTGAATATGTCATATTAATGACCTGTAGGAAAATAGAAGCTGAGCTGTGATTGATTGCTATAGGCAGCCTAATAAATCTCCAGCCAACAGTAAACCCTCCCCCTGGCCGGGTAGTATATGTTACCTCCCACATACACATAATAGACAGCTCATGTGACTGACATCTGCCTTAATTCCCTATATGGCACATGTGTTGCACATTGGCTGTTTTAAATCAGATGTTTATGTTTGGAAAATAAAGATAGCACACGTATGAGGCGAGTTGTGTGAGGTGATTTGTGCACATCTGTGTCTGTCTGTGTGGTGTGTGTGTCCCTGGGGTGTGTATGTGTGTGTCCTTGTGGGATGGGGTCTGTGTGGTGTGTGTCTCTGTTGTGTGTGTCTCTTTGTGGTGTGTGTGTCCCTGTGGGGTAAGTGCATGTGCCCCTATAGGGTGTGTATGTGTGTGTGCCCCTGTGTGGGGGTCTGTGGTGTGTGTGTGTGTATCTGTGCTGTATGTGTCTCTTTGTGGTGTGTGTGTGTCCCTGTGGGGTGAGTGCATGTGTCCCTATAGGGTGTGTATGTGTGTGTGTGTCCCTGTGGGGGGGTGTCTGTGTAGGGTGTGTGTGTCTCTGTGTTGTGTGTGTCCCTTTGTGGTGTGTGTGTGTCCCTGAGGGGTGAGTGCATGTGTCCCTATAGGGTGTGTATGTGTGTGTGTCCCTGTGGGGGGGTCTGTGTGGTGTGTGTGTCTTTTTGTGGTGTGTGTGTCTCTGTGGGGTAAGTGCATGTGCCCCTATAGGGTGTGTATGTGTGTGTGCCCCTGTGTGGGGGTCTGTGGTGTGTGTGTGTATCTGTGTTGTGTGTGTCTCTTTGTGGTGTGTGTGTGTGTGTCTGTGGGGTGAGTGCATGTGTCCCTATAGGGTGTGTATGTGTGTGTGTGTTCCTGTGGGGGGGTGTCTGTGTGGGGTGTGTGTGTCTCTGTGTTGTGTGTGTCCCTTTGTGGTGTGTGTGTCCCTGAGGGGTGAGTGCATGTGTCCATATAGGGTGTGTATGTGTGTGTGTCCCTGTGGGGGGTCTGTGTGGTGTGTGTGTGTCTCTTTGTGGTGTGTGTGTCCCTGTGGGGTGAGTGCATGTGTCCCTATAGGGTGGCTATGCGTGTGTGTCCCTGTGGGGGGGGGTCTGTGTGGTGTGTGTGTCTCTTTGTGGTGTGTGTGTGTCCCTGTGTGGTGAGTGCATGTGTCGCTATAGAGTGTGTGTGTGTCTTTGTGGTGTGTGTTTGTTCGGGTGTGTGGTGAGTATCTAATGTTGGGGCTGCACCTTAGCGACTATACACTTGCTGTTACTCTTTGTGTGCGTGTGGTGTGTATACATGTCCCTGTGTGTGGTGAATATCTCATGTCGGGGCCCCACCTTAGTGACTATATGCTGGTATGTGCTGTTAGTCTTTGGTGCTATCATTAAGTCCCTCTCATTCACAACTGTCAACTGGTAACTGTCACTTTTTCCCCATTATGTAGATAGAGGCAAAATTGTTTGGTGAACTGGAACGCGCAGGGTTAAAATTTCACCTCACAACATAGCCTATGACGCTCCCGGGGTCCAGACGTGTGACTCTGCAAAATTTTGCGGCTGTAGCTGCGACGGTGTAGATGCCAATCCCGGATATACACACATACACACATACACACCTTCAGCTTTATATATTAGATATATAGGTGGTGGATTTTTAAGAAAGCTTAAAATGGCCGAAAAAATAATCAAGTCTGTCTGAACTTGATGGTAATATTTCTTTGCAGCTAACCACATTAATATTCCATAGTTTTTTTCATGCTGTACAAAACAAGTAATAACTGTATGGCTTCATTCCCTTTTTTTTTATTAACATCTCCCCACTTTAGATATTGCTGTATTGCAGTTTTTTAAAAAAAAACTATGGCAAAAATTTTTAGAAAAATGTAATTTTTCATTTTGTATAAAATGTTTTGCATTTGTTAGTTCTATAGTTTGTTAGCACTCTTTATGACAGTTTCATTTTTAACACTGATTGTATATTTTGTGTACACCTGTCATGGTGTGAAACTATCCCACTGATTTAAACAGGGGAAATGGTATAGGACCAGTGAAAGCACCAACCTAGGAGCGAAACGATTCATCGTCCACTTATTCCACTCCCTCCTACACCATGTAAAATATGCCGCAATAAAACTTCAGGGCAAAAGTCTATACGGGTGAGTGCACCTTTTCTTTATTATGGATTATCTACTATATTTAGTACCCTGTGACTACAGTACCTTTTTAATTGCCATTTAATCATCTGGTGATATTACAAGGCGGGATCGTATAGGAGTGATGCCCGGCATCTACCAGCTGGACTTGTGCAAATATTGTTCTGTTTAGTCTACTATATTAATTACCTGACATGATGTTAGGTTTTGTCTATTATTAAAAAAAAATCAATAAATTATGATATAAATAAATTTATGCTATAAATCAGTTATTCAGCACTTGGCCATCCCTTTTTAAATACAATATTTGGCCCATATATAGATATACCCACAGCAGGAGAAATAAGTATTGATGACCTCACCAATTTTCTAAGTAAATATATTTCTAATGGTGCCATTGACATGAAATTCTGACCAGATGCACTAATCACCCATCCAATTCACATAGGCATAGAAATCAAACCATAGTTGTCCGTAAATCAGTTATGTGTGATAATGAAAAATCACACAGGAAAATAACAATTGAAAATGCTTGTTGAAAATTATTTAATACTTCTTACTTTAGTGATGAAAGCTTGAAGACAACTCCTGTATGGAAAAACTGGTCTGATGGGTCATTTGGATAGATGATTAAGGTTTGGACATTATTAATTAAAATTTGCCAAATGCCAGAATAATGAGAGAGAGGCAATTAGAAATGAATAAACCTTTTGAAGTTCGAGTTTGTTTCTGCTCGCCAAGTTTGTGTATGTTCGAAGAACAGTTCGCCGAACTTCTGAAGCCCATTCAAATCAATGGCATAGAAAATACCTTAAAAGGGGCCCAAAAGCTATCAAAACAGCTCAAAATAGGGACCGAAATCAGGAAAAGTGCCCACTTATTCCCCAAAGTTAAAAATGTTATAATTTTGCATTATAGATGCATGGGACAAGGCCTGGTCCAATATTTTAAGCTTCATCATTGATCAGGAACAGGGAGATGAGTGACAGGTGTAGGTATGGTGCTCAGAGAGCCCTGCTAAATTCAATTAACATGTAACAAAGACACCTCAAGAAGAATCTCCACATTTCATAAAATTAGGGCCAAACACCGTGAAAGAGGCATCAATTGACCAAGACTGAAGATTGTATAGTGATGCAACCTGCATGCAGTTCAAAGAGTCTGGAACTTGGTCTGACCTAGCATTTTAAAGTTAAACATTAATCAGGAACAGAGAATGGGTGAAAGGTGTAGGACTGGAGGGCTGGGGGGCTTCATATATCATGCAACAGCTGCAATAAACATTATGCTGTTCAACACTCAGGTAGCACAAATATCAGTTTCATAGTTGGCTCAGTGACATATGTAGGCTTAGAGGGATGGGGGCCCTCAAACTTCACCTCTCCAATACATTTTATGCTGCGCCACACTCAGGTGGGACAAATATAAATTTACAGAATATTATAGAAATAATTATTCAGGTGGCTCAGTGACATGTGTAGGCGTGGTGCTCAGAGAGCACTGCTAAATTCAGGAAACACACAACAAAGAAACCCCAAGAAGAGTCTCCACATTTCCAAATAATAGTAACACATACCATTAAAGTGGCATCAATTGACCCAGATTAAAATTGTACAATGGCACAGCCTGCATGCATGGCTCAGGATCTGGAAGAGGCCTAACCTAGCATTTGAAGGTTAAACAATGTTTAGTAACATCGAGATGTCTGACACATGTAGGCATTGTGCTCAGAGAGCCCTGATAAATTCAGGAAACAGACAAGAAGGAGGCCCCAAGAAGAGTATCCACATTAAAAAAAAATAGAGACAGATACCATGGAAGTGGCATCAATTGACCCAGAATAAAAATTGTAAAATGGAGAGATCAATGCAACACACTGAAAAGTATACAATTGCCTAGACAGCCCATTCTGCGACAGGAGTGGAAAAGATCTTGAAGATCCATAACTTGTTTATCATGATGAAAGTTAGACAGTCTACACTTTTAGGGGAGAGCCAGATGCGCTTATCCATCAGGACACCAACAGCAGCGCTGAAGACACGTTCTAAGAGAACGCTGTCTGCAGGGCATAACAAAACCTCCAAGGCATGACTGGCAAGCTCAGGCCACTCCTCCATTTTTGAATTCCAAAATACAAAATGGTCAAACCCCTCCCTGATGGTATGGATACTGAGCTCTAGATACTTCTACACCATCCTCTCCAGTCATCCATTGTGTGTCAGATTTGTACTTCTGCCAGTGGACAGTCTGGTTTAAAAAATTGGTCAAACGACTCCGAGAAATTGCTTCTGACAGTTAAACTGATGCTAATGTTTCTGCACTGATAACTTGATATTCCCCAGGTTTGAAGAGTAGATCTGTGGTTTGTACTGTGTCTCTTACTGTTGTCTTGCTTTATTGGAGCTGTATCACAGTTTCTGGGGGAGAGAATGGAAAAAAGAAACGGCGCAGATCCAAGTGCAGTATCTTTGTTAAAATAGATACGGGTGAGGTAACTGAAAACTGCTCACCTTTGAGATGTCATGAGATTTACCGTTTAGTAGAGATTGGACTCTTGTGGTTTGCAGCACGCTTTCCCGAAATGATCAGTTCCTCATGTTAGATGATCCTGTTAGTTCAGTAGATTAATTAGATGGCTTCCGGTTTGTATGTGGCAGCGATTCCAAATAGAGCCCGGTGGTTATTTTCCTTCAGAAATGTATTTATACAAATATAAAATAGCAAGGTACAACGCGTTTCAACACATTACAGAGTCTTCGTCAGGTACAGTTTCACAATCATGCACATAGAAAGAGAGTCTTTTCATTATATAAAGCTATGGTCTGGTTAGTCAAGGTCATGACCCGCCCAGTTAATTAGTCATGTTAATTGAGTTGCTTGACGCAGGTTGTTAATTAGACCTGCAGTCTAAAATTGTATCTAGTAAAATAAAAACAAATTATATATATATCAAGAAAAAAATATAAAACACAGCAGTTACTTTCTTGAATAAATCTACTATATAATTGCCTAATTGTCTGTCTGTCACCGAAATCGTGCGACAGCGCTCATTGGTCACCGCCAGCCGCGGCAACCAATGAGTGCAGCGTATGCAAAACAGCTACGTGCATTCAAAACTCGCGCCAAGCTGAAACCTGGAGGCAGCGATGCATAGGTGTCGCTATCGCCAGGATACACGTGTCCAGCCGCAGCTATCACAGATGTCCACGGCAGCCCCCTGCACCGGTACTAGCCGCTCCGTCCTCACCCCTCCATTCTCCCATTCTCACCCCTGCCTGCCTCCCCCCTCACCTCCCTCTGTTCTCACCCATCACCACCAGCTACAGAGTCGCACTCTGTACAGCGGTCATGTGACAGGGCAGGCTGATGTGACGTCACACAGCCCGCCCTCTCATATGACCGCTGCACAGACTTCAGCACCTGGCATTGCTCAAGCCAGCCACAAGTGAGAACAGAGGGGGGCGAGGGGGATCCTGCACCCCCGCCTCCATCCTGCCCCCCTGCCTCCATCCTGCTCCCCTGGCTCCATCCTGTGCCACTCGCTCCATCCTGCACCCCCGCCTCCATCAAGCCCCCCCGGCTCTATCCTGCCCCGCTCTCTCCATCCTGCCTCCCTGGCTCCATCCTTCCCCCCTCCTCCATCCTGCCCCCTGGCTCCATCCTGCCCCCTGGCTCCATCCTGCCCCGCTTGTGCTCCATCTTGCCCCCTGCCTCCATCCTGCCCCCACCCCCAGCTCCATCCTGCCCCGCTCGCTCCATCCTTCCCTACTCGCTCCATCCTGCCCCCCTCCTCCATCCTGCCCCCTGCCTCCATCCTGCCCCCTGGCTCCATCCTGCCCCGCTTGTGCTCCATCTTGCCCCCCGCAACCATCCTGCCCCCCCGGCTCCATCCTGCCCCACTCGCTCCATCCTGCCCCACTCACTCCATCCTGCCCCACTTGCTCCATCCTTCCCCGCTTACTCCATCCTTTCCTGCTTGCTCAATCCTGCCCTGCTCACTCCATCCTGCCCCCCGCCTCCATCCTGCTCCGTTCGCTCCATCCTGCCCCACTCGCTTCATCCTGCCCCACTTGCTCCATCCTTCCCCGCTTACTCCATCCTTTCCCGCTCGCTCCATCCTGCCCTGCTCACTCCATCCTGCCCCCCGCCTCCATCCTGCTCCGCTCGCTCCATCCTGCCCCGCTCGCTCCAGCCTGCCTCGCTTGCTCCATCCTGCTCCCGGCTCCATCCTGTCCACCCGCCACCATCCTGCCCCCTAGCTCCATCCTGCCCCACTCTCTCCATCCTGCCCCGCTTGCTCCATCCTGCCCCGTTTGCTCCATCTTTTCCTGCTTGCTCCATTCTGCCCCGCTCATTCCATCCTGCCACCCTGCATCCATCCTGTCCTGCTTGCCTCCATCCTGCCCCCCACCTTCATCCTTCCCCCTCCACCATCATCCTGCCCCGCTCGCTCCATCCTGCCCCGCTTGCTCCATCCTGCCCCCAGCTCCATTCTGCCCCTCCACCACCATCCTGCCCCCCTGCTCCATCCTGTTCCCTGGCTCCATCCTGCCCCCTCGCTCCATCCTGCCCCACTTGCTCCATCTTGCCGCGCTTGCTCCATACTTTCCTGCTCGCTCCATTCTGTGCCACTCGCTCTATCCTGCCCTGCTTGCACTAATCTTGCCCCGCTCGCTCTATCCTTTCCTGCTTGCTCCATCCTGCCCCGCTCGCTCCATCCTGCCCCGCTTGCTCCATCCTGCCCCGCTGCTCCATCCTTTCCTGCTCGCTCCATCCTGTACTACTCACTCTATCTGCCCTGCTTGCTCTATCTTGCCCCGCTTGCTCCATACTTTCCGAGATAGTTATCTGTTGCGGCAGATAACTATCTCTGTAAGTATATTATTTTCTGCCAGCACCTACGCTTTTGGTGATGCCAGTCTTACACTTATTTACATGCTCCATCCTTTCCTGCTCGCTCCATCCTGCCCCACTCGCTCTATCCTGCCCCGCTTGCTCCATCTTGCCCCGCTCGCTCTATCCTGCCCCCCCGCCTCTATACTGCCCCCCTGGCTCCATCCTGCCCCCCTTTCTCCATTCTGCCCCCCAGCTCCATCCTGCACCCGCTCGCTCCAACCTGCCCCCCTGGCTCCATCCTGTCCTGCTCGCTCCATCTTGCCCCTCGCCTCCATCCTGCCCCCCCGCCTCCATCCTGCCCCCCACCACCATCCTGCCCTGCTGCCATCATCCTGCCCCGCTCGCTCCATCCTGCCACCTCGCCTCCATCCTGCCCCCGCCACCATCTTGCCCCCCGCCACCATCCTGCCCCGCTCCATTCTTCCCCCACTGATTAGTTGCGCCCGGCCACTGAACACCGACACCACTGCACACAGACACCACTGCAAATACTGACACCGCTCCACACCGCAGACACTGCTTCACACCGCAGACACCGCTTCACACCACAGACACCGCTTCACACCGACACCGCTTCATACTGACACCGCTGCACACTGACACTCCTGCACACTGACACTCCTGCACAGTGACACCGCTGCACACCAACACTGCTGGCTCCATCATGCCCCGCTGGCTCCATCCTGCCCCGCTGGCACCATCCAGCCCTGCTCGCTCATTTCTGCCCTGCTCCTTTCTGCCTATGCTAATTAGTCTCGCCCAGCGACAGAACACCGACACCTCCGCACAACACTGACACCGCAGCACACCGACCTTGCCGCACACTGCCACCGCCGCACACCTACACTGCCACACACTGACACCGCCGCACAACACTGACACTGCCACACACCGCAGACACCGCTTCACACCGACACCGCTTCAAACCGACACCACTGAAAACCGCCACTGCTGGCTCCATCCTGCCCCGCTGGCTCAAATCCTGCCTCACTCCATTCTGCCCCCGCTGATTAGTCTCGCCTGGTTACACTGACACCGTCACACATCGACACCACCGCACACCGACACCGCCGCACACCAACACTGCCGCACACTGACACGCCGCACAACACTGATGCTGCTGTACACCCACACTGCTGTACACCGACACCACCACACACCCGCCGCACACAGACACTGCCGCACACTGACACTGCCGCCCAACACTGATACTGCTGCACACTGACACTGCTGCACACCGACACTGCTGCATACAGACACCTGCTGTACACTGACACTGCTGTAGGTATCTACTATATAATAGCCTAATCGTGTCTGTCCAGAAAATCAAGCGCCAGCACTCATTGGTCGCAGCCAGCCATGGCAATCAATGAGAGAAGCGTATGCAAAACAGTCGCGCACATTCAAAACTTGCGCCATCTGAAACCTGGCGACTGCGATGCATCGGCATCACTATCACCAGGATACATGCGTCTGTCCGCGGTTATCGTGGGAGATCCGACAGTAGCTGTGGCTCACCTACTGCAGCACAGAGGTCCAGGCGAACCAGCCGGGAGCTGACCAGCATCAGCTTGCAGCGATAGTACTCCGACTGCCATATTGGAATACCCACATTATGGGTATTCCCATATGGCGGCCGGAATTCAAATCCCCCGCCAGCTGTGCTACTTCTCTGATTTGTCGCGCGGCTGCGACGACCAATCAGTGAAGCGGCGCGGATTGGAGGGAAATATGAATCCAGCGCTGCTGATTGGTCGCCGCTCTCAGAAGGGACCAATGAGTGGCGCGAGATTCAAAACCCCTGCCAAACGTGCTCCGCTTCACTGATTGGTTGCCGTGGCTGGCGACTGGGATTCCAAACTCCTGCCAAGCCATGCTCCGCTGATTGGTCTCCGCGGCCACGGCGACCTATCAGCGAAGCGTGTTTTAAAACACACGCCAAGTGTGCTGATTGGTCGCTGCCAGCCTAGCCAACCCATCAGCGAAACGTAACACGGTTTGGTATATTGGCGTGCAATTTGAACTGCCACTCATAGTGTGATGCACTTCTCTGCTGTTTACAAGGTTGTCAGTCAGAGTGACGCACTTTACTCCTGTTTACATGGTATTCTAGAATACCCGATACGTTAGAATTCGGCCAGCATCTAGTAAATGAATAAAAATGGAGGAGTTAAATCCTCCTCTTTATTATAAAAGATCAATTTTTTATTCCTTTGCTTTTTTTTATCCCTTCTTGTTTATATATGAAGGATTATATATATTTTTTATAGGTACAGGTAAGTCGTTCTTCTATTATTAATTTTAATGTTAAAGAGCCCTCTCTTTACTATAGAAATATTTATTCTATTAGAAAGAACATTTATTATAATGTATGTAGAGAGATCCTTATACTATCTTTCACTGTAGACAGATTACATTTGAAAAAAGAATAAAATTATTAATGCTGCTGTTAGTCAATAAATCGTTCTGTTTATTGTTGTTAATTTATTAGTATATCCAAGGTCCTCTGAAGAGGATTGAACTCAAGTGGACCTACTTGCTCACCTTTGTTTTTCTATCAAATGTATTTGATCCTGTCATTTAATACATCTGGATGTAGGCATTGCATATGATGAATCCAGAAGGATTCCTTTCTATTCAGTGTTTGAATTCTGTTTTGAGGGTTATTTGGACTTCAAATTTCCCTCCGTGTTTCTGCATTAGGTGTCGTGATAGGCTGTGTGTTATAAGCCCTATCTTAGCATTGTGGCGGTGTCCACTAAGACGATTCTAAAGATTTTTGTGGTCCGGTCGACGTATTGTAAGCCACACTTGCAAGTAATAATGTATATAACATAATCTGTTTGGCAGGTGAGATACTGTCCAATTAAAAATTAACCTGTAATGTGAGATATACCGTAATCTCTTTACAGACGTGTGTTATACTTCTGCAACAATGACGAAGTTTCTTTCTGCATTTGAATACTCCCGCTGTTTTAGTTGTTTTAAAGATCTTTTTTGTTCAGATTGAATAGGAGTATTTTTAGTCAGCTTGGAGCTATCAGATTCCGGATAGTTTTTCCTCTTCTAAAGGTAATCCCCGGTCTTTCAGGAAGGGATTCCCTCAGGAGAGGGTCTTGTTGCAGGATATGCCAATGTTTATCAAGTATTTTTCTGACATTGGCATTTTACTTATTATAAGCTGTAATGAAGTTAAATTTCCATTTATTGTAAAGGTTTTTTGTGAGTGTTGTACATTCATTGGGAGATTTTAAGGTGGTATTCATATCTGATTTATCTTCCTCAATTATTCCTTAGTTATTCCTGTCTTATTTACTTACTGTTGTCTTGGGGAAAACCAGTCGTAAGATTGTCTTCAAGCTTTTTTTGATACTCCAGCATGTGTGTGCCCCTGTCTAGGGCAGAAATCATCTGGCTAAATATACTCTTGTACAATGGATCCAACAGGGAGTTTTTTCGACTAATATTTTGGTGATCCCTATTTATACACTCCAGCTTTTCTCCTTTTCTTATATTGTAATGTTTCATGGAGTGTTTAAATGTGGCTGATCCCTTAAGTAATATATTTAATTTTGTTTTTGTGGTGCCCTCCATCTCGACTTTTACCACAGCAGCCCAGTAGTCATTGCTAATTTGAATATTAACAGATGCAGCAAAGTCATAGCTGGGACTCCCCTGTAAATTTATATGAGTGATGTATTTGCTTCTGGATGTATTATTATTGTTATAGCACCATTTATGCTATGGAATTTTACATGCGAAAAGGGGCATACATGGACAATAACAATAATTATGAGCAGTACAGGGAAAAAAAGGTACAGGAGAAGAAAGGACCCTGCCTGTGAGGGTTCACAGTCTATAAGGGAGGGGTAAGGATGCACTAGGAGAGGATAGAGCTGGTCATGCAGCAGTCTAGTGGACTGAGGTTCACTACAGGTTTTAGGCTTGTCAGAAGAGGCGGGTCTTCGGTTCCTTTTGAAGGTTTCCGGGGTAGGTGAGAGTTTGATGTGTTGAGGCAAAAAGTTCCAGAGTATGGGTACGCATGGGAGAAATCTTGTATGCAGTTCTGGAAAGAAGAGATAAGAGGGAATAGAGAAGAAAATCTTGAGAGAATCACAGGTTGCATTTGAGAGTACCGGGAGACCATGTCACAGATGTATAGAGGAGACAGGTTGTGAAAGGCTTTGTATGTTGTGGTTAGAGATTTTCACTGGAGTCTCTGGCAATGGGAAGCCAGTGAAAGACTTGACAGAGAGAAGAGGCTGGGGAATAGCACGGAGACATATGGATTAGTTGGACAGCAGAGTTTAGGGTAGATTGGAGGGGTGCAAGAGTGCAAGAGGGGAGGCCAGATAGTAGGAGGTTTCAGTAGTAGAGGTGGGAGATGAGGAGGGCACGCATGAGTGTTTTTACAGTGTCTTGGTCAAGGAGTGTACAGATCGGGGAAATATTTTTGAGTTGGAGTCGGCAGGAGGTGGCAAGGGCTTGGATAGGTGGCTTGAAAAAGAGTGCGGGTCAAGGATTACTCCTAGGCAGCGAACATGAGGGCCTGTGAAGCCATTCATTTTGATGGATAGGTCTGGTGGAGGAGTAGAGTGAGATGGGGAAAGATGATGAATTCTGTTTCATCCATGTTCAGTTTTAGAAATTGAGAAGCAAAGAAAAATGAAATAGCGAACAGACATTGTGGGATTTTGGTTAGTAAGGATGTGATATCAGGTCCAGAGAGCTGTATTTTAATATAAGTGACCAACGAGCAAATCCATTTATTATTTTCTTAGCCCTGCTTCCCATGGTATATATTTGCTTGTTTGAACACTATTAGCATAGAAATTAATTATCCTGAATATGGTTTAGGCCCATTTGAAGTTTTTATTGTATAAAATCTTTTGCATCTGTTGTAAATTTTCCATGCATAATTTATTCTGCTTCATAGTGGGATTACGGTATTATATTTTATAGTGCTGTAATATATTCCATTTAGCAATAACCACAACTACTGAGTCGATGTGCTCTAAAAATCACAATTTCTGCAAAGTGGCACATGTGCTTTAAAACATTATTCCCTGACACTTGGTTAAAGAAACTGTAGATCAAACCATTTACAGCCTGTCAAACTGCTAGTGATTTCCTTAGCTGCTCCCCACTGTTAAGGAAATGTGGTCTAACATGACTGGCCTTGACATTAGAAAGATGCCATTCTGGGATAGTGATTTAGTGATGTCTGTGGTGTGTGTTATATATATATTCAATCAGTGATGCCTCAGACTACTGTAGCATTTTGTGGAGAGAATTGATTAAGGTGCTACAATCAGGTAAGACACTGCAATGTGCGACTAAATTCACACATGCAGTAATCATGTCTCGCGAGGGCAATGCAACAAAATCTCGCATTGCACTAAGATTAAGAGCACTTACGTGACTGTGATGCATCAAAATTGCTCCAATTACGCCTATGATAGTGTACCTCTATCCTGAGAATGGATCCAGCAGCAATCCATTTTTCTTCCATTTGTAAAGGATCCATGTTTTCTTACGGGATCAGTTCCTGAAAAAATAAATCTCTTCAAAATGGACAAAAGTTGTGGTTGGACAACATTTTTGCAAATTGATCTACGAAGGATCTGTTCTAATGGATAATTACCGGACATGTGAAATCTGCCTTATATTGTATTATTTATAAGAAATCTTTTGTGGCTGCAGGAAATATGTGTTTCACCACTACTGAACTTATGATAACTGTACATGACATTTAAAGACAATTTAAAAACATAAAAACAATGTATTTCTTTATTTAACTTGCTGTATTTTTTTGACTAAAAGATGCACTTTCTGTCCACCTCCCCCAAAATTGGGGTGAAATTGGGGTATGTCTTATAGTCTTGATCTAGCTTACCAGGGGCATGGCAGCGATGGAGCGGGGTCACAGGAGGCACGGTCGCAACTGCAGGAAGTAAGCCGTGGCGCAAGTTGGGTGTTGCTGTGGCTCCAGAGTTGGGAGGAGGGGTGTTGCAGCTGCAGATCAATAGAAACCCCCTATTCCCAGCCCAAGGCCTGCAGCATTGCCCCAATGGTGCCCCCGCCGACTTCCTGCATTGGCGACCCTGCCTCCTGTGACCTCACTCCACTATCGCTGTGTTATCCCCCGGTAAACTATACTTGAACTATAAGATCAGCTATAAGACTACAAGACAGACCCCAATTTTGACATTAAAAATTATTTTCTTTCTTGTTTTCTTCTCTAAATTTGGGGTTTGTCTTATGGTCTGGGGAATTTTATAGTCCCAAAATACAGTATTTATATTGCAGTGTCATATTCTGCAGTGCTTTATAGACATTATCATCATTGCCCACATTGTGAGTCATGCTGTACATTTTCTATGAGTATGTGTTCAGAGTATAGAAGGAAATCAGAGATACTAGAGGAAACCCACATAATCATGGGGGATACAAACTCCTTGAATATGTTGGCATTAGTGGGGTTTGAGCTCAGGGCACCACCAATGGTGGGATACAGTCCTAACCACTGAGCTATTATGCTCAGTGTGATCTACTAAAGAATGGGTATAGCTATAAAACTGCCTACAAAGCAGCATACATATGGTCTGAATAGAAAAGTGATCCATCACAGGATACAGTACTTTTCGGTAGCAGCTCTAAAAAGGATCATGTGACATTGTATGGCTAACAGTATATTCAAACCACACATTCTGCAAAGAAGTGCATAAATCAAAACACACAACCAGTCTATCTTCATAGTTAATCATTTGTAGTAGTATCAGGGTCATAAAAGCAATGGATCACATATACAGTACAGACCAGATGTTTGGACACAACTTCTCATTCAAAAAGTTTTCTTTATTTTCATGAACATGAAAATTGTAGATTCACACTGAAGGCATCAAAACTATGAATTAACACATGTAGAATTATATACTTAACAAAAAAGTGTGAAACAACTGAAAATACTGTATGTCTTATATTCTAGATTCTTCAAAGTAGCCACCTTTTGCGTTGATTACTGCTTTGCACACTCTTGGCATTCTCTTAATGAGCTTCAAGAGGTAGTCACCAGAAATGGTTTTCACTTCACAGGAGTGCCCTGTCAGGTTTAATAAGTGGGATTTCTTGCCTTATAAATGGGGTTTTGGAACATCAGTTGTGTTGTGCAGAAGTCTGGTGGATACACAGCTGATAGCTCTAATAAATAAACTGTTGGAATTTGTATTATGGCAAAAAAAGCAGCTAAGTAAATAAAAACGAGTGGCCATCATCACTTTAAGAAATGAAGGTCAGTCAGTCCGAAAAATTGGGAAAACTTTAAAGTGTTCCTAAGTGCAGTTACAAAAACCATCAAGTGCTACAAATAAACTGGCTCACATGAGGACCGCCCCAGCAAAGGAAGACCAAGCGTCACCTCTGCTGTGGAGGATAACTTCATCTGAGTAACCAGCCTCAGAAATTGCAGATTAACAACAGCTCAGATTAGAGACCAGGTCAATGCTACACAGAGCTCTAGCAGCAGACACATCTCTACAACAACTGTTAAGAGGAGACTTTGTGCAGCAGGCCTTCATGGAAAAATAGCTGCTAGGAAACCACTGCTAAGACAGGCAAAGCAGAAGAGACTTGTTTGGGCTAAAAACACAAGGAATGGACATTAGACAGTGAAATCTGTGTTTGGTCTGATGAGTTCAAATTTGAGATCTTTGGGTTCCAACCAACGTGTCTTTATGCGACGCAGAAAAGGTGAATGGATGGAACTCTACATGCCTGGTTCCCACCGTGAACATGAGGAGGAGGTGTGATGGTGATGGGTGCTACGCCAGACGACCTGGCCTCCACAGTGCTTTTGGGTTACAATGTTGGGGATTTATTCAAAATTGAAGGCATACTGAACCAGCATGGCTACCACAGCATCTTTCAGCGGCATGCTATTCCATCCTAGTTTGCGTTTAGTTGGACCATCATTTCTTTTTCAACAGGACAATGACCCCAAACACACCTCCAAGCTGTGACCTGAACCCAATTGAGATGGTTTGGGGTCAGCTGGACTGCAGAGTGAAGGCAAAAGGGCCAACAAGTACTAAGCATCTTTGGGAACTCCTTCAATACTGTTGGAAGACCATTTCCGATTACTACTCTCTTGAAGTTCATCAAGAGAATGCCAAGAGTGTGCAAAGCAGTAATCAAAGCAAAAGGTGGCTACTTTGAAGAAACACTAGTATTATAAACATTGATTGTCCAGTTGTTTTTTCATAGTCATTAAAAAAAGAAAACTCTTTGAATGAGAAGGTGTGTCCAAACTTTTGGTCTTTACTGTAAGTGGAGCTCAATAAATTAGAATATCATCAAAAGTTAATTTATTTAAGTAATTCAATACATAAAGTGAAACTCATATACAGCCCTCTCCTGGTCTCAGTACCCTTATCTAAAAATCTACCAGACAAGGTTTTAATTGTGAACTATGCCTGGTTTTCTTCACTTGAGCCCTTAAATGAGGACTGGCTTGGCAAATAGAAAGTTAAGACATTAGTGAAAGGAATAATCCTTATTTATGTACGCTTGACGTGGCTGGATGGTTTTTCCACTTTGATCAAAAAACACAAGGTACTATAAGTACTTAATAATAACATGTCAACAGGATCAAGCATGAGATTTGCAGCCTGGTTATTCATTAATCACCATTAAACATTTTGGTGGAACAAGTTGATTTGTGCATTATTGCAGGGCTATGGGTACGACTTCATCTCAGCCATGGCTCTGCTGAATGGGGTGTAAGTATTTTCATGTTGTTTAAAATTCTGTGCCAGGGCCTTCCCTAACTGTCGGAGGTGCCTAAACAGATTGACTGGTTTTTGGCTTCAGTAAATGGTGCATTGTTGCACATTAACTGCCTGGCAGGCTTCAGGAAAATGGCACAGTGCTGCGAATGTGCAGATTTTGGCTTGTCATTGAGCCGAGATCTTAATCTGTGCATGTGCAAACAATGGCATTATTTTACTAAAGTCTGCAACGAGATTAAACCCGAACAAGCGCTGTCCATGGCTAAGGACGGTGTCAATGTAAATTTTAAACAACATGAAGATACTTACACCAGAGATATCTGATGGGCTGTTGCAGAGATGAAGACCTTATGAAGACCCTACCCATAGTCCCATCCTACAGTCCTACCCCGATAAACAAACTGCTCATTGCATCAAACTTCTAACAGTGATTAAAAAATAACCAGGCTGTGTATCTCTACAGTGAAGGTACTTATTAAATAAACAGACCAGCACCAGTATGCCCATATCTTTAGTTTATCATGCCTGATCCTGATGGCAGGTTTAATGTTAACAGCAGTATTGGAGTTCATGTATTCATTATTTGCAGTGTACTGATGCATTGTGTATGTAAATGTTTATTTACTGGCCACATAGTGTATTTGTTGAGCCGTGCAAGCCTGAATTTTTGTTTTTTTGTTGCTTATTTATGAAATGAAGCAATCATTTGTGCAATAATCTATTAGCCGCTAAGTCTTCTTTAGAGCAAACTTCATATTTTATAGTAAATTTCATTGTGGATAGAGTCTCGGCACTTTGTGTGAATCAAGCATATTACAGACTCCACATCCATTTCAACACATCTGTGACCAATATATTCTTTACTTCAGTACATCAACAGATGTAACGATGAATAATTTAATTTGTCAGTGGACTCAAGCTACATTTTCAGTTCGGAGGACTGGAGAAGTTTTCAAAGTTCCTCTATGTCATTCGATTTGATTTTACAGTAGTATATAGAATCATAAAAAAGACTAATAGTGTAAGGATGAAGGTTGAAGTCTGGTTGAGTGGAAATAACAGGGGCACAATGTGACAATTTAAGAAGTACCACAGACACATTATGCAATACCCAATAAAGTCTTTGGTTAACCTTTCAAGAAAGGTTTATTTTATTCTTGTCTGGTGTAATTTTTACATAGTGGTACAACACTTGGGTTATAATAGGAAACTCAGTGACAATTTGTCAAAAACACAGATCAAGGCTGCTACTGAGGGAACTACTCTGACGTATAAGTCTGGCTTCACACCAAGTTTTGACTGTCAGGCTGTGTCCGGTGTTTTGCTGGATGCACCGGACACAGCCTGACAGCTCCTGACAGAACAGAACCGGAGGGCTAATATTCCATCCGGTCCTGTTTTTTTGCTGGAATCGGCAGTCCACAGCTGCAGGAGCTGTCCCTTGCTGAAATTTCAAGATGGAAGCTGGCGGGTGAGCCAGCCACAGTCCTGAAATCGAGTGGGGAGCTCTCCAGGTGCTGAAGTTCAACGCTGGCCAGCGCTGTGCTTCAGTACTTGGTGTCTGGGAACCGGACAGATTTTTCTGTCGTATCCGGTGAAATCGGCACCCATAGATTCCCATGTTATTGGGTGCCAGATCCGGGAGATTCAGGTGTATCCGGTTTTGATCATTTTTTGCCCGGAAACAAAAAATGTTGCATGCCCCGATTTTGTGTCCAGGGCCAAAAAACAAAATCTGCCGGATCCTCCCGGATAGCACAAAACCAGATAGCAAAACAATGCATCTGGCCCCATATGGATACTATTGGGGCCAAAATCGGATCCGGGGCTGTCCAGTTCACACGGGACAGCCCCGGATCACAAAAAACATGGTGTTAAGCCGGCCTAACACAAGCAGGAAATCATTGATTAGGCTGGTAGTAAGTGTGTTATCCTTGTCTAAGAAAAAAGGCGCACCGCAAAATATTAACCAAAATTAATAACAGAATGCTTTCAATGTGGTAAAAAATTACTGAGTAAGAAGTAGAAGGAAAGATACCGCATCTATAGAGAGCTCAACCAATATCATATATAAATAAGTACAACCTTTATGAAAGCCCAAAGCAAAACAAGATAAAGACATTTATAATTGCATACACAGTTGCTTATAAGTATAACATACACCCAGGAAAAAAAACCTGGCAGACAGGATACACAGTAATGAAGAATGTATAATACACAATAAATATAAATTGACTAAAAAAAACAAAAAAAAAAGTATGTGTGTATAGTGTCTAAATGCCTTGCAATAAATAGGTAAAAACTAGAAGAGTTAAAAACACAGGGTACTTGTACATACCTTTTTTGCAAAAAAAAAGTACTTAAGCCATCCCACCAATGACACGGTGACCCATCTCGGGACGGATCCTACACTAACTATATTTAACCTGCTGTTTTGCCTAATGACCTCAAACAGCAGGAAAACATGTGTGACCAGACCCCAAGATGAAGCAAAGGGAAAATAGAAACTGGAGTTTATGAGCACTAAGGCACAAAGCAAAGAGAATGTATTAGAGATTATCAAACATTTTTTATTAGCTCCTTGTATTGGCCACAACGGTTTCAATAGCAGGCAGGCTATCTTCATCAGTATCACCTGATGAAGATAGCCTGCCTGCTATTGAAACGTGTTGTGGCCCATACAAGGAGCTAATAATAAAAGGTTTGAGAATCTGCTAATACGTTCTCTTTGTGCCTTAGCGCTCATGAACTCCACTTTCCATTTCCCCTTTGCTTTATGTTATAATCCCTTTGTGGGATCACTGTTGGAGATACTTTGGGCCAGGGCGATTTTTAATTCCTCCTCTTTGAGGACCTGTGAAACATCATAACAACAATAAGAGCTGAAGGACCTGTGGTGATGTCACATCTGACTCAGATCATATGACCCCCTGGAATCTCATGGACTGAGGCAGGATTACAGGCCAGGCATCTCGTGCAGTTTTTGAGTGGGGGCTCCTCTGTTTCCAGCATATACCGTATTGTACACGACTGCACAACCCCCTGGGTGAGTGGCCAATTGGTGTGCAATCCATTAACCTCTTAGATCACCAGATTTCACACATTGCACTCCTTTACCCTTGTTTTACAGACCCCAAGATGACACACAGATGGGATGCATTATAATAAATTCTGCTCAGCACTGGAAGACCGGGGATCTCCTTAACTTGCCAAGAGACAAGCAGTTAAACGGAATGCAGAAAAAAACTGAGTCAAATAATATTATTAAATAATAACTACAGATAATGTGCAGATATAGTGATTAACCAATATTAAACTCCTCTAAGGCCTGGTAAACAGATAAAATTGTATAAATATGAGATGAATGCAAAAGGTCTTGAGTGATATAAATAAATCGCTCAATCAAAGAATCACAATCCACAAAAGGCACTGTAGAGAAATAGCAAATATAAAACGTGAGACTATCTGTGCTAGTAGTACATAGCATGACAGTTGAACCAGATGGTTTATGTGACCAGCCAAGAATAGATAGGAAAGAATTGAGATGAGAAGAAAATGGTTTAGGGAAAACAATGGCAGCGGGGAGCAGATCAATGAGCAAGGAACAGCAAATCGCCGACTAGTGTCTTCATCAGGGAAATGAGTAGATGAAAATGGGCAGGTATTTATTGGAAGTAGCTTACTCTGTAATGCGAAGCACCTGAATGTTTGTGTGTGGCGGAAATCATCATGCACCTGTCTCACAGGTGTAGTACCTGCCATATACATACAATATGTTGCAGTGGTAGTCTCTGTGTGCAAGCCACACAAGGGCAGAATTTGCCACATATGCACAGGATATCAAGTCAGTAATGTCTATGGGACTGTGATAAAGGGAAGATTCACTTCCCTTTTCTACACTATTCTTTAGCCTCCTGACTTCCGTATTGCTGGGAAAGATCAGTGTGCTCCTCCATATGTGGCAGCTCACATTATTAGCATCATCCTGCATTTTTTTTTAAATAAATTTAGTGTTTATTAGAAACAATACAAAATACTATACAGTATTTCAAATTGTAGAAAAACATTCAATACCAAAAAGTACAATGCCCATAATATACCACGAGATTAAGACAATCTAGAAAATCTACAGAAAAAAAAACGATAAATCCAGCTTTCATCCAATCCAGGGTGATCATTTCTGAAATATTTTGTTACTTAAGGAATATGTTTTATGGGCAGTAGACCATAGCAAAGAACTAATATAACTGAAAAAGGGAAAGGTGTTAAGCAAGCATTATAGGGGGCAGAGAATATATGGGGGGAACCAAGGAAAGGGTGGGAAGGAGGTGGGAAAGGTGGGGGGTGGGGATAGGGGGAGAAGAATGTCCAGGAGAACCCAGCAGAAACACTCAAACCTCCTCCAGGAATAAGGTGTAAACATCTAAACCCTTAAATTCATTCCACTAAATCCAGGTCATTCTAAATTGGTCCTGAGAATTGTTTATGATTGATGTAAGTTCATCTAGCAACATCACCTCATTAAATTTGGTAAACCACATAGACATCGTTAGAGGAGTGGCCTTATTCCACAAAAGGTGAATACAAGCCCTTGCTGACATGATAAGATGACGAAGCAGCGATCGTTTATATGTTTATAGAGTGAGGTCGCTAAGGTGCAAAAGAGCAAGGGCTTGATTAAGATCTATGGTTAGGTTAGTTACTTTATGGATCACTTCTTGTACATTTTCCCAAAAGGACGTCAAACTTCTGCATGCCCAAAAAAATGTGAAGGATACTGCTTTCTTCCTCTCCCCACCGCCAACAAAAGGAACTCACTTCCGAGTAAATCGCATGTAATCTAGTTGGTACTCTATACCACCTGATGAGTAGTTTATATCCTGCCTCCTGGAAATGGGACGAAATAGAAGATTTGTGTGTTAAGGCACATATTTTTTCCATTGGTCGTCTACTAGTCGGAGCTGTAAATCTTCCTCTCATTGGGTTTAAAACTGGTTTTGGTGCATTCTGTGAGTTCATTTATTATGGAGTAAGTTCGAGATAGTTTGTGTCTGATCATACCGGCGCCCATGCACTCTTCCTCAAAGGGTGTCAATTCCCCTGAGAAATGGGTCCTGGAGGTAGAGATAGAACGTGAGATTGCCGAGTAGCCTGCCAGGTGTCCAAGGCGTGAGGAGAGTGAGACTATGGAACTCTCTGCCACATGCTGTTGTAATGAGTGAGTCACTACTAACATTTAAGAAGGGCCTGGATGCCTTTCTTGAAAACTATAATATTATCAGTTATACATACTAGATTCTTTGATAGGGCATTGATCCAGGGAATTAGTCTGATTGCCGTATCTGGAGTCAGGAAGGAATTTTTTCCCCCAATGTGGAGCTTAGTGTTGCCACATGGTTTTTTTTTGCCTTCCTCTGGATTAACATGTTAGGCTATGGGTTGAACTAGATGGACTTAAAGTCTTCCTTCAACCTTAAAAACTATGTTACTATGTTACTATGTTAGGAGATTGAAGACTCATGAGCTCCTACCTGCTCATCCAGGTGCGTCCACTGCCTGAATGTTCTGCCCTGAAGTAGCCTTCCCACAACCTCAAACGGAAAACCGGAAAAAACAATCCTTCTGTATTGAATTAAGTAGTTTAGGATAATTGAGGGAAAAAGTCATGCGAGTGTCCCTGGGGAGCCTAATACCTAAATAATTGATCGTGTCACTGACCAAATTAAAATGGTATGCTCTCCTCAATGGGGCTATAGAGGAGGGGCTATTGTTAATGTTCAGGGCCTCAGACTTTGAGAAATTAGTAAGCAAGTAGTAAGCAAGGAAATAAAGAATAACAAATTATCTGCATAGGCCACAATTTTTTATGGTAATTCTTTAATTATTGGGCCCTGAATGACCTCATTGGCTTTTATTTTCCTAAGGAACTGTTTTAGTGTGAGTATAAAAATCACGGTAGAGTGGACATTCCTGCCTTGTGCAATTATAAATAGAAATGTCCGAAGATAATAACACATTGACCCTCAGCTTAGCCAAAGGCTTGGAATATAAGGTTGAGCTCCAGCCGAGCATTTTGGATTTTAGGCCAATTCGACAAAGCGCTTCAAGCATAAATATCCAATTCACCCTGTCGAATGCCTTCTCAGTATCCGTTCAGAGGAGCATTAAAGCTGAAGACTTTAAATTCGCTCTATAAATGAGATTTAGAGCTTTAGTTGTGTTGTCTCTGGCCTCTCATCCACCCATAAATCCAGCCTGGTCAGGGTAAATTAGAGTAGGGAACGAAGGTGCCAGTCTCGATGCTAACATTTTTGAGAATAACTTTATGTCCATATTGAGGAGCGAAATTGGTCTGTAATTTGTCAAAAAGGCTATGTTTTTTCCTGGTTTCTGAATAACCAAAATGTGCGCTCGCAGTGAATCGGTTGGCAAACCAGGTTTCCCGGGTATCGAGTTCAGGCAAGAGACCAAATGTGGCGATAGAGACTCTAAGAACGCCCTGTAATAAGGAAGGGATAATCCGTCCGACCCTGGAGCCGTCCCTGAGTTAGTTTATTATTGTCATTAGAAGCTCATCCTCTGAAAAGGATCATTCAAGGAGATCAGACTCTGCAGCAGATAGGACAGGTAATCAAGAGTCCCGTATGTACAAGTGTATACGATCTCGAATCTCAGTATTGTATAATGCATCGTTAGTTTTATCCATTGAATAAAGGGATGCATTGTAGGTCTTGAAACCTCTGCGATCTGTGAAATAAGTCAAGTTTATTTATTGGACTGATTGGTAATGACATATGTGTTACATTTTTGAGTTCTCAAGGCTGTATCCAATGCTCTGCCACTCTTGTTACCATGTTTGTAATTAAAACATCTGCATTTCGTGAACATTGCTTTCATCTTATGGGTCAGAATAGACATCAGGGATTCGTGTCTGGCCAACAGAGCCCATCTCAGAGTTTCTGTAGGGGATTTTTTGTGTAATGCTTCTAAAGTGTTAATCTTCCCCAGTAAGTCAGATATCTCCTCCACCCTCTCTCATTTTAACCTGGCGCCATTTTTGATAAACATTCCCCTAACCACCCACTTGTGTGCATCCTATACCATACATGGGTCCAACCCTTTAGTCTTGTTAGTAGCAAAATACTAGTTTTAGGCTATTTTCACACTCTGCGTATTGGTTGCCATTTTTACGCTGAGCTTTTCCCCAAAGCGCATCTGCGTCTGCGTTTCCCGGCAAAGTGAATGGACTTTCACTTTTGCCTTTCAGACGCTGCTAAATTTTTTGGCTGCGCTTTTGGTGCAGAAAGAACGCATATAAAAAGAATCAACATGTCAATTCTTTGCACTTAATAGTGCGCGCTTCCTCTATAGATGCTATTATAAGCGCTGGAATTACGCATTTCTGTTCACATAATGCTCTATTCCAGCACCTATAAGCATGGGGCACGAGGAATAGCAGGATGTGATGCAGTCGGCAAACAGATCACATGATTGAATCCGGATTGGACGTCACGGGACACTCAACACAGGACTATGTTAGGGGGGGGAATTCTTTTGTTCAATAAAGATGGAGTCATTAATTGTGTTTTGTTTTATTTCTAATAAAAATATTTTTCTATGTTTTCAGTTTTTTATTCTTTACTAGAAATTCATGATGGCCATGTCTAATATTGGCATGACATCATGAATTTAAGGCCAGTTGATAATAACATCATTATTACCCAGTCAGCCACCCGGCACCAGGGCCGCTGCAAGAGTCGGATACAGCGGCAGAAGATGGCGCTTATATGAATGCATTTTCTGGGGTGGCTGTGGACTGCAATTGGCAGCGGGTGGCCCAGAAAGATTAACCCACCCCACTGTGGATTCCAGTCCCAGCTGCCTAATTGTACCTGGCTGGACACAAAAATAGGGCGAAGCCAACATTATTTTTTTTAACTATTTCATGAAATCCATGAAAGCTTCCCTATATTTTTGGTTCGCAGCCAGGTACAACTAGGCAGCTGCGGGTTGGGGGCAGCCCGTACCTGCTTTCTGTACTTGGCTGGCATACAAAAATATGGCAAAGCCCATGTCGATTTTTTTGTTAAATCATTACAAAATTTAAAAAATTCTAAATAAAACTCTTTGTTGAAAAAAAAAACTCCTACCTCTGACGTTGTGCACAGGAGAAGATCTTTTTCAGCTCTGATTAATCTCTACCAGCACACACACGTCTGCTGGTAGAGAGGTAGCTGAGCACCCGGCCGTGGGAAAGTTTATCTGAGTTCAACGCATCCGTCAACCGCTGCGGTATCGTAAGGGGGGGTAACTCACGTCACCCAAGTAAAGCTCAGGTCATGCCACCTGAGCTGTCCTCAAGTGACACTGGTGTCTCTCCGATTACAATGCCCAAGAAGATTGTGCTCCTTGACAGCTCAGTACATAAATAGCGTAGGACATCCCGATTTGCCGGCAAAAACCAACATGACTTTAAACAGTGATTATAATAAAGTAGTTGGTTAGACCCATTCCTGCACCCCTCACAAGGTGCCCCCACATCATATACATCCCTCCAATAAATTTTATTCATGTGTAGATAGTATAACATAGGGCAAAAGCCCTTCTTGTGAGGTGGGGTATTTAATAACTTAACCAAAGGTCTCCTCTGAGAAGACAGCAAATGACATCAAGGACCATTTTTTATTGGTTTTCTCAACAATCTTTATCACTGTCTTTTTTTGTAGTGGACAGTGCAGAAAAAAAAACGCATGCATAAAAAAGGCAGCAAATACGCAGCGTGTGAATGTAGCCTTAAGTATCCTGGATACTTTTGTAGTAGGTCCTCTAGGAGCGATGTGTTTAAACCCAAAGGCATTGCTGAGGTCTAAAGGCTGGCAAGAGGATAGAGACACTTACAAGCCATGGTCGGAGAAGATTATATTGCCAATGTGGGCTTCACGAAAGAGGGCAATATCCTTGTGCCTCATGAAAAGTAATCTAGCCTTGTATAGACATCATGGGAAGCAGATTAAAAAGAGTAATCTCTGTCCGCTGGCTGCGATAGACACCAAGAGTCGATTAGTTGATGCTTGTGTAGTTGTGCTAATATGTATCTTGTGTAGAGTGGAGCGTGGAGGAAAGTCCCTTGGAGTTGTCCATTGCAGGGTCTAAGCTTGCATTAAGATCCCCTCCTAAAATAAGCAGGCCCTCTGCAAAAGATGCCATATGGTGTAAGTAAATGGATATAGCCCTCTCTTGACCTGTGTTGGGGAGGTATAGGGATGCAAATATTACCTTTTGTGATGCAATGGATCCTTTGACCATCAGGAAGTGGCCTTCTCCATCCACGTGAGAATCCAGTAGCTCCTACGAAACCGATCATGAGAAAACTAAGCTCATACCTTTAGATTTAGGATCTGGTGAAGGACTGTGATATACTGTGGGGGACCTGAAATTAGACACTTTGTAAGGTGTAAAATGACAAAAATGGGTTTCCTGTAGGAACGCAATATCTATCTTTTGCTTATGCAGAAGATTCAGAAGGATTGAGCATTTCCCAGAGCTTTGTAACCCTTTGACATTTAGCGAACTGAACCTTACTTCCGAATGATACTCTAGTGCCATCATATTAATCGTGCAAGGGGATAAAGTTCCGGTATTGGCTCCATTGGACAGGGGTGTAAGGAGAGGAAGGAGGGCAAGGGAAGAAAGGGAAGAACAAGAAAGAAGATTGAGTATTCTAGGTAACCAGAAGAAACATAGAAAGAAAACAGTAGAACAAGAGAAATATCAGTAACGTTTAGAAACTGCTGACGCAAATAACTTAGACTTAAATCCCAGGTTAACTCGTAAAAAGAGTAAAAGTGAAAGAAAAGAGTCCTAAGACTATCAAGAACCTCACAGGAGGATTCCATGGGTTTTGCATCCTTAAGGAACTGCAGGAAATGTACACATTTGTAAATGAGCTCCATCCCACCACCATACTACTACTACTACTACTACTAATAATAATAATTTTTATTTATATATAGCGCCAACATATTCCGCAGCGCTTCACATACTATCATGACAATACAGTCAATGAAAGGTGAGTGGGTGCAATCCTTAGCCTAGACCAGTGATGGCAAACCTTTCAGGGGCCGAGTGCCCAAACTGCAACCCAAAACTTAATTTTTTATTGCGAAGTGCCAATAGGGCAATTTAACCTAAATTACAGGAGTGGACGTCACAAGCGCTGCACAGGTGAGAAGCTGCAGACGCAACTCTCTCCCCAGTGCAGTGCTTGCTGTCCTGACACCTTAATGATTAATTATTAGTGATGAGCGAGTATGCTTGTGACTACTCGGTACTCTCATGAGTATCACTGTACTCGGGCTACTCAGCGAGTAACGAGTAATCTCGCGATACTCGTGCTGTACTCGGGGTCCTCATCCCTGCATGTTGGCGCTCTTTACTACCCTCTGAAGAAGTCTCTTAGGGACGAAACGCGTAAGGGTCAGGTGTGGACCGCAGGTGACCATCATACAACCACCACTGAGGTATGGAGATATGGTCCTGAAATGATTGTAAATGCATGTGTTTTGAAGTAATTACCTCTTGATGCCCAAACTAACCACGTGCTATAGGTCCTCATAAGGCACAGCACTAGTGTGCAAGTACCGTGGGTGATATTGTGTCTCCCCCTGGGATACATATACTTGCACTGTTTATAGTATGTGTAAGTGTAAAATGTGTATGTACTATATGATATACAGCACGGGTTAATCTGTGGCTCAAGGGTATTTTCAATTCTACAACATGCTTGTTAAAAGCCTTGGAGATTTGTACCTTTGCACATAAGCGACAGGAGGGGATAGTGGATGATCATGTTAGATAATGTTTACAGTCCTACTGACATAAGCCCAAATACTGTTTATAGGGATATGTACAGGGATTCATTCTCTGACTATTGAATCCACCCTCTGTATAGACCCAGCTTAGTTTATGTGATCTATATACAATAAGGTTTTGTGTGGAATTCTCCAATGTCATAATGTCTAATCCTTCTATTGGGCACAGTCTCATACATACCGTCTATATGGTCCTATGGTCCCCCCTATGAATGTACCACGGGATATAGCAATAACCCTGATTATTCCTAGTTGTTCAGTAGCTCTGTTTGTTGATATGCATATGGTTCTAATCTTCACCTTATTATTGTTAGTATTTTGAAGGATTCTTTTAATTCCTTGTATGAAAATCCTTAATAAAGTTTACATATTTTTATGAACTCATCCCTGTGTCCTATGGACTTTTTGATTACCGCTCTTTAGAGAGCCAGCCCACATGCAGGGATTGGCTGGCAGTCACTGCAATGCCACAGCCCTGTTAGTTGTGGCATTGCAGTGATTGGCCGGCCCGCACAGCGTGACCGAGCCTTTATAAGACCCGGCCACGATGAGCTCTGCACACAGCCATCCAGAGAGTCAGTGTAGGGAGAGTGTCTGCTGCTGCTTAAGGGACAGAATTGCGGCTCTCATAGGTAGATCCGGAGAAGGGCTGCAAACTGCTGTTGACCACAACAGTCCTTCTCAGGACTAATCTAGGAGGATATAGGCAGGGTGTAATATCCATATCCAGCTTTCCAGTGACCAGAACAGTCCTCAGGAGACTGTAGTAGTTGACTAGCTCTATACAGGCAGGCTCTAATATCCAGCTTTCCTGTGACCAGAACAGTCACCAGACTGTAGTAGTTGACTAGCTCTATACAGGCAGGCTCTAATATCCAGCTTTCCTGTGACCAGAACAGTCACCACACTGTAATAGTTGACTAGCTCTATACAGGCAGGCTCTAATATCCAGCTTTCCTGTGACCAGAACAGTCCGCAGGAGACTGTTGGAGCTGACTAGCTGTATACAGGCAGGGTCTAATATCCATATCCAGCTTTCCTGTGACCAGAACAGTCACCAGACTGTAGTAGTTGACTAGCTCTATACAGGCAGGCTCTAATATCCAGCTTTCCTGTGACCAGAACAGTCACCAGACTGTAGTAGTTGACTAGCTCTATATAGGCAGGCTCTAATATCCAGCTTTCCTGTGACCAGAACAGTCACCACACTGTAGTAGTTGACTAGCTCTATACAGGCAGGCTCTAATATCCAGCTTTCCTGTGAACAGAACAGTCCTCAGGAGACTGTTGGAGCTGACTAGCTGTATACAGGCAGGGTCTAATATCCATATCCAGATTTCCTGTGACCAGAACAGTCACCACACTGTAGTAGTTGACTAGCTCTATACAAGCAGGCTCTAATATCCAGCTTGCCTGTGACCAGAACAGTCACCACACTGTAGTAGTTGACTCGCTCTATACAGGCAGGCTGTAATATCCAGCTTTCCTGTGACCAGAACAGTCACCACACTGTACTAGTTGACTAGCTCTATACAGGCAGGCTCTAATATCCAGCTTTCCTGTGACCAGAACAGTCCTCAGGAGACTGTTGGAGCTGACTCTCTGTATACATGCAGGGTCTAAAATCCATATCAAGCTTTCCTGTGACCAGAACAGTCACCACACTGTAGTAGTTGACTAGCTCTATACAGGCAGGCTCTAATATCCAGCTTTCCTGTGACCAGAACAGTCACCAGACTGTAGTAGTTGACTAGCTCTATACAGGCAGGCTCTAATATCCAGCTTTCCTGTGACCAGAACAGTCACCACACTGTAGTAGTTGACTAGCTCTATACAGGCAGGCTCTAATATCCAGCTTGCCTGTGACCAGAACAGTCACCACACTGTAGTAGTTGACTCGCTCTATACAGGCAGGCTCTAATATCCAGCTTTCCTGTGACCAGAACAGTCACCACACTGTAGTAGTTGACTAGCTCTATACAGGCAGGCTCTAATATCCAGCTTTCCTGTGACCAGAACAGTCCTCAGGAGACCTAGCTGTATACATGCAGGGTCTAAAATCCATACCCAGCTTTCCTGTGACCAGAACATTCACCACACTGTAGTAGTTGACTAGCTCTATACAGGTAGGCTCTAATATCCAGCTAATATCCAGCTTTCCTGTGACCAGAACAGTCCTCAGGAGACTGTTGGAGCTGACTAGCTGTATACAGGCAGGCTCCAATATCCATATCCAGCTTTCCTGTCACCAGAACAGTCACCACACTGTAGTAGTTGACTAGCTCTATACGGGCAGGCTCTAATATCCAGCTTTCCTGTGACCAGAACAGTCCTCATGAGACTGTTGGAGCTGACCAGCTGTATACAGGCAGGCTATAATATCCATATCCAGCTTTCCTGTGACCAGAATAGTCACCACACTGTAGTAGTTGACTAGCTCTATAGAGGCAGGCTCTAATATCCAGCTTTCCTGTGACCAGAACAGTCCTCAGGAGACTGTTGGAGCTGACTAGCTGTATACAGGCAGGGTCTTATATCGGTATCCAGCTTTCCTGTGACCAGAACAGTCACCAGATTGTAGTAGTTGTCCAGCTCTATACAGGCAGGCTCTAATATCCAGCTTTCCTGTGACCAGAGCAGTCACCACACTGTAGTAATTGACTAGCTCTATACAGGCAGGCTCTAATATCCAGCTTTCCTGTGACCAGAACAGTCACCAGACTGTAGTAGTTGACTAGCTCTATACAGGCAGGCTCTAATATCCATCTTTCCTGTGACCAGAACAGTCACCACACTGTTGTAGCTGTATACAGGAAAAATGCGCAAGGGCGTTGGCAAGGGACAAGGAAGTGGATGTGATGGTGGTGCAGGCAGAGGCCAAGGTCGTGTGCAAACACTAATTTCGCAACAACAAAGTGGCACATCTACTCGCTCGCACGTCCTGTCCCAAATTCTTGGGGCCCGCAGTAGTACACCGCTCTTGAACCAAGACCAGTGTCAACAGGTTGTTACTTGGATAGCGGATAATGCTTCAAGTCAGATTGGCACCTCCACAAACACCCTGTTTTCCACACGGTCAAGTGTCAGTAGCCGTGATACTGCACCGCACATTTCCCAACCTGATCCTCCTTCCTACCACCAGGCCGAGTATACGTCCACGGACATTACTGATCCCACACTAGGACACTCGGAAGAGCTGTTCACGTATCCATTCGCAGAATCTGGCCTCTCGCCAGCTCCTGTTGAAGTGGGTGATGAGATGGTATGTACAGATGCCCAAATATTTGAGCAGCCACATGCTCACGAAGGGAACCTTGGCAGCGTGTCTCAACAAGGGGTGGTCAATGATGAGACACAATTGCCAGGAAGTCAGGAGGAGGATCAGGGTGCGGAAGAGGAAGACGACGTGGTGGATGATCCAGTAGCTGACCCAACCTGGCAGGAGGATATGCAGAGCGATGACAGCAGTGCACAGGGGGAGGGAGGCATAGCATCCCAACAGGCAGTAAGAGGAGGTTAGCGCTCGGATTACAACCAGGACACTGCTCTCAGTATATTTACCTTTAGGCTTTATTAAAAGAGTGTAGAATTCCAATTCCTCCACAACGCGTTTCTGCGCTTAGTGCGCCTTTCTCAAGTGACCACTTGAGAAAGGCGCACTAAGCGCAGAAACGCGTTGTGGAGGAATTGGAATTCTACACTCTTTTAATAAAGCCTAAAGGTAAATATACTGAGAGCAGTGTCCTGGTTGTAATCCGAGCGCTAACCTTCTGTTTACTTCACTGCACATGCCCCTCGCCTTCCCCTCGGGGAATCGCGGCTCTGAGCAGCACGGCTCCCGGACTCTGCTCGTTTCAACACCTTAGTTCCATCTTCGTGCTCTGAACCTGCCGGCTCGCACGCCTGGGGAACCCAGCACAACCTGGGCAGCGGACCCGCTTATCATCAGGACCTTAACAGCCCTCTCACCACACGGCAGCCAGCCCTTCAACATCGGACACGGACCCATTAGGATCACCTTCCACCTTCCTATCCTAGGCCCGTCTGATCCAGCGGTTCTAACAAGCTGTCTCCCCGCCTGCCAGTCAGTTGTGCGATCCTGGCACAACCTAAACAGGTGAGCACTTGGTCATATTAACCGCTCTCATTAACCGCTCAGCAGTTTGGCGCAACTTGTTTTATTTTTTCAACAGGCAGTAAGAAGCAGGGTCGTGTCCTCAGGCAGAAGGCAGGCAACCGTTCCTCGGGACAACAACACGACACAAGGTGCCTGTGCAAATGTTAGGTCTTCCCGAGTCTGGCAGTTTTTTAAGTTGGCTCCAGAGGACTCTAAAAAGGCCATTTGCAACACCTGCCATGCCAGCATCAGCAGGGGTACGAAAACTAGCAGCCTGACCACCACCAGCATGATCAGCCAAGCACCCGACTTTGTGGGAAGTACAACAGAGTCGAGGAGCGGTGCTTGCTGATGTCAATGCTACATCTTCGTGTGTTGTGCGTGCTAGCCAATCCCTTGTCCATGCTGGCCGCGAACAAGCCTCCAGCCCTGCACCTGACGTTGCCCACGCACAAATAACACCACCATCAAGCACGTCCTTGTCCCAGCGCAGCGTTCAATTATCCATTCAGCAAACCTTTGAACGCAGGCGCAAATACGCTGCCAGCGCCCCACATGCCACAGTCCTAAATTATCACATTTCGCGACTGCTTGCGCTAGAAATGTTACCTTTCTGGCTGGTGGAGATGGAAGCATTCCGCGACCTGATGGTGACTGCTGTCCCACGTTACTCGGTCCCCAGCCACCACTATTTCTCCAGATGTGCCGTCCGCGCATTGCATAACCACGTGTCACAAAGCATCACACGTGCCCTGAACAACGCTGTTTCAGCCAAAGTCCACCTAACCACAGACACGTGGACAAGTGCTTGTGGGCAAGGCCGCTACATCTCCTTGACACACTGGGTTAATATTGTGGAAGCTGGGACCCAGTCTGAGTGAGGGACGGAACACGTCCTTCCCACATCAAGGATTTCAGGCCCTACCTCAGTCAGGGTTTCACCCACACTCTACAGCTCCGGAATGTCATGCTCCTCAGCCTCCTCCTCCTCCTCCTCCTGCGCATCCTCATCCACTTTACCCTCCACACCAGTCCCAAGCTGGAAGCACTGCAGCACTGCCTCTGCGAAGCGACAACAGGCTGTGCTGAAGCTAATATGCATAGGTGACAAACCCCACAATGCAGAAGAGGTGTGGACAGCTCTGAAACAGCAGGCAGATCACTGGCTCACACCTCTGAACCTAAAGCCAGGAAAGGTCGTGTGTGACAATGGCCGGAACCTGGTGGCAGCTTTGAGGCGAGGCCAGCTGATGCATGTTCCATGCGTGGCCCATGTGCTCAACCTGGTTGTTCAACGGTTTATAAAGTCATACCCAGAGCTGTCTGATCTGCTTGTAAAAGTTTGCCGCCTGTCTGCACATTTTCGCAAGTCACCTGTTGCTTCAGCCGGCCTTGCCAGCTTTCAGCGCCGTTTGAGTCTTCCGGCCCACAGACTGGTGTGTGATGTCCCCACGCGTTGGAATTCAACTCTGCACATGTTGGTCAGGATATATGAGCAGAAGAGGGCAGTTGTTGACTACCTGCATCACCTAAGCCGTCGGGAAATGGGTCAAACTCCACACATAACACCTGAGGAGTGGAGATGGATGTCGGACCTATGTACCATCCTCCAAAACTTTGAGGACTCCACCAAGATGGTGAGCGGCAATGACGCCATTATTAGCATCACCATTCCGCTACTCTGCCTTCTAAAACGGTCTCTGCTGAAAAACAAAGAGGATGCTTTGCAGGCGGAGCGCGATAACTTGGAGCAAGAAACAGTAGTGGGTGTGGGTGATAACACACAGCCCAGCCTCATCTCATCACAACGTGCAGTGGAGGACTATGACGAGGAGGAGGAGAAGAAGGAGGAAGACATGGAGCAACTCTCTGGCCAAATTGAGGATATGACATGCACACCAGCCATACCCTCGCTTCAGCGTGGCTGGCCAGAGGACAGGGGAGATGAGGAGGAGGAGGAGGACAGCATGTTCAGTCATCGTGTTGGTCTGGATACTGAAGTGATGGCTGTTAAGAGTCTGGCGCACATGGCTGACTTTATGGTAAGCTGCCTGGCTCATGACCTTCGCGTTCAGAACATCTTAGCCGACAATCAGTACTGGTTGGCAACACTCTTAGACCCACGCTACAAGGAGAACTTTATGTCTTTCATTCCTGAGGCGGAGAGGTCAGCCAAAATGCAGCAGTTCCAGAAGGCCATAGTCACGGAAGTAGGCAAAGCATTCCCCTCACAAAAAGCTAGCCGCATAGGTCAGGATTCGGTGGACAACCAAGGCGTACGGCTAAGAGGGGCACAAGTCCAATCCGCCAGAGGTAGGAGAACAGTCTTTACGATGTGGGACAGTTTTCTCAGCCCCTCACGTACCACAGCCCCTGAGGTGCGGGGTAGTGCCACAAGAAATGGTAAGTTTGGCCAGATGCTGAAGGAGTACCTTGCAGATCGAACAACTGTACTGTGACATTCCTCTGTGCCTTACAATTATTGGGTCTCCAAGCTGGACACGTGGCATAATTTGGCTCTGTACGCCTTGGAAGTCCTGGCCTGCCCAGCCGCTAGCGTTTTGTCAGAGCGTGTTTTCAGTGCCGCAGCTGGAATCATTACTGATAAACGCACCCGCCTGTCAACTGAAAATGCTGACAGGCTGACTCTGATCAAGATGAACAAGGGTTGGATTGGGCCAGACTTCACCACACCACCAACAAATGACAGCGGAATTTAAATTTTGTTATGGGAATTTGCCATGTACCTCCACTCACCCATGGGTACACACTTCTGGACTTTAGCTAATCGCTGGACTGCTCCTCCTTCTCCTCATGTGCCACCATGATGACCGTTACAATAGTTAGGCTGTTGTTTTAGGTATACCCCAAGTGGTAAATTTTTTCGCCCATTCTTTTAGAATGGGCATTACAACGACAGGAGACCCGCTCCTTTTCAATGGGAAAAATCTTTTGAGGCCCTCATGCACGTCTCTATCCAGGGACAATGTGGAGCCTCCCAATTTTTGGCTGCCCTGCCAAAGGGCTATACTACAATACACCCACTTCAGGTTTACAGGCCCTCATGCATGTCTGTATGCATGGGTCATTGTTTAACCTCCCAATTTTTGGCTGCCCTACCAAAGGGCTATGCTACAATACACCCACTTCAGGTTTACAGGCCCTCCTGCACGTCTCTATCCAGGGACAATGTGGAGCCTCCCAATTTTTGGCTGCCCTGCCAAAGGGCTATACTACAATACACCCACTTCAGGTTTACAGGCCCTCATGCATGTCTGTATGCATGGGTCATTGTTGAACTTCCCAATTTTTGGCTGCCCTGACAAAGGGCTATACTACAATACACCCACTTCAGGTTTACAGGCCCTCCTGCACGTCTCTATCCAGGACAATGTGGAGCCTCCCAATTTTTGGCTGCCCTGTGAAAGGGCTATACTACAATACACCGACTTCAGGTGTACAGGCCCTCCTGCACGTCTCTATCCAGGGACAATGTGGAGCCTCCCAATTTTTGGCTGCCCTGGCAAAGGGCTATACTACAATACACCCACTTCCTTACAATGGGCACTTCAGGTATACAGGCCCTCATACACGTCTCTATCCAGGGGCATTGGTGAACCAATTTTGGACTGCCCTGGCAAAGGAAAATACTACAATACACCCACTTCCTCAAAATGGGCACATTATGTCTAGACGGGCTTCATGTACGTCTCTTCTCAGGGACATCGGAGTGCCGCACAATGTTTTCACGTAAAATCTTTCATGTAATCACAAAAAGTAACATACACCAGCTGTATCTCACTATTGGGTATGTGCCCTTAACATTTCCACCCTGAATATTCATTTTGGTGTCATTTTGGAAGGTTTTCTGGTGACTCTGTAAAATTGGCGTGAAACTCGGACAACATTGTTCACAGCTGTGGCTTTTGAGTGAGAAATACTTACAGGGGTCTTCCCCGTGGTGTTGCCATGTCATTTGAGTACTCTTATGAGACTTTTGTGACATTTGTAGAGTTTCTAAATGCTGCCGGCGGTGATTTCATAAAAATACTTGGGTCTCCCATAGGATAACATTGGGCTCGGTGCTCGGGCCGAGTACACGAGTATCTTGGGATGCTCGGTCCAAGCTTCGAGCACCCGAGCATTTTAGTACTCGCTCATCACTATTAATTATATTATTTTAACAATTATTTGCTTTTAAACTTACTTTTGCAGTCTTCTCTTCAGCAGTGGTCATTCAGCTCATGTGTGTGGTCAGCCGCTCCCACTGCCCTTTCCAGACACAGCACGTGGATTGATCTGAATGGAAAAATAAATGCAGAACGTTAGATAGCTAGGAGATAGATTTTATCATGGAATGATTCCACACTGAAATCCTGAGCCCTGTCATGTACCTATGTGCTACATCCTATCCCTTTCCTTGAAGTTATGTGCTTCATCCTGACCCTCTCCTTGTAGCTATGTGCTCCATCCTGACACTCTCCTTGTAGTTATGCACTCCATCCTGTTCCTTTCCTTGAGGTTATGTGCTCCATCCTGACCCTCTCCTTGTAGTTATGTGCTCCATCCTGTCCTTTTCCTTGTAGTTATGCGCTCCATCCTGTCCCTTTCCTTGAGGTTATGCGCTCCATTCTGTCCTTTTCCTTGAGGTTATTTGCTCCATCCTGGCCCTCTCCATGTAATTATGGGCTCCATCCTGTCCTTTTCCTTGTAGTTATATGTTCCATCCTGACCCTCTCCTTGAGGTTATGTGCTCCGTCCTGACCCTCTGCTTGTAGTTATGTCTCAATTTTGGCCCACTCCTTGTAGTAATGCCCCATCCTGCCCCCTCCTTACAGAAATGCCCCTTCATGTCCACATCTTTCGGTAATGCCCCATCATGCCCTCTCCATGTAGTAATGCCCCATCATGGTACTATTGCCCTATCATGCCCCCACCTGGTACTATTGCCCCATCATGCCCCCTCCTGGTACTATTGCCCCATCATGCCTCCTCCAGGTAGTATTGACCCCATCATGCCCCTTCCTGGTACTATTGCCACCATCATACCCCCTCCTGTAGTATTGCCAATCGTGCCCCCTCTTGTAGTATTGCCCCATCAAGCCCCCTCCTGTAGTTTTGCCCCCATCATGCCCACTCCTGTAGTATTGCCCCCTCCTGTAGTATTGCCCCCTCCTGTAGTATTGTCCCCATCATGCCCCCTCCTGTGGTATTGCCCCCTCCTGTAGTATTTCCCCCATCATGCCCCCTCCTGTAGTATGTCCCCTTCATGCCCCTTTCTGTAGTATGGCCCTTCCTGTAGTATTGCCCCATCATGCCCCCTCCAGTAGTACTGCCCCTTCATGCTCCCTCCTGTAGTATTGCCGCCATCATGCCCCCTCCTGTAGTATTGCCCCATCATACCCCCTCATGTAGTATCGCCCCCTCCTGTAGTATTGCCCCCATCATGCCCCCTTCTGTAGTATTGCCCCCTTCTGTAGTATTGTCCCCATAATGCCCCCTCCTGTAGTATTGACCCCTCCTGTAGTATTGCCCCCTCCTGTAGTATTGCCCCCTCCTGTAGTATTTCCCCCATCATGCCCCCTCCTGTAGTATTGCCCCCTCCTGTAGTATTGTCCCCATAATGCCCCCTCCTGTAGTATTGACCCCTCCTGTAGTATTGCCCCCATCATGCCCCCTCCTGTAGTATTGCCCCCTCCTGTAGTATGTCCCCATCATGCCCCCTTCTGTGGTATGGCCCCTCCTGTAGTATTGCCCCCTCCTGTAGCATTGCCCTCATCATGCCCCATACTGGACGTGACTCATACCTAAAAAAAAAAGATATATACAGAAAAGCTGCACAGCACTCAGCAGACCAGTGTGAACTGTGCAAGCATGGGGCACAGAGATTAAACAACTAAGTAAAAGTCATGCAGCACACAGCTATCACCATGATCACAGTGCTAACAGCCATATTTGTTTGGGGAAAAAATTCAAAACTTACGCTTTTTCAAAAAACTCAATAATCTTTCTTTAATCTGGAGTTCTTGGTACATACACACTGTGCATCATGGTGATAGCTGTGTGCTGCATGGACTTTTACTTAGTTTGTTAAAAAAAAAAGATCATACCTACTGTAGAACTCCCGCTTCCACCGCTGCTTTCTCCTATCCCGCAGTTACATGACGCTGATTGCGTCACATGACCGTGATTGTGTGATGCCGGGAGGGCAGCAGGGCTAGAGAAGAGTGTCGGTCGGAGGGAGGAGAAATGTCTCCTCCACTCCGACACAACAGCTTTGAACTGCCGGTGCCATAGTGCCGGCAGTTTCAACGCATCAGTGCAGAGGCGAGGCCGCGTGCCAGCGGAGACGGCTCTGCCTGCCCTCCCTGGCACGCGTGCCATAGGTTTGCCATCACTGGCCTGGACGATAATAAAAGTTTCCCCTCAATATGTGGGTATTAGTGCCATCGCGGCTTGCCGTTTATGGTTCCCAGTGTTGGTTGTAACTCCACTAAATCAGTAACTTGACCAGTGACCACTGATCAATTAACCTTTTCAAACTCCCCAACTCCTCACCTCCCCTACCCCTGAAAGCCCCATGGTCATTATCAATGCCACTGATCTCACAAGCCAGGAGATCCAGTGTCCCCTGGTATATCACCATAAGTAGCTGATAAAAAAAAAATTTTAAAAAGGGAGGGGGAAGACCGAAACAAGAGAAGGGTAGAGTCACCAATCGACCCAAGAGGAGCCAGGAAATGAGGTCAAGCCAATTCAATTTATTTTTGGGAACATCTCATTCAAGTAGGAGAAGAATGTATGTCGAAGACTTGGGCCGACGAGCCCGCTGCTTTGGTCTTTGAAGGGGTGGCCGAAAGCCCTCCATGGCCATCCAATCCGGTACTGGAAGAGGGGGTACTTCTAGGAAGTTGAACAAGTCCAGAAGGTCTGCATGCTCATGCAAGAAAAAAGTGGTGTCTTCTTTCCGAATGATGAGATGAAATGGATATACCATCTGTAGGAAGCGCCAACAACCAAGAGACCAAGATCTTAACCAGAAGCAGAGGAAGAAGACGTCTCATGTACAATGTACCACTCGACACATTGGGAAATATCTTAACTGAAGAATCTTGAATATGATTGGGTCAGCCTTCCAGTGCCCCCCTTAAAATATCCTCTTTATCCATGAAATAATGGAGTCTACATAGGACATCAGGTTGTCTGAATTTGAAGATCTACTCCTGTTGACAGGGTGGACTCTGTCGAACAGGTATTGCTCTTCAGGCGCACTCCTATTATGCTTTGTAAAAGAGTTTGGACCATCAATGATAGATTCTCCCTCCTTTTACTCTCCGGGAGACCCTTTATCGGGATATTTGTCTCCTTCCTCTGTTATCTTGGTCGTCGAGAAGAAGGGACATGTCCTGTTCATGATTGTGTAGAATGTCTTGCTTCTCATTGAGGTCGGAGATTTGATCAGTGAGGTCTATGATGGAGATTTGTATGGATATGTCTCTCTTTACACCCTCTATGGCCTGTTAGTGGGAGGTCTTAATTCGGTGTGCAAGGTCGTCTATGTCCTGCTTTGTAGGCAGGGCCTGTATGAGGTCCTTTAATGCCTGGAGATCTAATTGTGTCTGTGTGCACACAGGTCCTGTATATGGAGACTTCATTCTGATTGGTGTCGATTGTGTAGTAGAGGGGGAGTTATCCTGGTGGTGGGAGTCTATTATAGCTCTCTTTGTTGACTGCACGGATTCCCGAGAGGGGGAAGGTACAGGTCTCTTGTTGGGTATGTCCCTAGTCTTCTTTGGGGCTCCACATGTAACGGTTGGTCGGTTTGGCATATAAAGTATTGCTTATTATTGCAGTGAATTTTTTGGTAGATTGAGGGGAGGCGTCCTGTATATCTATACTGTCGGCTCAATGGTTTCCTGGAATTCCTCATTCAATGGCAGCAATCAGTAATCATATCGGGTGTCAAACAGTCCACAGTAAACACATCATGCAATCACATCATGTTCGTTGGGGAGGAGGAGGTCATGGTAGAAACCTCTGTGGTCTTAATTATTTTAAGCTGTATTGTCACTTATAGTTCAATCATTTCCTGTCCAGGTCCTCCTATCTCTGTTTTCATATAACGGACAATAAATATATACAAGGGGGAATTTCAGAGGAGTCCCTGGGAGGTTGTCAATGTCCAGTTTCTTATGGGAAACACCAAGGGTTACATTCAGATCCTCACACCCAGATATACAGGGTATAGCCAAGAGGGGAGGATGGGGGTCTAAAGGCCAGTATTAGATTTTTACAGAAGCAGTGGGTCTTCATCTTGTGTAGATTACTTATCACAGAGCCTATATGTAAACAATGGTCTTTTCAGATATGAGAGGGTTAATGGCTGTGGGTTAATAAGGAGGCTTCTGAAATTGTATTGTACTCAGTCTCTGTGCCATTGCTCCTGTATCCTGCTCTGCCTCTCCGTATCCGCCCGTCTTCTGTTGACTATGTTCTCCCCCAGGCTCTCTGATGTCAATCTCAGGGTCCAGCACTCTGCACAGCTCCTTGCCAGATGCAGCGTCTGGAAATTTATCCCATGGATTAGGATGGAAGACTGGGCTGTAATGCCGCTATTGGTCTCCTTTCTCCACAAGCCGGGTGACTCAGCTGTACCAATGGGTCACGGCAGAGGGACTTTAGAGATCCGGGGAGACATGTCGGCTGTCACGCCGCAGGGCTTCCTGGCTCCAGGCCACACACGGCAGCGGAATTCCCGCAGAGCACCGCCGCTGCTGCAGTTAGTACCATATTTTTTGCTTTTTAAAATGCACTTTTGTTCCCCCAAATTGGGGGGTAAGGAACCAGGGGTGCGTCTTAAAAAGCAAATGTAAAAAAAAATAAAAAATTAAATATTACCGGTGGAGGGGGGTGAGGTGTGCGGCTGCTTAGCAGGGGTGCCTGAGGTAGCTTCCGGTGGGTGGGGGGCACAGCTGCAGGACCGGAGCAACAGAGATATACCGGCTGCAGTGAGTGGTGGTGCAGTGTGCAGCCGGCCGGTAGAGGTAGAAACTTCAAATTGGCTGCCTGTCTCCACTATCACGGCGGCCATTTTGTTGAAGCCTCTACAGTTAATGAATACAGCCGGCCACAAAAAACATGCGGCGCCAGCACTCGCTGCCGCCAGTACATCTCTGTTGCTTCGGTCCTGCAGCAACACGGAAGGAGACACCGGTAGGACAGCGCTGTAGAAGGTAAGTAGAGTGTTTTTTATTTTACTATGATCACAAAGCTCTCACTGATCTCAGGGAGACAGTCAAGGAAAACACTGCAGGCAGCTGGCTAAAGCGCTCAAACACAATGAAATCCAGGTGCATTGACCCCTGGAAATTTGAATATGCAAATGGAGTCCATGAAACAATATTCTAGAACATCCAACAGGGTGCAACGGAGGAGTGGACTTCTTATTAGATCAATGTAGGTATATGCATTTACATGCTTCACTGTTGGATGTTCTAGAATATTGTTGCACCACTTGCCTATGGGAAAGGGAAAGTGACATGCTATGGTGTAGATGGATTACATCAGTCAACCCTAAGTAGAAGCACGTGGTATTGCGGGTTAAGTCAACAAAGGGCCCATTGGTTAGGACCCAGAGGTGATATCTGCACTCCATAAGATGTAACTAGAGACTGTGGTTGCATTTCAGGTATATTTACATCTTGTCTGCACACATTTAGCTGACAATACAAGGTTTGGGCATATTTGATGTAATAATTCTGGATATTTGAGATTTTTTTTTTATATAAAATATTATTTTTCACTTGAGGGTACAATCCTTGAGGAGCAGAGGCTTACTGAGTAAGTTCATGGAATACAGTTTCTGAATACATCTGTGCATATGATAAAATTGATAGATTGTGATTGATTTACAAATCTGAATATTTTTCAGTCTGTCAGTCTATATATACTGGTATTGCCCTACTTCTTCTTTTATGTTTTTTGGATTATGTTATTATTACTTCAACTGATTTGATGATATTTTCTAAAGATCTCATAATAGTCTAATTGTTGAGGCATGGCACCTGCTGTAAAATTTTGAGTATCGCTCTCTGGCCCCCGTAGCATGCTGTGATACACTGTTCTCTTGATAGAGAAAAAACTGTAATAATTTCTCCATACTGATACCATTTTTTGTTTGTTTCTATTATGTTATTTATGATCTGATAAAGCTATTAAGCTTAATTTTAAGCCTAATAATAAAGTAACATTTTGATTCTTAAAGATACCCTTGTTTCCTTTTGGAATTGATTGTTGTATAGCGAATTGAGGGTGGATGACACCTATGGATATTTGATTAAATACAGTATATATACTGTAGGGTAAATGTGTGCCCAATGGGGGGGTATGCCAATGGTGGCTCTCAGTAACTGTCAGCCTTTGCAATGACAGATAGCGTGACAGCATTAAAAAAAAAGGCTAAACGTTAATCTAATGACAAAATGAAGAGGAAATCTAATTTGCCTAAGTTACCGTACATACTCGCGTATAAGCCAAGTTTTTCAGCCCAAAAATTGGGCTGAAAAGTCCCCCCCTCGGCTTATACGCGAGTCACTGTATACTGTATACACTGTATACAGTGTATACAGTATACAGGCCCACCCCCATCAGTATACAGGCCCCCTGCCTTGTGCACAATCCTGTAAAGGAAGAGATTAGTATACTTATCACTGTCCCGCTGACGCTGTCCCGCCGCCGTCATCGCGCTCCTCCGTCTTCTTCCGGCTTCCTCCGGTCGGCGCAGTCAATGACGTCATTGTCTGCGCGACCGAGGAGGAAACTGAAGAAGACGGAGGAGCGTGATGACGGCGGCGGGACAACGGCAGCGGGACAGTGATAAGTATACTAATCTCTTCCTTTACAGGATTGTGCACAAGGCGGGGGGCCTGTATACTGATGGAGGGGGCTGTATACTAAATCTGGGGCTGCTGTATACTACCACTGGGGCTGTATATACCACTGGGGCTGCGTGTATACTACCACTGGGCTGTATATACCTCTGGGGCTGCTGTATACTGATGGGGGGGCTGTATACTCCTCTGGGGCTGCTGTTACTACCCTGGGGCTGTATATACCACTGGGGCTGCGTGTATACTACCACTGGGGCTGTATATACTCTGGGCTGCTGTATACTGATGGGGGGGTATACTACCTCTGGGGCTGCTGTATACTACCACTGGGCTGTATATACACTGGGGCTGCTGTATACTACACTGGGCTGTATATACCTCTGGGCTGCGTATATGAGGGGGGGCTGTATACTACCACTGGGGCTGCTGTATACTACCACTGGGGCTGTATATACCACTGGGGCTGCTGTATACTACCACTGGGGCTGTATATACCTCTGGGGCTGCTGTATACTACCACTGGGCTGTATATACCACTGGCTGCTGTATACTACCACTGGGGTGTTATACCTCTGGGGCTGCTGTATACTACCGCTGCGGTGTAATACACTGGGGCTGCTGTATACTACCACTGGGGCTGTATATACACTGAGCGCTGTATACTACCACTGGGGCTGTATATACCTCTGGGGCTGCTGTATACTACCACTGGGGCTGCTGTATACACCTCTGGGGCTGCTGTATACTACCACTGGGCCTGCTGTATATACCTCTGGGGCTGCTGTATACTAACTACTGGGGCTGCTGAGTATATACCACTGGGACTGCTGCTGTATATACCACTGGGGCTGCTGCTGTATACTACCACTGGGGCTGCTGTATATACCTCTGGGGCTGCTGTATACTAACTACTGGGGCTGCTGCTGTATATACCACTGGGGCTGCTGCTGTATATACCACTGGGGCTGCTGTATACTACCACTGGGGCTGCTGTATACACCTCTGGGGCTGCTGTATACTACCACTGGGTCTGTTGTATATACCTCTGGGGCTGCTGTATACTAACTACTGGCTCTGCTGTATATACCACTGGGGCTGCTGCTGTATATACCACTGGGGCTGCTGCTGTATACTACCACTGGGGCTGCTGTATATACCTCTGGGGCTGCTGTATACTAACTACTGGGGCTGCTGCTGTATATACCACTGGGGCTGCTGCTGTATATACCACTGGGCTGCTGTATACTACCACTGGGGCTGCTGTATACACCTCTGGGGCTGCTGTATACTACCACTGGGTCTGTTGTATATACCTCTGGGGCTGCTGTATACTAACTACTGGGGCTGCTGCTGTATATACCACTGGGCTGCTGCTGTATATACCACTGGGGCTGCTGCTGTATACTACCACTGGGGCTGCTGTATATACCTCTGGGGCTGCTGTATACTAACTACTGGGGCTGCTGCTGTATATACCACTGGGCTGCTGCTGTATTACCACTGGCTGCTGCTGTATACTACCACTGGGGCTGCTGTATATACCTCTGGGGCTGCTGTATACCACACTGCTGGGGCTGTATACCTGTGCTGGGGTCCACCCTCGGCTTATACATGAGTCAATAGGTTTTCCCAGGTTTTGGGGGCAAAAGTAGGGGGGTCGGCTTATACACGGGTCGGCTTATACACGAGTATATACGGTAAGTGTCCAATTGACATAAGGTAGAAGTGGCAATCGTTTAGTAGGGATTTCTAGGCTTTCAAATTGAACTTCTTTTCACCAGTAAATAAGGAATTGTTAGTATCTTGCATGGAGAATATGTATGTACTCATAGTATATTGTTGATAGAATTTACCACCACTCTTGGAATTGTGAAAATTAATTATTTAAAAAATGAATGTATAAAAACATGTCTTTATTTATTGAGCTATATTATGCACATTATGACTACTTTATTTTTAACTTTTGTGCTTGACATCCAATTTATGTATTGATTCAAATGAGAATCTTTCATGATCTTCTTAAATTTGAGCTTACAAAATAATCTTTCATAGCACATTTAATGTGCAACAACATTTCCATTTGTCTGTTGTTTAATACATGGATAGTGAAAAGTCAGTATATTGTTGTTTTTACAGTAATTTCTGGTCATTTGCGTGTTTATGATAGGATATTATCTGTATGCCTAATTCTTTTCTTTCATCAGGTATAATAAGTCGTGAGTCAGCAGAAAAGTTGCTGATGAACATGCCTGAAGGCTCCTTCCTTGTTCGTGTTAGTGAGAAGATCTGGGGCTACGCTTTGTCTTACCGACATCAGACCGGCTTCAAACATTTCCTAGTTGATGCTTCAGGAGATTTCTACAGTTTTCTTGGGGTGGATCCGAATAGACATGCAACTCTTACTGATCTTATTGATTTTCACAAGGTGCGTATACAAAATTTAGTATTTAGAAAGAATTTGAAAGAGAAATCAGATCCAGTCATGCTAACATCTATAGATGTTTTTAGATCCAAAACTGAGATTCAGTAGTCATGTTCATACCTTGGATATGAATTTGTTCATATCTTGGAGGATAAATGTAATGTCCCTAATTGGGTCTAGTAATTATGTTTTGGTATATGCAAACCTGTTCATAATGAGCCCAACACAACAGGTCATGTCTTGAGGATTTTATAATAGTTCAGTGATTTAATTAGTTTCATTACATAATTACTCTAATGTGCATTTAAGTTTTTTGTGGAAAACTTTCAAAACTTGGCAAGTTTAGGGTCTGTTTAGGGTTAATATTTGGAATACTTTACCAATTGCAATCTCTGCTGAGAGATTGGGCTGTATCTCATCTTTATTCAACAGTCACAAGTTAAGATTTTAAGTTTTTTTCCTTCGGTATAAGTAAATACAATCCAGGAGTCGAACAATCAGATGAAAAGTATAATAGAAACCTTGTGCACCACTGCTCAATTTTTCACTTCTGGTTTTGGTTTTACAAATACTGACCAGATACTGACAATGTGAATATGGATTTGGAGAAAGAATAGAACTGACTTCTGAGTTAGAGATATTAACCCCTTCTCAATATCAGATGTACCGATTCATCATGGGTCGGTGGTAATTCAGACCTAGGACACACCTGTGCTTCATGGCAGGATCGTTGCCCCGTAGTTTTGGTGACTGGGATTGCCAAAACGTCACCGGAGCTACTGAAAGCTGGAGACCCCAGCTTGATATCAATGGGGTTGGTTTTGTTATCCCACACCTGCAATCGCTGTGGCTGGCTGTTCAGTTCTGTACAGCCAATCCAATTGATTGTATTGAGCATACAATGAAATTGTTTGCTCATTACTATGCAGTCTATGTTTGGCTGTAATAGCCTTTTTCATAGGCTTGGCGCACTGGAGGGGGTAGTATCACCCCCTTCAGCGCTGATGGGAGTGATCATTCCCACTATTAGCATGGCGGCAGCACCAACTGCTGCCAATTATGTCCATACTGCTATCCGCTTGTGCCCCCAACCTTTGCTCACTGCTTGTGCCTGCCTGTGTCCTCCACTTAAGCTCACTCTGCTGCCCGCTGTCTGTGCCAACTTCCTGTGCCTGCCGCTTGTGCCCACTCTGCTGCATGCCTGTGCCCCCCCTGTGCCCACCACATGTACCCCTTCTATTCCCCCCACCTGTGCCCCTTGAATGTGCCCCCTTGTGCCTCTGCCTGCGCCCGCCATCTTTCCTTGCTGCCTGTGTCCACCTGTGCCCCCTACCTGTGCCCTCTGTCTGTGCCTGCCATCTGTGCCCCCTCCTGTGCCCATTTGTGCTCTACTCCTGAGTTCACCATCTATTCCTGCCACCTGTGTCAGCCTTTTCCCCCCGCCTGTGCCCCCATCTGTGCCCTCATCTGTGCCCATTATCTGTGCCCGCTACTTTTGCCCTTTATTTGTGCCCCCTGTCTGTGCCCCATCTGGGACTGACTATGCTCCCCACCTGTGCTCACCATTTGTGCCTGCTTTTGCCCCATGCCTGTGTCCACCATCTCTGCCTATGCCAGTATGCCCTGCTGTCTGTGCCCCCTACCTGTGTCCCCCGCCATGTACGCACCACTAAGAGCACCTAGAAGAGTCTAGGTACAGCGTTAGAAAATGGCACTTCAACTAATGCACATTTTTCTGCAATGGCTGCCTGTTGCAGTTCACAATGTATGGGGCCCAGATAGATTTGGCCTCTTCACACTGAGGATTCCAGCCTCCAGCTGCCTAGCTGTACCTGGCTGGCAACCAAAAATATGGCGAAGCCCACATACTTTTTTTTTAATCATCTCTAGAAATAATTTAAAAAACAAACTATATCAAGCTTTGCTGTAGTTTTGATTTCCAGCCAGGTACAGCTAGGCAGCTGGGGTTGGTGGCAGTTCGTAGCTGCCTTGTTGTACTTAGCTGGCAACCAAAAATATGGCAAAGTTGCTTGTCATTTTTTTTAAAATAATTTCCAGAAATAATTAAAGAAAAAAAGGTTTCTATTGGGGATGGGTGGTAGCCTGTACCTGTGCTGGTGACCAAAAATACAGCAGAGCCATACAACATTAACGCAAACTCCCCATTAAATACACAACAAATATTCACTGTGTAAACAGTGCTGCATATTTGCTGAGTATTTTGGAGCTCACGTTGAGTTCTATGGGAAAAATTACGGCAATATATGTTGAAAGAATTGAAATGCTGCATACTTTTCCACAGGAAAATGCGTGCCAGTATCACCACAGGTAAATGGGCACAACACCTCTAAGGTGCTGTATTGTGGAAATGTCAAAAATACAGAAAAAAAAATTGAGAAAATAGCAACCAAAAACCCAGGAAATCTGCAGCGTCGGCACATAGCCTAAAATTCACAGCTCAAAAATGTCACTCCTTACCATCTGAGCCCAGCCGTGTGCCCAAAAACTGTGTATCCACCACATATGGAGAATCAGCATACTCAGGAGAAATCGCCCAAGATATATTGGAATCCATTTTATAATGTTGACTGCGTGAAAATGAAAAAATCATTTGTTTTACCACAAAAATGTTCTTTTAGCCTCATTGTTTTCATTGTTATGGCTCAGTGTTATAAAAGTCTGTGAAGCACCTGAGTATTCAAGATGCTCACCACACATCCAAATAAATGTCTTGTAGGTCTAGTTTTAAAAATGTGGTTAATTGTGGGGGAGTTTCCTCTGTTCAGGCACATGTTCAGGCACATCAGGAGGCTCTCAAAATGTGACATGACACCCCCAGACCATTCCATCAAAATTTGCATTCCAAAATGTCCCTCTTTACCGTCAGAGGTCTGCTGTGTGCCCAAACAGTAGTTTTCCACCACATGAAGTAACGGTGTACTCAGTATAAATTGACCAGCAAATTTTAGTTCAATTTTATCCTCTTGCCTCTGTGAAAATGAAAAAAAATGAGCCTAAAAGAACATTTTTGAGGGAAAAAGTATTTTTTCATTTTCACAGATCAAAGTTATAAAATTCTTTGAAACACCTGGGGGGTTCAAAGTGCTCATAACTGTATAGATAGATTTTTTTAGGGGGTCTAGAGTCCATAATGGGGTGATGTGTTGGGGGTTTCAACTGTTTAGGCACACCAGGGGCTCTCCAGGTGCAACATGGTGTCAGCTACTGATTCCATCCAATCTTCTATTTAAAAAGTCAAATGACACTTTTTCGCTTACAAACCCTGCCATGTGCTCCAACAATGGTTTTCCGCCACACATTCACCTTAACAAATTTTGTTGTCCATTTTATCCTGTTGCATTTGAGAAAATGAAAAAAAAAATTAGCCTAAAAGAACATTTGTGAAAAAAAGTACTTTTTCAATTTCATGGCTCAATGTATGGTTGTTCAAAATGCTCAACACCCATCACGAAACGTTCCTTGGGGTGTCTAGTTTCTAAAATGGGGTCTTTTTTTGGGGGATTTCCACTGTGTAACTCATCAGGGGTTCTCCAAACACGACATGGGATTAGTAAACGATTCCAGCTCTTTTTCCATTCAAAAAGTCAAATGGCGCACACTCCCTTCCTGAGCCCTGCCGTGCGCCCAAACACTGGGTTTCCACCACATATGGGATATCGGCATTTTCGGGAGAAATTGCACAACAAATTTTAGAGTCCATTTTCTGCTGCTACCCTTGTGAAAAGGCAATATTTGAGGCTAAATTAACATTTTTGTTGGAAAAAATAAAATTTTATTTTTTACTTCCATACTTTTTTAGTTCCAGTGAAGCAGCAGAAGGGTTAATAAACGTCTTGAATGTGGTTTTGAGTAGCTTGAGGGGTGTAGTTTTTAGAATGGTGTCACTTTTGGGTGTTTTTTGTCATATAGCCCCCTCAAAGTCATTTTAAATCTGATGTGGTCCCTAAAAAAAGTGGCTTTGTAAATTGTGTTGGAAAAATGAGAAATTGCTGATACATTTTTAACCACTCTAACTTCCTAACAAAAAAAAAATGTTTCCAAACTTGTGCTGATGTAAAGTAGACATGTAGAAATTGTTATTTTCTAACTATTTTGTGTAACATTAGTGATGAGCAAGCACTAAAATGCTCGGGTGCTGGATGCTCGGGTCGAGCATCTCGAGATGCTCGGCTGCTCGACCGAGCACCGAGCCCAATGTAAGTCAATTAGTGACAGGCTCTGCCCACAGACTTCCGGCTATAAAGCGAGTGTTTCTGGGAAAGGGCAGGAGGCGGGCTTTTTCAAATCGTCGCAGCATACAACACGTTGCTGCGCCCCCCAGAGGTGTGAGGTGCCAGCTCACTGTGTGCATTGAAGGGAGCTGTGCATTTGTGTCAGATCGATAACACTGGGGAACACAATTTTTTAGGAGTTAGGTCAGACAACTGTTCTTAATTAATTTTTGGATGCTGAATCCAGAAATGATCTCAGTTTTTCTCTGTCACGTCAAGTTTTTGAACTATAGGATTTTTGTCGTCTCAAAAATATGTAAACTACTGTACCTAAAAAGTGTTTTTTTTTTTTTAAATAGTACAAATATGAACAAAAAATGAAATATATAAGAAATAGGCATGACAAATATGTTTTTTAACACTATCATGTTTTTTACAAAGGATATATACCGTGTTTCCCCGATAGTAAAACCCCCCCGAAAGTAAGACAGGGTGGAGGGGGACGGGGGGTCTGCTAATGTAAGACCCCCCCTGAATGTAAGGCAGGGTAGGGGGGAGGGGGTCTTACTATCGGGGAAACACGGGGGGGGACTTACATACATACATACACACGTACAGACACAAGCATACACATATATACACACCGTACACACCACACACACCACACACACACCACACACACACATAGCACCGCTTCTTACCGGGTCCGGTGTGGGGTCCCCGATGGTCCTGTGCCATCCTCTGTGCTCCAGTCCGGTCTCCGAGATGATCCGCTGCCGTCCGCCGTGTTCCGGTGCCGTTTTGCACCGGTATTGCCGGTCCTAGGCTCCATGGTCCCTGCTCTTCCGGAGTTCAGGCCGCAGCTCCGCCCAGGTCATAGTGTGGGCCAATCAGCATAGCGGCGCTGACGTCAGAGGCAAGCGCCCGATGACGCTTGCTTGAGCGCCGCTATGCTTACTGGACCCGGTAAGAAGCGGTGCTATGTGTGTGTGTGGTGTGTGTGGTGTGTATGGTGTGTATATATGTGTATATATGTGTATGCATGTGTCTGTCTGTATGTGTGGGAATGTGTGGATGGATGGCTGCAGTGTGTGGATGGATGGATGGATGGTGGGGCCTCCAATGTAAGGCCCCCCCCCCCCCGAAAGTAAGACAGGGGGCCACTTTTGGCCACAAAAAGAATGTAAGACCCTGTCTTACCTTCGGGGAAACACGGTATATATATTGTAATCAGATAACAAGTCTTATTACAGATATCAGTGCAATTGTGCATCTCTGCCATGTAAGTTGTGGAGGAAAAACTTGACGTGCTAGAAAAAAACTGACTACATTTTTGGAATCAGCATGCCAATTTTAGTATAAATCAGCTCAGAAACCTAACTCAACAGAAAATTTTTTTCAAATTGTTCCCCAGTGTAATTATTAGTGAAGAGTCCGAGCATCTCGGCGGTACTCATAGACTGTGAGCCCTCGTGGACAGGGTCCCTGCCCCTCCTGTACCTGTACGTCCTGATCGCCTAGATTTAGTGTACTTGTTCTTGTCTCCCTCATCCTCATGTAAAGCGCCATGGAACCCAATGGCGCTATATAAATAAATAATAATAATAATAATAATACTCGGTGCTCGGTGAGCATGCCGAGTACCGGGATACTCATGCGAGTAACGAGTAGCGCCGAGCATGCTCGCTCATCACTATGTAACATAGCTCTCTGGATTAACAATATAAAATTTCAAAATTTGAAAATAGCAAAAAATGTACAAATTTTTCGTCAAATTTCCATTTTTTTTAAATAAATTCAAAAATTGTAGACCTAAATTTACCACTAGCATGAAGTTCAATATGTCTTGAAAAAATATTCCCAGAATCTCTGGGATCTGTTGAAGCATACCAGAATGATTATCTCATAAAACGATACTGGTCAGGATTGCAAATAATGGCCTGGTCATTGGGGTGAAAACAGGATTGGGGGTAAAGGGGTAAAGGCCTTTTTGTCACATGACTGACATATCAATGAGATTTTTTTATTGGACACATTTGTGTCTGAACTAAGAGTCCATTCTGTCTCAGATATGTACAGATTATCCACAGATAAAACAGTCCAGTATTGTACTTCCTCCCTTTAGATAAATGAGGAATATCATGATCCTCTCTGAGAAGATATTGTAAACGTAACAGGGAGCAAAGTATTAAAATATATCTATTAAAGTATGGTGTGATAAAAAATAAATCTAAGAAGGCCTATTAGAATATATAAAAATGGTTAAAAGTAATTCAGTCAGGGTTTATATAGAGGGTTCATTTTCATAATAACAAACTATGGCTACCAGTTGCAGCAAGATCTGGTAAACAATGTGCAAAAAGGTTCTCGTGAAAACCAGTGCATGGTCATTGCACCCAATTTCCAGGAACAGATATGTAATGTCAAGGAGCATGTACGTGATCTAGAAGTTGTATGCCTATACATTACCTATACCTCACTAATAAGCTCTGAAAATTTGATCCCATCGTTACAAGGGCAGTATGAAGAATAGGACTGCCACTAATGTTATTCAGTACACTAAATAGCTTCCTGATGCATTTCTTCTATTGAGAATTTATCAGAAAATATATTACAGGGAACTTAGATAAGAGTACTACCCTTGTAGCAAAAAAAGCAAACACATGGGGAACGACAGGAAGGGTTAGGAAATACATAGATCTGCATAATCCTTCCAGATCCTTCCAGATCCCGTCCTGGACATCACAGAAGATCATATACACCAAACCTTTTATTACTATGTTCTGTTTTTCATATGCATCTTTTGCACATTGTTGGGCATATTCCCCGAAGGCAATACCTCTTTTCTTTGCTTTCTTTAGAATCAATTTAATTTGCGTCATTTTGTGGTCTTAGAAATTGTTCTGATTCTGACAAACTGTATAGCTATATTATTTATTCATTTTATTTATTACCAGGAGGAAGTCATCACAAGTTCTGGAGGAGAACTTCTAGTGGAACCATGTGGGCAAGCACAGACTCCATCTGACTATAGTATATTATTTGGATAAGCATGGTCTGATACAGCATGGTTCATGAATGACATTTTAATTTCTAGTCCGTTAATATTTAAAAAATATTTTTAGGTGTAGGAGAGTGTAAGTCACTTCAGATATTTAAAGATCTTGTTTCTCAGTTTTATTTTTATGCTTTTAATATAACCTTTTTATTTACTGAAAAGTTATGGGGAACATTTTAAAGACAAATGTTCAACTGCTCAACATTAAAGAATATTTCCCTATTCGGTTTGTCTCCACTTTGTTCTTATTTTGCATGTATCCATTATTTAACATGATTTTATGTCATGTACTATTGATAAGAATTTGTAATTTATAGTCTAGTGAGAAGTATCTAAAATTAAATATATTCCATTCCTATTTATGCATTAGTTATCTGGAGTTAGAGGGCAACACAGAGAGTGAGAAGCAAGCTTCTGAGAATACCATGACGTCAATAGTATATTGAAACTTATAAATTTTAAATTATTCTTGCTTTTCAAAGAAATACTTGGCGACTGCCACCACTTTGATATTTTTTTCTGTAACTTACTTAATTAAACTAAGATTGATTGAAGCAGATTAAATGCATGTAACCATTTAATAATCCAAATTTACAGTTCAATTTCCAAAAATACAGTTGAGTATCCTGATAAGTCTTAAAAACAATTGCTCACACTTTTTAAACTGTTCTTTGAAATAAAATGCAACTTTTAAAAGACTATATCGGGTCATTCCATGTCAAGTGAACCAATGATTATTACCTCTATATTTTTAATTCTTTTGAGATTTTGTTATTTGATAATAGCATGTCAGACAATGCAAAATGTGAAGAGAAAAATTTTTTAAAAAATTTATTTTTTTTTAAAATGATTTTCAAAGTTCGGAAAAAGTGTGAATTTCGCTGTTGCCTGCCTTTACGTTTCTCCTCATAACTCAGGCTAGGAATAAGATAGAGAGACAAAATAAACACCAATCTACTCAGAACTATACAGGCTTTCATCAGATATGTCACAAGAGGATCTTTGTTAATATTTTACCCATGTGATCGCAAGCGCAAAACTTTAAAACGTGTTTCCGAAAAATCGGCGCGCTTTAAATATTTCAAAAACTGCCCATGTGTCTGCTTTGCTCTTAGCCACATCTGTACCAAATTTCAAGTTGGGATCGCAATGGGATCATATTTTAACATATTTTACTATTAATAGCGTCAATGGGTCATTCCATATCAAGTGATCTAAATATGAATATTTTTTTTTACCTGACGTCTTTAGATTTTTATTTTTTTTTTTCCTTTATGAAGTACTACTTTAGTTAATTACAAATTAAAAGTTTGGAATTTTTTTCTTCATCAGTTAATTTTTTACAGATTTTTAAAGTTTAAAAAAAGGGTGAATTTTGGCCTGGTATGGCTTTACATTTTTATATCTCGGGCTAGAAATAAGATAGAGAAACAAAATAAACACCATTCTACTCAGAACTGTCCAGGCTTTTACCAGATATGTCACAAGAGTATATTTGTTAATTTTAATTTTTTACCCATGCGAATGCAAACGCAACATTTTGAAACGCATTTCCGAAAAAACGTTTTAATAAAAATTTTCCAAAACTGCCCATGTGTCTTTTATGCTCTTAGCCACATCTGTACCAAATTTCAAGTTGGGATCGTGATGGGATCATATTTTAAAATATTTAACTATGGTTAATCTCATTTTTATTAAATTTTGAAAAAACATATGAAAGACATACATTCAATCTTTTAACAAAATCTTGAGACATATAAAATATACAAAAAGAGAATTCACAAAGTTATTAGTAACTTTAAGATAAGCTGCAAATTTACTTTTGCGCTTATCTCTGGTGCAATATATACTACAATCTAAATATAATTCCAAACACTCAAGTATACAACCTTTCTCAGGGTTTTGAGATGTTCTGATGTCAAGGGGACAAGCAGCCCCAGCAGAATGATTTTTATCACTTGGCCCCTTCTAACAGGTTGACCACGTAAGTGGGTCATTACCCGTTGAGGCCTAGTTGGAATAGTCTATCGACTGGTGTACCGGAAAGGAAGGCCGAAATATTAATGATCTACTCACAGCTCAGAGTTTCCGATACCTGTTTAATGTTCACTAGAATTCTGAAGGTATAGGTGTAGAAAGGAAATACCTAGACTGAATGTATCAGATGGGAAGAAAAGAGAGATAGAAAAGAAGAGAGAGAGAGAAGAGAAACAAAAACCATTAGAAAAAGTTATACTGGGAAAGAAAAGCCACGTAAGAAAAAAAGAAAAAAAGGAGGGGGGGGACGGGTGAGGTATGGGAAGGAGAAAGGGTACTCATCCCACTGGCTCCCCAACAGTCAGAGGTCGAGCCATATTATCTGTGCTGGAAAAGATACTCCTAAATTCTGCAGAGTGGTGAAAAAGAATCCATTCAACCCAAATCCCTAAGAATTTGTTCCGAGATCCCGACGCATCAGCTGCGAGCTCCTCCATTTGATATATGTCCATCAATTCTTTGAACCAATCAAGTAGAGATGGAGCCCGGCTTGATTTCCGGAACCTCGGGATCACAGCACGAGCAGCCGAGATGCAAAAGCGGAGAATATCCCTCTTCTGTAGCCCAATAGGACCTGGAAAAATGGATAACATTGCCGATTCTGGGCAGCATTCGGCTTGTTTACCTGTTATCCGGGCGTATGCATTGAAAACCTCAGACCAGAACCGCCGGATTTCCCACAACTCCACCAAATGTGTATCATTGTACCCTTCTCTTCCCCACAGCGCCAGCAGGTATCAGGGGTTCCAGGGAACATGTTCCGGAGTGTCGTCGGGCACAAGTACCATCTAGTGAGCAGCTTATAGCTTCTTTCTTGTGCAGAACAAGCGCTAGCTAGTGAGTGAGTAAATCTAAAGCATTTCTGCCAATTAGCTTCTGAAATGCTACACCCCAATTCCCTCTCCCAAGCACGTTGGAAGTAAAGGGTGCCCTGCTCTCTCATGGACCCTAAGGCCTGGTATAGAACTGATATTTTGCGCCTCGGTGGAGCCTCCAGTTGGAATAACCTCTCCAATACGTTGGGCGTCAATCTTACCCTGCAAGAGTGGTCAGCTGAATATAAGTATGCTCTGTATTGGAGAAATTCGAATCACTTAAGAGGTCTCGTAGGTTCTTTGAGTTGTAGCTCTGCCATCGGGGGCAAACCACCACTGGACAGAGTCTGTCCTACTCGGGTGTCATCCACAATCCGCCAACATAAAAATCTCTGTCTGTCAAATCTGGGTGGGAAAGATGGGTTGGAAAAAAGGGGAGTCAAACGGCTAAGTCTGTCGTTTAAGCGGAGTGTTTTCATCACTAGGTGCCATACCTTCAAGGTGTTTCTGGTCATGTCTGTCAAAGGTACTAGGTCTGTGGAGTCTTTAGGGGAAATCCAAACCAGGTGTTTCAGCGGAATCCCCAAACCCTCTTGCTCCACCCCTACCCATTTCTTGGAGGACGCATGATAATGCCAATCCAGAGCTCTAACAAGAGAGGAAGCCACAAAGTACGCTCGTATGTTGGGTAGTCCAACCCCTCCTCTGGTCTTGGGCAAGGATAGGATATTCATTCGCAATCTGGACCTCTTGTCCCCCCAGACAAATCTAAGGATCATAGATTGCATTTTGGAGAGGAAGCCTCTATCCAATAGAACAGGAACTGTCTGAAAAGTATATAAGAGTCGGGGCAAGACATCCATCTTGACTACGTTTATTCTCCCGAACCAGGATAGCTTTAATTGTCTATAGGAGGTAAATGCCGATTCCGCGTTAGTCAAAAGGGGTTGATAATTTAAAATGAATATTTGTTTAAGATCTTTTGGTATAAGGACTCCCAAGTACTTAATGGCTTCTACTTTCCATTTAAATGGGAACTGTTTAGATAGATGAGAAACCAATTCTCCAGGCAAAGAAATATTGAGTGCCTCGGTTTTGGAGCAATTCACTTTAAAGTTGCTCAATTGTCCGAACCGTTCAAACTCCATTAAGACCGAAGGGATGGAGACCAGGTGCTGGGAGATGTAAAGTAGTAGGTCATCTGCAAATAAGGCTAATTTGTGATGACTCTGTCCCAGCTTGACCCCATGGACGCATTCATTGGACCTAAGTGCAAAATATTTAACTATTATAGAGTCAATTCAAAAATCACCAAGAACACAATCAGTCATTTTTTCACAATTGCCCGTCAATAGTTTGAATTTGATATAAAGAAACATAGTCTTGTAACATCTCAAATGAAAGCTGTTACCGTTCTGAGTAAAATGATGCCTCTCCCACTTCATTATCTTATTTCTAGCCTGAGATAAAAAAATGTACAGTCATACCAGGCCAAAATTCACCCTTTTTTTAAACTTTAAAAATCTGTAAAAAATTAACTGATGAAGAAAAAAATTCTAAACTTTTAATTTGTAATTAACTAAAGTAGTACTTCATAAAGGAAAAAAAAAAAAAAAAATCTAAAGACGTCAGGTAAAAAAAAATATTCATATTTAGATCACTTGATATGGAATGACCCATTGACGCTATTGCTAGTAAAATATGTTAAAATATGATCCCATTGCGATCCCAACTTGAAATTTGGTACAGATGTGGCTAAGAGCAAAGCAGACACATGGGCAGTTTTTGAAATATTTAAAGCGCGCCGATTTTTCAGAAATGCGTTTTAAAGTTTTGCGCTTGGGATCACATGGGTAAAATATTAACAAAGATCCTCTTGTGACATATCTGATGAAAGCCTGGACAGTTCTGAGTAGATTGGTGTTTATTTTGTTTCTCTATCTTATTTCTAGCCCGAGATATGATAGAAAATGTAAAGCCATACCAGGCCAAAATTCGCACTTTTTTAAAACTTTAAAAATCTGTAAAAAATTAACTGATAAAGAAAAAAATTCAAAACTTTTTTTTTGTAATTAGATAAAGTTGTTCTTCATATAGTAAAAAAATTTAAAAAATCTGAGGACGTCAGGGAAAAAAAATATTCATTTTTGGATCACTTGACATGGAATGACCCTATCATGAAATGTGCCAAATCTCAGGAAAATGGGCTACTTTTTCTCATAATTGTAAAATATAGCTAGATGGTATTCTAATCTATGTGCATAATGCTCAAAGGAAGCATGCATGTGATTTTTTTGCTGCCTGTCAAAAAAAATCTGAATTTTCCAAATGTCTTAAACGCCAAACAATCCAACTAATATATATCCCAGCTTTTTAAAAAAATAACAGAAAATCAATAAATAAATCAGTGCTTCTCAAAAGATTTAAATCAGATTAACCGTGAGACTTTTTACAGTACAGTCCTGCTCATCGTTATTGGCACCCATGAAGTTTAAGCACATAATGTGGGATATTGGCTATAACAATGAATGGCAAAACAAATAGGTAAAGCTAATTCAAATGTGTTTGCGGAAAAAAACCATTCAAAAATTGTGCAAGAATACTGAAAAATTAAGAAACTTAGTTGAATCTTTGGACAATTCTTGAGAGCCCGATAACCAATGTCAAGGTGTTCACTTTTATCGGGTCCCTAACCTTATGCCTCTGCTTGCAACTTTTCTCAGTGTTCAGTGGTTTACCTTATTTTATAATGTTTTTTACAGCTAGCACCTTTACACATTGGTGTCGCCAGTCAATCTCGACGTTTAATGTGGAATATCTCCTGAAAAAAATGAATCAAGTGAAACAGCTTTTGTATAGAGCACTCATGTAGAATATAACAGAGTAAACAGAAACACCTAAAGCTTGCTGTGACAATTGTGTTTGCACCCTTACATTACATTAGTATGGAAATATATTTTGACTCTCACAAATGAGACTGATCTGTGATAAATTGTCAGTGCCATGTGACATGAATTAGCCAATGATTAATGACTTCTGTGCTTTAATAAGTCACATATTAGACCCTGTTAATTTGTCACAATAGTGAAGACAAAGAAGCTGTCTGAGGACATCAGAACTCCTATTATTGGCAAACACAAGACTTCTAAAGTGTATAAGGCCATCTCCAAAGACTTTGGTATCCCGGTATCAACAGTGCACAAAGCTATTAAGAAGTTTGTCAAGCATGGAACTGTCAAGAACCTCCCTGGATGTGGGGGAAAGAGAAAAATTGACAAGAGATATCTTTGAAGGTTTGTGTAAATGGTGAAAACATCTCCATGTCAAATATCGAAAGACCTGAGGGCCAACCTCCTAATCTTGTGATTGTTTGATTCACATATTCGATAATGATACGAAAATAATATGGACATTAATTCAAAGCATATTGAGAAAATCAAATTGGCATTATTGGTATTAGGTAGCCACTGACTAATGTAATGGTAATAATGGTGCCACTTCAAATAAAGAGCAGTTCATCTATATAAGTCTCCTCCAAGTAGGCTGTATACAAATTAACAATACAGTGAAAAAATAATGATCTTCTAGAACAAACACAAATCTGTGAAAAGAAAATAATTAAAGGAGAAAAAAATTATGTGTTAGTAAAAAATTAGTAACAGAGATCATATATTCCTTGAAATCAATGGAATAATTGCTGTATCTAGATAGATGGAAGAACAGAACACATAACGCACCACCCTCATGAGGTATGATGGAATAAAGGGAGCTAACATCGCATGAAATTCAACAAGATTTTTGTTCCCATTATAGATGTTTCATGGTTAAAAGAAGTTCTTTAGTAACTTTAATAAAGCTTGGAATACGGGTTACTGGGAGTTGCAATAAATTGTCACTTCAGATACTAAGGTGTTTCATAAGGGACCCTTACCCAAAATAATTGGCCTAAAAAGTTGTGGGAAAAAGTTTTTCTGAGTTTTAGTTAGGGCAGGAAAGCTACGTTTGTCAAGATCCGTTACTATAGGAGGTGCCTGAGCAACGTGATTTATTGCCTAGAAACACGCTGCAAGTTTTTAGGACCCCATTCCAAATTTACTGTGCATTGTTGTTTATGTTCGCTAATCCATGCCTGTGTCCTAGTGCCTGCTAGTACCTGCTGTACCTGAACCAGCCGTGCTGCTGTACCTACTGCACCTGCCACACCTACTGATCCAGCCATTCAGTCTACACCTATTCACACTTGAGACTGTTCCTGCCTGCATCTGTGTCCATGTCAGTATCCCTGACCTCTGGGGCCAGTTTACAAGGTACAGTGTCTCAAGTGTCTCCCTCGAGTGGCACCTGGTGGCTAACTACCAGTACAAGCCTAACCTCATCATCAGAGACTTTAATGAAGATGATGCAATGACTTAGACAAGCCCCATCAGGTGACAGCCTGTACCACAGCCAAGTAAGTCCAATTCCCCACTCTTAGACCAATGAACATTACAGTGGAGAATTTAGATAACACTATTTTCATCAAAAGAGTGTAAAAGCCATCCCTCCATGAAAAAGTGTTCTCAAACAGGATAGTCTCTAGCTCTTGTAGTTCACATCACTTTGTGCCAGCAGGCTTCAAAATACACTGATGAACAAAATGATAATAATGTTTTGAACTTTTGAATTTCAGGCTCCATATCTCACCATCAACAGCAGCTTTGAGCATGAGACTACCTTCATTTATTAGACAATCATCTTTGCTATCTCATATATAAATTTATTTTGCAACTATTTAGTATGTGAATAGTTATAAAGATTCTTATCATGTCACTGCATTGTTACTGTTTTGCTCCTGGTGGTTTAAAATTTTTTTCTTTCATAGATACTACAAATTATAACAGTTTCTCATTTTTTATAATACCTTGTTGATTCCCAAATGAAAGATCACTGGTTTTAATTGAGGAACAGCCATGAAGAAGATTTCCCAATTGTAGAGAAACAGCATCATCCAGCTCTTCGATAGCAGTCTCTTGACCAAGAAAATTACCAAACTGCATCATGTGAGTTCCATGACAGTTGCAAAAATACAAAAAGAAGTCCTTCCATAAATTACAAAGCCAAGAGGTGGCCGACCAGGCAAAATATCAGAATCAACAAGTCATGTCCATCACAAAGTCTATCAGTTCTAGCATGACAAACACGGCAGTGAAGTCGGTTCGTATGCTTCATAATAGTGAGATCATAGACATCCATGCAAGCACCGTGTGATGCACATTACACAAATCTGGAATGGTGGCCTGAAAAAAAGATGTAGAAGCCTCAACTTTTATATCGTCATAAAAAGCGTTGTTTCAAGCTTGCAAAAAATTGCAAAAAAGTGGACAGTAAATAATTGGAAACAGGTGATTTGCAAAGATAAGATGAATGTCAATACACTGGGTTTTAAAGGGAACCTGTCACCTAAAAATCGCCCCAGCCTATCAATACCTGTCTCTGCACCTTCCTAATTGTATCCCAGCTATCCCTCTCTGTCCTAAACCAAAGGGTGTATCGACGTCACTGAGCTGGAAATGACGCATTAGCGTCATACCGGCTAATATGCCCATGAAGGAGGGAGAGAATGATTACAAAGCATTGGGGTGTAAATACAAGTGACGGAAGCGGCGAAAATCATGCATAGGGTACGCCCTGTGCGACTTCTGAGGGGACATGAAGCCTCACTTTAGTAAGTTTATGAAGCACTTTTTAAACTTTGCAATGATTGTTTCAGGATAGAGAGGGATAGGTAGGATACGATTAGGAAGGTGCATGGACAAATATTGATAGGCTGGGGGTGATTTTTAGGTGACAGGTTCCCTTTAAAGGGTGTAAATGGGTCTAGAAGAAAAGGAATAAGGGGCTAATGGATCAAGGAATTGAAGCAACTGTCAAGTTTGATGGAAGAGGCCTATTGATATGGGCTTATTTCACAGCCAAAAATGTTGAAATCTTTACCAGGGGCGATGGTAGTCTTAATACTGAGGTATAGGTGAGCATCCTACAAAACAACTTACTTTGTACACTCGAGCAGTATGGATACGAACAGGACGACAAATTGTTCCAGCAGGACTATGACCCGAAGCATAATGTCGAGATTGAAGAAGAAATGGTTCAATGACAGTGAAGCTGAAGTGCAACATCAACCTCATCTACTTAGTTGTCCAAGCGAAGCATCAAATTGTCTGTAGCAGAGAGCTTGGAAAGGAAGCGTAAATAACCAGACACACAGGCACAAATGCTAAAATCTCACATTGCCAAATTGCTATTTGTGGAGATGTTGATATTTAGGCTTGTGGGAACAGAATGCTTATGTGATCTCTTTCCTGTGGCTGCCCCACGATACTCAGTTTATAGCCACCACTATTTTATATGGTGTGCTGTACATGACTTAAATAAGCTCGTGTGAAACATTATCAACCGTGCTGTCACCAACGCTGTAACTAGGAAGGTCAACATAACAACAGATACACGAAAAGGTTGTTCTGGACAGTGAGTGATAAAACATTTCTGTGACGGCACACTGGGTGAACTTGGTGGAGGGGGGAGCATGGGTTGTCACATTACACATCCTACAAATGCCAAGAGTAGTCGGCCCAACTTCCATCTACTCGTATGTCAGTTACAGTCTCTCATCCATTCACAGGGCAAGTTTGGTGAGGGCCCAGAGGTGGACCTGTAACATATGTTTGGGAGGGCCATCCTCTATTCATTTGATGCTGAAACCACTGCCTTAAGAATAACACAGCATAAGCAAAGCCATGGTTGCTGGCACTGACGGTCATCTCATCTGTATATCAGGAAGGGCCCTCCTGCATACATTTGTGAGGGCCCTCTTTTATACAGTTGGGAGCTCCCTCCTCAAATGGACTCCCATTGCTACAGAGGGGACTCCCAACCCCAGCTAGGATGAGCTGGAGAGGTGGACATGTAGGCGAGGCAGTATGAAGAGAGGATTGAGTATTGTTCCTCATGTTGGTGACACAGAATCTTTGCCAGTTTGAAGGTTGGCCCACATGGCACAGGTCCTATGTAAGTGTCTGTTTTAAGACCCTCACGTGATACACATTTACACAAACAAACTATGCTGGTTAACCACCTTCCTCGACCAGTGCTACAAGGAGAACATTTCTTCTCTCCTTTTTGACTTACAAAAGGGTTGCACAATGGAATCCTTAAAAAGGTGCCATTGCACATCACTTGCTGAAAACATCAACCTCTGACAATTCTGGTGGCAGAGGTAACAGCTGTTTTCAACAGGAAGGATTAATGGGGAGAGACAAGCACATCTGCTACAACAGAGGTGAGGGGGGGGGGAGACTGTGCACAAACTGGGCATTTTCAATAATCCAGCATATCAGCAAGCGCTATATGTGCCTGTAACAATGCCAAGGAGATAGAAGTTGAACAAGATACTTAATGGATACGTAACTGACCATACCTGCATCATTCATGATGATTCACTTCCCTTTAATTATTGTGTGTCCAAGCTTAACACTTGGCCTGACCTCTCCTTAAATGCCTTGGAGGTTCTGGCCTGCCCTGCTGCTAGTGTCATGTCAGAGCATGTTTTCTGTTACGGTGGGGCACTCAATCATCACTGATAGGCAAATGACTCTCCACGTAAAATTCAGGCAGACTTACTCTGATTAAATTCAAGAAGGACTAGATTTATATATAGTTTGTAATTGAATCACTCCAAATGACAGTAACACAACATAAATTCCTCAAAATAGTTACATTTTAAAAGTGATGTGAACTACAGATGATGACCTAACCTTGTAAAGTTTCTGTTTGATTTACTGAACAGGCATATGTTCACCCACCATATCATCAAAAAGGTCTATGAATCACATTCAATTCAATGTTGTCACAATAGAGGTATCGCCAAAGCAGAACTTCAGTGTTAATCAGGAATACGGAGATGAGTGACAGATGTAGGCATGGTGCTCAGAAAGCCTTGCTGAAATCACAAAACACACAACAAACACACCACAAGAAATGTCTCCCCATTTGAAAAAAGCATGCCCAGATTGCACCAAAGTGATATCAATCACCCACAATAAAAAGTGTAATGCAAAAGAATACCTCTGTTCGTATTCTGAAAATACTGCCGACATATGAAGCAGCCCACTCAGTTGCTTGAACGCATGCAAACAAAACTGTGTATGACTGCGAAACCACTGGTACTTCCCCTATGTTATCTGCTTCTTAATATGTTGTCCAGGAAGCAGGCCCTGATGCCACCTGCACACAACCTGGAGTTGCACATGCACAACAAACATTTAGCATTAGGACAGTGGACGTATATCATATATACTTTTGGTGTCAAGCAAAATGTGACTCCCAAAACTGACAAGGGGAACATTGAATAGTGCGTGCTTTCTGCCAAACATCATTACATGGTAGTAGTACTGTTTAGGACTGTATTAATTTGTGAGCTTTTGGTAGTACAATCCTACCTAAATTTTAGCACCAATACAGCATTGGAAAATAGGCTGGTATGTGCTTGATAGCGAGCAGTAGGAAATGTTTGGACTACTGTGTTGCATTGGGCACTAACTGCCTTTTTAAGTGTAGTAACGTGGCCAGCAGAAGGCAGGCTGTTACGACAAAAATAACAGAGAAAATGGGCTGGTGTGTGCTTGGTAGCAGGCAGTAGAATATGTTTGGACTACTGCTTTGTGTTGGGCACTAACTGCCTTTTTAAGTGGGGTTTGTGGACAACATAAGCCAGCCTGTTACAAAAACAGTGGGTAACATGGCCTGGTTAGTGCTTGGTAGCAGGCAGTAGGAAATGTTTAAACTACTGCTTTGCTTTGGGCACTAACCGCCTTTTTAAGTGGGGTTTTTGGACAGCATAAGCCAGCCTGTTACCACAAAAACAGTGGGTAACATAGCCTGGTGTGTGCATGGTAGCAGGCAATAGGAAATATTTGGTCTGTTTTGGGGAGCGCACTAACCACCTTTTTGTAATGTGGACAGCAGAAGGAAGGATTTTTTTCAACCCAAAAACAATGGGGAAAAATTACTTTCTTGTGTGTCTTCAGCTCTGAAAAGAGCTATTTTTGAGGGAATTATGGAGCTACTAAGCAGCCCATTTACACTGTCCCTGCTGCAGTAACTCTCCCACTCTGTAGTTTCACTCTGTTCCTTATCTTCAGCTCTCAAAAGAGCTATTGTTTTGGTGTTATTATGCAGAAAGTGAACGGCTCCTTTCAACTGTCCCTGCTTGAGTATCTCTCCCTACCTACTGTACACTAATTCAGTATACACTAGATGTAGCCCATGAAAAGTGCTTTTGTGTTATGAAGAGGTCTAAACACTCTCCCTACCAGATGAGCGATCTCTCCCTATGCTTGGAGAACACAAGCTCTGGATGCAATGCAAAATGGTGGCAGCAGGGCTTAAACAGACCCTATGATGCTGGGTGGCCTGCCAATCACAGTAGTCCCACAAACCAAGATGCCTGCGGCATTACTGTGATTGGTTAAGAAGCCCAGCATGTTTTGTGGCTTCGAAGGAGATTCCAAAACTGACAGGTGGGGCATCCGAATATAGCGAGGCGAGTACACAAATACTCACAGAAAAACTATTAATGTGAATACCGTATTATTCATGCAAATAGCAAACAGTAATGAGTACACTCGCTCATCACTAGTTCTACTCCATCCTGACATGCCACCCGGCTGATATGCCACTTGGCTGTGTGACGAGAATCCGGACCTTTGAGATATTGATATCCTTTCCACATCCTCCTCTTCTTCCTCCTCCCCTTCCTGTGGTACTACCACCTCATCGCACAGATTTTTTAACATTTTCTCCAGCATGTTGATGAGCTGAATAATGATGCTGATGATGGCATCATTGGCAATAATCATCTTAGTAGCCATTTCAAAACTGTGAAGAAGGGTTCGAAGGTCCTTGATCTGAGTCCTTTTGCACCGTCATTTGCACACATTTGGCTTGCTTTGAGTCACTGTATGCATCATTACATACTGTGCCAGGGCTTGTGGCTGCTGCCATAATCGCTGCAACATGTACATGGGTATGCTGCATCGGTGTGGGTGACAGGAAAAATGACCAACGATCTCCATGCTACACCCGTGACAGTGACAGATCCCAATGACCGTCGAGGGTCATCGCATCGGTGAGTAGATCTGCCTGTGTGGGATTTCACAAGCGACCACTTAGCGACATTCCAGCGATTCCTGCTAGGTCGTATCGTTGTCGGGATCGCTGGTATGTCGCTAGGTGTAACGGGGCCTTAACCCACAAGCACCTCCAACACAAGCCTACTACCCTTTCCAATAGCTTTTTTCTCCTTCTCCTTTTCACCACAACTTCGGGATTTCTCATTTATAAGCACAGATTTGGAAAGGACTTGTTTTAGGCTAAATTCAGCCGTTTTATGGGAAACTGAAGGATTTTAGGATCACAGGTTACAGGCAAAAAACTGAAGGATTTGAGATTCAAATGTAAGAGGCCATACAAAGCCTTTTTAGGGGAATCTCAATGATTTTAGGTTCAATGCTAGAGGCCAAGTAAAGCCTTTTAGGGGAAACTAAAGTATTTGAGATTCCAAGATTAGAGGTCAAGCAGAAATGTTTTAGGGAAAACTGAAGGCTTTGACAGTCTCAGGTTAGAGGCCAAGCAGAGCAATTTTAGGGGAAACTGAAGGATTTGTGAATCACAGGTTACGGGCAAAAAATTCATTTTTAGGGGTAACTGAAGGATTTGAGAATCACAGGTTAGAGGCCCAACAGAGCTTTATTAGGGGAACTGAAAGACATGTCAATCCCTTCCTATCTGCAAAAAACACAGCTTTAGCAATGTACACAATGAAGGAGAAAATAAAGGGCAATGAAGGAGAAAAGAATCACTTTAACACACTTTAATCCAATCACTCACCAAGCAAATCTGCGTTCACCGAGTTTTTTGGAAATTGTTCGGTTCCCGAACCAGAACCGAATCTACCTAGTTCATACCAAATTTGAAATTGGCGAACATGTTTGGGGAAGGTTTGCTCATTTCTAATGTACACATGAAACCCGTAGACCTGGTTGCTGAACAGCACAATCTCTTAGGCTAGGGTCACACTTGCATGATTCTAAGTTCCCTGCGTTGTTTGCAGAAAACTTAGAATGTTTTCCTCACTACGCAGCCTGCACACAGCCTTCAAGCAGGCTCCATAGTGGCGAATGTGGCCTCTAGCAACCCGCTGTGTTCCCTGGATACCAGCTACACAGCGGGCTACGGGGAGTGCAATTTGCACCACGCACAGGGGAACGCATCATGCTGCGTTCCCCTGTGCGTGGTGCAAATCGCACTCCCCGCAGCCCACAGTGAAACTAGCCCAACGCATTTTTTTTAATATTTATTTCACATTTTCAGGTGGCCATTAGGCTGTCCTTGCACAAAGTTTCTAGTGGATAAACTGGCTGCCCTTGCTTAAAATTTTTATAGGATCATCAGGCCGCCATTTCAGAAAACTGAAAGTGGCTGGACGATTTTAAAGCGTCCTCAAGCTATTGCTGAATATTTTAAGAGGGTAATTGGGTGGCCCTATCTCAACGTTCTTATAGTGTGGCTGACCTTGCTGAAAATTTTAAGACGGTAAATGGGCAGCCCTGGCTCAACATATTTTTGGGATCATCACGCCTCTAGTTTGCCAAATTGTATATGGTTAAGCAGAAAGCCCTCAATTTTCCATATTAGAGGGTCATCAGGCCACCCTTGCATCACATTTTGAGTGAGCAAATAGGAAACCATCACTCAACATTTATATAGGGTCCTCAGGCTGCTATTGCTGCAAACTGTAAGTGGGCTTACATGTGGCCCTCACTCAACACTCTTATAGGGTCATCAGGCCACCCTAGCACCAAATTATAAGTGGGCATGTGATGACCATCACTCAATATTATTATAGTGTCATCAGGCTGCTGTTGCTGCAAATTGTAAGAGGACTAAAATGTGGCCCTTGCTCAACATTTTCATAAGACCATCAGACCACTCTTGATGCAAATTTTAAGAGTGTAAACAATGGTGCCCTTGCTGATTATGCTTATAGGGTCATCAGGCAACCATTGCTTGAAACTTTAAAAGGGTAACTGGGTGGCCCTTGCTTAACAATGTTATAGTGTTATTAGGCCGGCCTTGCTGAAAATTTAAACAGGGTAAATGGACGAACCTGATACTAAATTTTTGTGGGATCATCAGGCCACACTATCACCAAAATATAAGAGTGTAAACATGCAGCCCTTACTTCACATGTTTAGAGGGTTATCAAACCGTCCTTGTGCCAAATTTTAGAAAGTTAAACGGACGCTCCTCGCTCAACATTTTTAGATGGTAAACAGGCTGCACTTGCACCAAATTATAAGTGACTAAACAGGTGTCCCTTTGCCACATAATGTATTTAGAGGGTCATCAGGCCGTCCATTAATCAGATTTTCGGTGGGTGAATGGGCGTCCCTCACTTAAAGTTTTATAGACTCATCAGGCTGCTGTTTCTTCAAATTTTAAGTGGGCTAACATGCCGCTATTGCTCATAATTTTTAGAGGGTCAGGAGCCCACCATTGCTGCAAATTTTAAGTGGGATAATGAGCGGCCCTCACAAAACCTCTTTTATAAGAGCATCAGGTTGTACTTGATGAAAGTTTTAAGTGGGTTTATGGGTAATGTCGCTCAACATTTTTATAGGGTCATCAGGCCACACTTGCTGCAAGTTTTAATAGGTAAGTACAAAGTGGGTGTCTCTGGCTCAACATTTTTACAGGGTCATCAGGCAGTCTTATGCCAAGAGATAGCCTAGATACTAAGGGGTGAAGTAGGTGTTTTATTTTCTCTTTTTAATTTTGCCTTCTATACAAGTCATTATCCAGTAAACAATTCATTTTCCTAACATTTAGTCCCATAAAATTAACTTATCTTCAGTATGTTTTATTGTCTGTCTGTGAAAGCAAAGTAAGGCAATAAACCCTGTCTATATGCCTCTAATCCAAAACTATCCCTCCTCCATCAGCTATTCCTACACTGAATACAGTTAACAGTAGTATTACTAGTATAAAGGACATATTTAGAACTTAAAAGGGCTTTTGTTTTTAAGTTGCGGCAGTATACCTATAGAAGGACTGTAAGGCAATAAACACTACCTTTATGCCTCTAATCCAAAACCAGCCCTTCTCCAGCAGCTATCCCTACACTGAATTCTGGTAACACCTGTTTTACTAGACTATATGACAGTATATAGCTTTTAAGAGGACTTTTGCTTTAGGTTGCAGCAGCAGCACAGCTTTATAAGAACTTTGAAGCAATATACTCTGCCTGTATACCTGCTTAAATCTAAGCTATCCCTCCTAGATCAACTCTCCCTGAACTGCAGTGTTAGGCCCCATCCACACACTGCTTTTTTTGCTGCGTATTTATATGCACAAGCTCAAAAAAAGCCAGGAGTGAAACAATCAAAACCAGGAGTGGCACACTCAGAGGAAAGGTCTAATAGAAACAAGTGCTCCATTTATATGTTTAATCACCCACTCCTGGTTTGTGATGAGTTAGTGCTTAAAAATACGCAGCAAAAAAAGTAGTGTGTGAATGGGGCCTTACCATGTCTTATATAAGATCTGATAAAGCGGTGGGGCCAGACAATCATAGTAATGCCAGTAGCCCACATGCCTACGGCATCATCGTGTGTACCAGGCAATCCTCAAATATTGATTGGCTGTGAAAAAGCTGCAAAACATGTTGTTTGGGGACTTCAGCATGACATTCAAGCACCCATGACACTCGACAAGCAACGAGTGTGCCCAATCACACCAATTCTCCATTGATTATCAAGCAGTGGCAAGCATGTTTGATAATATAATAATATTTATTCATTTATATAGCGCTATTAATTCCATAGCACTTTACATACATCAGTAAGGCTGTCCATCTTGGAGATCACAATCTAAACATCCTATCAGTATGTCTTTGCAATGTGGGAGAAAACTGGGGTGCCTGGAGGAAACCCATGCAAAAACAGGGAGAACATACAAACTCCTTGCAGATGTTGTCCTTGGTGGGAATTGAACCCAGGACCTTGAGGCCTCAGTGCTGCAAGGGCTGCAGTGCTAACCACCCAAGCCACCGTGTCGCCCCATCACTACTTGTGGGCATCAGAACTGGACTATGAAAAAATTGAATAAGATGCAGTATATTCCGTATAAAGCTGGGATCACATTGTTATGTTCTACTTTGATCAATAACCTTCCCATGTTGATTCCACAAAAATGGTATTCAGTTGAAACACTCAATTGAACTACTCACTATAATGAGGCAGGCAAAGTCACTTTGGACTCCGTTTGACATCTGTTCCAGTGGTATTCATCTCTTTAAGCATGCTTATTACTGTGGTCAATCCCATTTGTGCATTAAAAGCACTCCTAAAATAAAGGGACATTGCCATAGCAGAGACCAGATAAATTCTCAAGTGACTCTGTCTGTCTCATAGTGAGTGATTCTGTCGTAGACTTTGCATGAATCGCGTTTTGGGAAATTTACACAGAAACCATGACATAAGTGCTTAGCGGAGCGCACAAGGTAAATGTGAATTAAACCGTTATCTGACTTTTGGAAGGCAGAATGAAGAAGACTGGTGTCACTCACAGAAAGGCAGCCCTGTTTCTACTTGTGACGTGCCCTGCTCAGTTGATCAAATTCTGGTCTACAGATCAGAAAGATCAAAGTTAGAACAACACTAATGGTATTTATGAGCCTCAGAAATATAAGCTTAAAGGAACAGCGTAGGTGGCATAAATATATAAGGAAACTGCTAGTTAGGAATACGGTAGTTAGGACAAAAGGGATTATATTAATAGTGTAACATCTCTTTACGCTACAAGGAGCTGTAATTAAGGCCAATATTCCCATGCCACTATTAGGCCACATGCACATGCTAAGTATTAGATCAATTTTTACCTCAGTATTTGTGATTCAAATCCAGGAGTAGGTAAAAAAAATGTAGAAGTGACTCAGGTGTTTCTATTATACTATTCTTTAAACTTAGGTTACCCTAAATTCAGTGAAATATCTTTGGCACCAAAAATGCTGTTGACCAGTGTAATTACTTACTGTATTTTCTGTACTCTAACCCTACATTGTAAAGCGCTGCGGAATATGTTGGCGCTATATAAATAAAGCTTTATTATTATTATTATTATTATTATTTAAACTGTTCCAATTTCGGATTTGGCTTCCAATATTAAGGTAAGCAAAATCACCAAATAGTTATTGTGTGCACATGGCATTACAGTCAATGCTGAGGTTTTGTCTTTATAAGATAAGGACAAATGTAGTGAGCACTAAGGAAAAGTAAAATGAAAAGATTTGGCAAAACGTATGACTAAAATACTTGACTAAAATACACAAGTGAGAATGATACTTAAATATTCTTAGAAAGTAGTGGGAACAGTGTTTAAATGATTGAGTGTATGACCTGATTTAAGCATCTCTCAGCTCTTCTAAGTTTTACAGAATACCATGAAACTCTTTGCCATATATGAATTGCTATAATTGCTTGAGTGTCCTCTTAGCAGCTGGTAATTATCAATGAGCAAATTTTCAAGCACAAATTTTGCTAAAAGTACTTCCTTTTTAATAATTTGTTTACTGCACTAGCAAGAAATACTTTCTTTTATGTATGCTCAAAGAGAAAACATAAAAGTCTAATAACCGCAATTGCTAATCTCCATAGTATCTTACATATGATTCTTTGAATAGGAAATTCACAGCATTCTGCACCCCACCCCCACTGCCTAGAATTTTTTTTTTATAAATTTAGGGTTACAAGTTTAAAACCACATACATAAGTGATGCAATATGTGAACAAAGTGATACATTGACATACATGCTGGGGCACATATTAAGGACTCATTCAGATGTCAATGATTTTTATTGTTAGCAAAAAATAATTTCACATTTCATAAGTGTTTTGAATCAGAGTTTTGTTAGGCTAGTGTCACACTGCGGTTGGATCAGATCAGGTCAGGTCAGGTTTTGTGTTTCAAAACCAGGAGTGACTCCAAAACCTAGAACAGGTGTCAAACTTTCAATTATACTTTTTCTCTGCAAGTTCCTCTCCTGGTTTTGAAACACAAAACCCGACCTGACCTGACCTGACCTGATCCAACCGCAGTGTGAAACTAGCCTTAGGGTATGTGCTCACGATCCAGAATAGCAGCATCTAACCGCTGCATCCAAAATGTTGCATTATACAGTACCAGCATAGTGAATGGGAACCCCCATATTCACTGTGCTTCTGCCCGCAACAGCGTGTTTTCAGCAGCAGAGCAGGTTACCACATTTACGCATCTCCGCAGCATGTTGATTTAATGCATGGAGTAGGAAGCGATCTCCAGCAGGTGAATGCAGGGAGAAGCCGCCCTGCACTGAATGTAGATCATGGACACAGGGCAGTTGCATTCTTTCTGCATTCACCCATGGACTCCCGCAAGTCCAAAGGCACTGCGTTCAACATAGTGCCTCCGGATCATGTGCACATACCCTCAAAGTATCTGTTTAAGGGTGGATTCCCACTCGCGTATGCAAACGCAGCGCACCGAATGCAACCAAACACTTGCGCACTGTGTTCCTATGTTAAACATGGGAAAGCATGTGCCTGCGTTTGGCTGCATTCGGTTGCATTTGCGTTCGGAGGCGCATAATTTGTGCACCTTCAGAGGGCACTCCGAATGCAGCCTGTTGCATTTTTTGTGCGGTCGCTTGTTTTATCTGCAAGCGTCCGCAAGCGCACAATCCACGCATTGAAGTCAATGGGTCCACAGTGTCCTCCGCATGACAGCGTAGGATAACGCTGCGGATCACATTGAAATCTCTCCCGGTGGTTGCCGCTGATCAGCGGTGGCCACCGGGAGATCAGCTAGAGCCGCCACTGATCTCCCGCCGGTGTCAGCGCAGGAGATTTGAAGAAACAGCTGATCTGATCACTGATTAGGTGATGTCGGTGATGTCAGCGCGGGATATTTGAAACAGCGATCAGCTGTTTCTTATCTCCTGCACCAATATCACCTATTTGGTGTCGGTGTAGGAGATTTAAACAGCTGTCAGATCAGCTGTTTCTTCAAATCTCATGCACCGACACCGGCGGGAGATCAGCTGTGGCCGGGAGGAGGAGATCCCCACCACTGATCTCCGCCTCCCAGCCGCCGCCGTGACAGCTGATTGGCTGGCTGGGTTGCATACTAATGTGAACGCATGCAGAGATTCTCCGCTGCGTTCACATCAGTATGACTGCGTTTGCATCAGCATGCCATACACATGCAGACACAAACACCAGTGTGAAACCAGCCTAAGTCATCAGTTTCAACAGCTTTTTACATGTGCAAAGAAAAATCTAATGGGGGATTCTCAAACTTCTCCCATAAAACAGTACGTAAAAATCAGCCAGCAGAAGGGTGCAATTGGAGAACTAGTCAAATTTTTTCAAGGGTACAAAGATTTGCAATAGCGACTTTAAACCTAGTGACTGAAATAATTTTGACCTTAATGACCAAACCAAATTTTTTTAAATCTGACCAGTTTCACTTTACGTGGTAATAACTCTGTAAAGCTGCAACATATCCTAAGGATTGAAAAAAAAATTCTCGTGACACATAGCACTTTATGTTAGTGTTAAATTAAGTCAATATTTTTTGTATTTACTTGTAAAAATAATAGTTTGGTGAAAATTTCGTAAATTCTCCAATTTTCAAACTTTCAGTTTTTATATCATTAAATCAGTAAAGCTGCATTCACACTGCGGTCAGTTCTGGTCCAGGGCTGTCCGGTGTAAACCGGACAGCCCCGGACCGGATTTTGGCCCCATAGTATCCTATGGGGCCGGATGGAGTAGGATGGCAGCTATCGGCCATCTGGTTTCCATCTGTCCGGCAGTATCTGGGGCAATCCGGGGCAATCTGGTGCTCCCTAACATGGGAGTTTATGGGGCCGGATTGGCCTCCGGTTCTGTGTTCAGATCCAGTCTGGAGCTGTCAGGTTCATCCCTGACAGCCCCGGACCGGGCCTGAGCGCAGTGTGAAGGTACCCTTAGTCATGTTACTATTAATAGGTAAATACATAACATTTCCCATAGTACTAATTTACATCTGCATCCATTCTCAGACTTCATTTTTTTAGAATATGTGAAGGATTAAAATGTTGCAGGAATTTTTCAGATTTTTTATAACTTTTTTAGAGACTACTAAGACTTAAATGGACTTTGAGGAGTCTATATATTTGAAACTCCCAAAAGTGATGCCATTTTAAAAACTGCATCCACCACATTATTCAAAACCCAATTTTTTCACTTTTACAATTGACAGCATAAGAAAATGAACCCCTAAACTTGTTACTCAGTATCTTCTGTTACCCCATATGTGGTCAGACACTCCAGTTTAGGCAAACATCAGTGCTCAGAAGGGAAGGAGCACCATTTGAATTTTGGAACAGAATTACACCACTGCTCCCATAGAAGTGGATGGAGTGGGTTTACACATTATACCACTGCTGTTACAGAAGTGGGTGGAGTGGGGTCATACTTTCGCCTACTGCTGCCACAGAAGTATACAGCAGACGTCATTCATTATACCACTGCTACCATAGAAGTGGATGAAGGGGGAGTCACACATCCACCATTGAGCCCTATAGCTAATCCCAGCATCTAATCCTAGTGTATAATACAGTGAGCAGCATCAACTAACAGAATCTTTGATGCCAGATGTCCTTTGTGACACTTTCCACATGTCAATATCAATTTGCATTCACCAAAAAAATTGCTCTGCGCTTTAATATAAAATTACATACTCTCTTATTCTTTTGCAAATGCAAAAAAGGAGAAGAAAGTAGTATTGTCAGACACATGCAACCAGATTCAAGCCACATTTCCTGCAGTTGTAATGCAAGGTAGTTGTGCACTTTTTCATGGCAAACTTCAGCTTCTCCCACTAGTGTTTAAAAGTGGAAAATATCAAAACTTTTAAAATAATTTTTCATATTTTACTCCATTAAAAACAAATCATAATATTTAATTAAACCATTTTCAGTAACAGGATGTCCTAGGTAGTTTCTTTAATGCGAGCTCCCTTGCTAAGCTCTCATCATTCCCTGCATATATCGGCCCATCAGCCGACATGTGCAGCTAACAGATGAGGGCAGATCACTGTTCCACTCACCATTGTGAACCCCTTAGATCGTGCTTTCAATCACTGACAGCATGATCTAAAGTGGTGTGGCAGGGATCATGAGTCGGTCACCAGGGAAGGAGGTACTCGGATACTGGGACAGGTTGCTACTTTAGTGGGGATCACAGCTGGTCGGGTCCCGCTCCCATGCCCTGGACGCTCAATGGCTGAGGGGAAAACTATTTGGGATGGGGGATTATTATACGTGACGCCACATGTGGTACCTGGTAATGTTGTTACCAGCGCTGCAGCTGGCCTCTGAGGTGATGGTGATGCAGCTTTTGGTAGTACAGTTCCCCACAAGCAGAGATTTACCTCAGGGCAGCGGGGGGGGGGGGGGGATGAGGGGAATAGTAGTCTTTATTTCTCAGGAGCTGTAGAGATTTACCAGATGACAGATTAAATAGAGTCAGAGTCCAGATTAGCTCATACAGATCTTTTACTAGAACCAGCTGGTTCAATATGGGTACACGGTACAGTTAGTTTACTGGAGATTTGTTGCCACAGGTTTCGGGGGTTCACTACAGAGTCTGACAGAGGTACCTTTCTTGTCACTTTCCTGGTCCTGCTCCTTACGGCTCTATGGCTCCCTTCACTCCCACTCTTAAGTCTGAACTCTTGTCCTCGGGGTCTGTTGCCTAAAGTGTCTGTACTTGTCAGCGTCTTGAACCCGGCTATGGGACAGATGTTAGACTTCTTGATGGGTGCTGTGGCTCCTTATTATCAGGCCCACAGCCTGCCTTTCAGCAGTTTGGGATAAACCTTGCAAACTACCTCGGTTCCGGTATACTAGTGGTGACCTGAACACTCCAGATGGCTGACACCAAGCCTGCGGTGTCCCCTCTGCGTCTGGCTTACCTCCTTAAAGTTGAGGTACCCTCATCTCAGAGCTGCTGGCTCTGCTGCATCGGTCCTCTCTGCTCTCCTCACACCATCTGACTGCTGTCAACTGTCACTGACGTCACGTCTCCCGCTCAGCTAAGCTCCACCCCCCTGGGGCCTACTAATTATACAGTCCCTAGTGCTAGGGTGGCTGTGATTGGGATTGTGTGGCTTTGTATACAGACTCTGCAGCTCCCCCTTCTACCTGTGACTATGGAGGCACTACACCTCCTGTTTGGGGTGTAGTACCTCTCTGTGGCGTCCCGCCAGAGGGGCGCCACAGATCACATTATTCTTGTGAGGACCCCTGGCACTGTCATAGCTTACTTCCCGTGGATGCTCGCCGATTGCCTGCATCCACAGAAAGTATTCATGATGGCTCTGTACAACACAAGCAGTCAGACACTGCAGTGTGGAGGCACATTAACGGGCCAACTAAAATAAAGAAAAAGTAAAAAATAAATGTTTTTAAAAATATGAAAAACATTAAAATAACAGAAGTTCAAATCACTACGCTTTTGCCCCACTGGAAATAAAACTATGTGAAAAAATACACATATTTGGTATCGCCGTTATCAGAATTGGCAGATCTATCAAAATATAAAATTAATAAATCTTACCAATACACTTCTTAGTGGGAAAAAAATAAAACTGTAAAAATTGTGTTTTTTTGTTGCCGCATTATTGCAATAAGATAACAGACAGTCACAACATTGTATGGCACCCTGCCATTGTAGGTAGCCACAGGACCAACTAAGACATGGATGGATTTCCACAACAGGTAACCCACATATACACAACACCTTCCACCCAGAACAGTAGGGGGACCTCCACTTGCTGCCTTTAAGCAAGATCCCCTATAAATACTGGTGCTGGGGGTGGAACTAACTAGAGTGTGTAAGAACTGTGAAGACGTCCTGGTGTGTCGGAGCCATGCTAGACCCAAGCCAGTTGACCAGCCTAGCCTACTTAAGGAGTAGAGGAGCAGACTGGGGGAAGAGGACCCATACCGCTTCATCCCAGGAAGCAACCCGGACACCAGAGTCGGAGTCTGCAGGAGAGCATCAAGCCCAGTTCACTGAGGAGACTCAAGTCTCCCGGACACCTGTCATGCAACCAATAGGGGAGTCAGGGACTCTAGGAGAAGCCATAGCGGTAGCCCACACAGAGATTCTTGACACTACAGAACGGGTGAGAGAAAGACACAGAGGAGGCCGCCTTAGTTTTACACAGGTCAGAGGCTTCAACGAGGGAAAAGAGATAAGGAGGCCTTATCCATCACTCACTGTGGAAATCTAGAAGTGCCTCCCGACAACCTGGAACGTACCCTGGAAAGTGCCTGCAATACCATCAGTAAAGGTACAGAAACGATCCACAGTGTGTGTTTCAGTTTGTCCATCCCTGAACATGTCCGGCCTACAGACTGTCGCAGCAGCCCGGCTGCCTAACCACCTCCCTGTGCAAATCCCCGTCACCTCATCACTACCCCAGGGACCCCGCTCCACCTATGGGGAGCTGTACCACCCGAGCTGCCCGTCCATCATCCCCGGAGGTCTGAAGCAGCGCTGGTGCCTTCACCAGAATCCACAGGTGGTGTCACAAGACTTTTATTATTTTAGCCATTATTCGGCTGACCACCAGGGCTACGGGCCCGGGCACCAGCTACCGAGACAGCACCCCTATATTAACGCCCGGGTACCAAGTTCACATAGACCCCTGGGCAGGTCAATTGTATTTATCCAAAAATAGTATTATTAAGAATGTCAGCTTAAGACGCAAAAAATAAGTGGTCAAACAGGTCCGGTTCCTCAAAAATGAGAACGCTTGGAAAATGGCGCCAAAAGTGCAATTTTTTTTTTTACAAACTTCTGAATTTTTTTTACCACTTAGATTAAAGTAAAAGTAAACATGTTTGGCATCTACGAATTTGTAATGAACCGAGGCATCATACTGTAATGTCAGTTTAACCATATAGTGAACCTAGTAAATAAAAAGAAAATACAATTGCAGACAGCTGTGGACCATATACACAATGGAGACTGCTGCTGGCTATACAAACAATAGAGAATACACAATAGAGACTGCTGCTGGCCGTACACATTAGGGAATACACAATAGAGTTGGCTTCGGCCATATAGACAGTGGAGATGGCTGCGGACCCAGACGTATAGAAAGTGGAGATGGCTGATGGCCATACACGCAGTAGAAAATACACAATAGAGACTGCTGCTGGCAGTACACAATAGAGAATACATAAAGAGACTGCTGCTGGCTATATACACAATGGAGATGGCTGCAGGACAAACGCACAATGGAGACAGCTGCAGGACAAATGCAAAATGGAGATGGATGCAGGACAAATGCACAATGGAGATGACTGTAGGACAAATGCACAATGGAGATGGCTGCGGGACCTTTGCATAATGGAGACTGCTGCGAGATGTATGCACATTAGAGACTGCTATGGGATGTATACACAGAAACTGCTGACTGTATGCAGAGACTGCCGACAGTATATCTTGTATACACAGACAGCACTCTACCATACTATATATATATATACAGTATTTAGATACACAATTACAGCATGTACTGAGGACCTGTATGTGGAGTATAGTGCTGTGTAGAGACAGACACACAGCCAGAGACAGAGAGACAGACAGAGAGAGACAGACAGAGAGAAACAGAGAAAGACAGACAGAGAGACAGACACAGAGGCAGAGATTGCCAGACAGAGAGAGAGAAAGACAGACAGACAGACAGATAGACAGAGATAGACAGACACACACAGAGAGACAGACAGAGAGAGAGTTAGACAGACAGAGAGATAGAGAGATAGATAGATAGATAGATAGATAGATAGATAGATAGATAGATAGATAGATAGATAGACAGACGAGCATACTCACCACCAGCACCAGTAGCAGCAGTAGCGGCAGCAGCAGCAGCAGCTCCATTCTGACTCCAGAACCTTGCATCCTGCAGGTGCCCACGTGACTTCCGGTTTGCGGGCCGCTCAAGAGGTGAGGGGGTGAGGCCCGGCAGTGATTGACAACAGAGGTGGCGTGAGCAAAACATGAGGAAATGGGGCCCAGAGGAGATCATGGCCCACCCCTTCACATCTTGCACAGGTCCAGCAGAGCAGCGTAAGTGTGTGCCGGTCGGGGGGCAGGCCTCCCTGCTCCAAATGGCCATGCCCCTTGTGTCACGGCAAGGCCCCCCTTCCCCTGTTCAAATGGCCATGCCCCCTGCAGTCAGGCCCAGGGCCCCTTACTCCAAGCAGAGCTGTAACCCCCTAGTGGCAGCTCTGACTAAATAGTAGAATGAATTATGTCATTCAAAAGCACAACTCATCCCACAAAAAAATAAAAAAGTTATGGAAGAAGAGAAGGAAAAAACTAAAATGAAAAATGGAAACTCATCGGGGCTTAAGGGGTTAAAATCTTGAAAAAAAATTGGGTGGATGGCACGTTCATTTTAAATTAACAATGTTTCTCTGATTTTATAATTTCCCTAAGGTCAGAGACACACTTAGGGCCACGTCACACACACAGATATCTGTGCAGATATTGTTCACAAATCTCTGGTTGCAGTGAAATCATGGACACATTGTTACATTTGTACATGACCACAAACTGGAAAAATGTGTCCATGATTTCACTGCAACCAGAGATCTGCGAACACTATCTGCACAATTATCTGTGTGTGTGACGTGGCCCTTAGCGAGATGCATGCAAGATACTCACTAGTCTCACATGCTTCACGCGGCACGACCGCAAACGCACCTGTCAGGCATTGCACATATAAATGCTGCCAAATTCTGTCTTTTTAAAGGAACCCCCCTAGCCTTACTACCACTTTCCTGCAACTTCCAGCAATGAAAACAGCTTGGTAGCCTGAAAATTGTACTATAATATAATGCTCATAGTTCAGAGCTCATCAGTAAAGTCATCATGCTGCTGTGCTCTGAGCACTGACTCACAGTGTAAAACCTCATTCAGATGACTGTGAGGTAGAGACATCTGAATGTATTTATTTTCCTCACTGATATAACACTATTAATTCCAAAAACTTTACAGATGTGATCATAGCTGTCCCAATCTACATTCCCTTTCAGTATGTCTTTTGGAGGAAACCAGAAAACTTGCTCCTCCAGAAAGAAGCTAATTGGATCTTGAGACTCAGGGCTCAGTGTCCCTTATATGTATCTTTTGTACAGGCTGCTTGTTAATTAATTGATGATGATGCGATGCAAATGGTTGGGTATAAGTAAAGGAAGTGACTCCCAATCATCTGTATCATAACCTGTGGAAGAGCCACTAAGCGGGGCGAATCGGCCGTCGTTTTTGGAGACCCTCCATCATCCCCCTGCAAGCCTGATGTAAGCCCGATGACCATTGTTGAATAAAGGCGATTTTTTTTATCTCCCTGCCAGTGAGTGCTATTCCATCTATTATACGCTAATATTCAATATCTGCTTACCATAGTGTTTAAAAGATGAAATTAAAAAAAGTTTTAATTTATTTTTTAGATTTTGCACCATTGATATATCAATATATATTTATAAAAAATAAAACACCATTACTTTACTTTTTAATTGTTAATAAAAAAAAGTTGGGTGAAACATTCTTTTTGAATCTTCAATCTGCTCAGTTCATAAACCTTTAGGACATATTTGGCTGAATTAACAATGTATAAGGTTCCCTTTTATTTATTAAGATATGCTGAAAAATGTAGCTGTGCACTGCAACTTTTGGAGCTTTCTACAAAATATATACTTCACATATTGTACACTAAACATTTGACAAGGGCATTTACAGTTACCGTAATTTCATAATGATGTAGTATTTCCCCATTTACATGTTGGCGGTATATTCCATTATATATTTTACAGGGATTCTGTCTCCAGGTTTTTGTCCTAATCAGAGGGCAGAATGATATAGAGACAGAGAACGTGATTTCAACTATCCATTACTTACTATGCTGCTTGATGTAGCTTTAATAAGATCACTGTGTTAGCAGCAAGAGAGGACTAATAAACCTGCTGCTATGTAATACTCCATATTCATGAACTCTGTGTAGCTTTGCCCTCAATAGTGATTGTCAGCTTTCTGCCTATGCACAGTGTACTCAGAAATGCTGAAATCAGAGTTGTGGGTGGAGTTATACAGAGCTGAGCATTCAGAGAACTGCTAGATCTGCAGTTGGTATTTAGTTTAATAAATACAGCATTCAGATCAGTAAGTAAGGGTATGTGCTCACGGTCCGGAGCAGCTGAATGTTGGATTCAGCTCTTCTTGACCTGAGTGAACTCGCGGGTTGCTGCAGGGAGCCGCTCTGTATGCAGTGGGTGCAGGGAAGCTTCTCTCTGTGTACAGCCAATGGGAGAGGCTTCTGACTCCGCAGCATGAAATGAACATGCTGTGGAAATGCAGGGAAGCAGACACATGCACCGTAGCTAGAAGAATGCTGCAGTTGGGAACAGCATAGTGAGAATGGGATTTCTACAAATCCCATCCACTATGCTGCTACTGTGCTACGCAGCATTTTGGACACAGCAGCAAGACACTGCGTCCAAAATGCTACGTATCCTTACCGTGAGTGTGCAGCCTAATACATCAGTGGAATCAGCAAGACCTGCTTTATGACCTTTATGTCACTTGAAGCATGGAGCTGCTTGTTCTTTCTTTCTAGAAAGCATGACAGATAACTAGCTATATAGATAGAGGATCTACTATAAAATTGTCTTAGGGTACCTTTACACGCGGCTACATTTCTAGGGTGGCTACAGGTAACTTACTGGTTGCAGTGAAATCATGGAGACAAGGTTCTATCTTGTTGCTGTGTACAAATGGAATAATCTCTCCATGATTTCACTGCAACCAGTAAGTTACCTGTAGCCACCCTAGAAATGTAGCCCCGTGTAAAGGTACCCTAAGGGTTGTTTGAGTGTATCTGTCGCCGAAATCCCGCGCCAGACACAGGCCAATGAGCGTAGACTATGCAAATAGGCGCGAGAATTCAAAGTTCTAATTTTGCTCCTATTTGCAGCCCGGCGAGAACGGAGCTTTAGCGCCGCTCTCGCCGGGATACACGGTAGCCAGCCGTAGCAGCGGCTCTGCATACAGCCCCCCCGCTCTTCCTGCCCCCCCACTCTTCCTGCCCCCCTCCGCTCCCCCTGCCCCCTCCGCTGCTCCTGCCGCTCCCCGGGCACCAATGAGCGCAGACTATGCAAATAGGCGCGAGAATTCAAAGTTTGAATTTTGCGCCTAACTGAAGCCCGGCGAGAGCGTCGCGATAGCGCTGCTCTTGCCGGGATACACAGTGGCTGCAGCGGCCTCCCCCCACTCCTCCTGCCCCCGCTCCCCGCTCTTCCTGCCCCCCCCGCTCTTCCTGCCCCCCTCCGCTGCTCCTGCAGCTCCCCACGGCCCCCCTACCTCGCTCTGCCCCTCCGCTCCCCGCGGCCCCCCTCCCTCTGCCCCACCACTCCCCGTGGCCCACACCGCTCCCCCTGGCTTCCCCCCTGCTCCTCCACAGTGATAATAAAAAAAAAAAAAAACCTCATGAGGATACTCACCCTCAGCTGATCGGTTTCCCAGGCAATGACAGGTCCTATCCTGGGAGCTACAAGACGGAGGTAGAGTGAGCCAGCAGAGGGTAAGTATCCTCACTGAGTTTTCTTTTTTTTTTAATTATCACCGTGGAGGAGTGTGGGGGGGGCCAGAGGGAGCGGAGCGGTAGAGGGAGGGGGGGCCGCAGAGAGCGGAGGAGGGGCAAGAGCAATGGAGGGGCAGGAGGAGAGACCCCATCCTGCCCACCCAAATCTATCCTGCCCCCCCCGCGCCACTATCCTGCCCCACCGGCTCCATCCTGCCTCCCCTGCATCCATCCTGCCACGCCAGCTTTAACCTACCCCGCCAGCTCCATCCTGCCCCCCCCGCATCCATCCTGCCCCGCCGGTTCCATCCTGCCCCCCCGCATCCATCCTGCCCCACCGGCTCCATCCTGCACCCCCACTACCATCCTGCCCCCCCCCCCCTGCCACCATCCTGCCCCGCTGGCTCCATCTTGCCCCCCCACCACCATCCTGCCCTGCCGGCTCCATCTTGCCCGCCGGCTCCATCCTGCCTCCCCACATCAATCCTGCCTCACCGGCTCCATCCTGCCCCCCACCACCATCCTGCCCCCCCACCACCATCCTGCCCCACTGGCTCCATCCTGCCCTGCCGGCTCCATCCTGCCCCGCTCGCTCCATCCTGCCCCGCTCGCTCCATCCTGCCCTGCTGGCTCCATCATGCCCCGCCCGCTCCATCCTGCCCCGCTCGCTCCATCCTGCCCCCCTGTCACCATTCTGAACCCCCCGCCACCATCCTGCTCCTCCGGATCCATTCTTTAACTTCTACTCCATCCTGCCCCGCTCGCTCCATCCTTCCCCCCTGTCACCATTCTGAACCCCCCGCCACCATCCTGCTCCTCCGGATCCATTCTTTAACTTCGACTCCATCCTGCCCCACTCGCTCCATCCTTCCCCACTCGCTCCATCCTTCCCCACTCGCTTCATCCTGCCCCGCTCGCTCCATCCTGCCCCGCTCACCACTATCCTGCCCCGCCAGCTCCATCCTGCCCCGCCGGCTCCATCCTGCACCCCCACTACCATCCTGCCCCCCCCCTGCCACCATCCTGCCCCGCTGGCTCCATCTTGCCCCCCCACCACCATCCTGCCCCGCCAGCTTCATCCTGCCCGCCGGCTCCATCCTGCCTCCCCACCACCATCCTGATCCCCCCGCCACCATCCTGCCCCAACGGCTCCATCCTGCCCCCCCACATCAATCCTGCCCCACCGGCTCCATCCTGCCCCCCACCACCATCCTGCCCCCCCACCACTATCTTGCACCGCTCGCCACCATCCTGCCCCACTGGCTCCATCCTGCCCTGCCGGCTCCATCCTGCCCTGCCGGCTCCATCCTGCCCCGCTCGCTCCATCTTTTCCCCGCTCGCTCCATCCTGCCCTGCCGACTCCATCATGCCCTGCCCGCTCCATCCTGCCCCGCTCGCTCCATCCTGCCCCCCTGTCACCATTCTGAACCCCTCGCCACCATCCTGCTCCTCCAGATCCATTCTTTAACTTTGACTCCATCCTGCCCCGCTCGCTCCATCCTTCCCCACTCGCTCCATCCTGCCCCGCTCGCTCCATCCTGCCCCGCTCACCACCATCCTGCCCCGCCAGCTCCATCCTGCCCCGCCGGCTCCATCCTGCCCCGCCCGCTCCATCCTGCCCCTCCTGCTCCATCCTGCCCGCCGGCCCCATCCTGCCCCCCCACCACCATCCTGATCCCCCCCACCACCACCATCCAGATCCCCCCCGCCGCCTCCATCCTGCCCCGCTTGCTCCATCCTGCTCCCCCGGCTCCATCCTGCCCCCCGGCTCCATCCTGCCCCTTCCGGCTCCATCCTGCCCCGCTCGCTCCATCCTGCCCCGCTCACTCCATCCTGCCCCCCCCGACACAATCCTGCCACCCCCTCCCCCCCACAGCTGATCGGTTTCCCAGGCAACGACAGTTCCTAAAGGCCTGTAGGACCTAGAAGACGGAGGTGGAGCGAGCCGGCGGACAGGTGAATATCCTCACTGAGGATGTTTTTAGTTTTACTTTTACTGTGGAGGACCGGGGGCCAGGAGGAGCAGGGGGCTGCGGGGAGCGGAGTATCGCCATATACCATATCGCTGCTATAAATGTACTGTAATGTATGGCCATATGCTATAGTGCTGCTATACATGTACTGTAATGTACCACCATATACCATAGCGCTGCTATACATGTACTGTAATGTACCACCCTATACTATAGTGCTGCTATACATGTACTGTAATGCACCGCCATATACCATAGCGCTGCTATACGTGTACTGTAATGTACCGCCATATACTATAGTGCTGCTATACATGTACTGTAATGTACCGCCATATACCATAGTGCTGCTATACATGTGCTGTAATGTACTGCCATATACTATAGTGCTGCTATACATGTACTATAATGTACCGCCATATACCATAGCGCTGCTATACATGTACTGTAATGTACCGCCATATACCATAGCGCTACTATACATGTACTGTAATGTACCACCATATACTGTACCATAGCGCTGCTATATAATATATAGTTCACTCACGTTGACTGAACAAGTTCTGTCAGTCACAGTATGTCAACTACATACATATTCTAGAATACCCGATGCGTTAGAATCGGGCCACCATCTAGTAGATATATAAAGAAATAATAGATGATAGATAGATAAACAGCCAGACAAACAGTAAGCTTGTGAGCAGGGACCTCACTCCTCATGGTTTATGAGATTTTTGTTACTCTGTATTGTCTCATATTGTTTGTACATGTCCCATGAATTGTAAAGTGCTGCGGAATATGTTGGCGATATATAAATAAATTTATTATTATTATTATTATTATTATATTGATGGATAGATAGATAAAGAGATGATAGATAGAGATTTAGATAGAAAAGAAAACAGGCAGTACTCAAAAAAGTGCAATAAAGTGTGGATTTTATTAGTCCATGTAGAGCGACCTTTTGACCTTTCCAACCTTCTCCAAGCTCTTGATGAAGGATAGACAGGCTGAAATGTTGCTCCACAGGACTGATGAAGTCCACACTTTATTGCACTTTTTTGAGTACTGCCTGTTTTCTTTGCTAGTTATTCTGCCTTGGACAGTGCAACTAAGGGTGCATGCACACGATCAGTATACACAGCGTCTTGCCGCTGCGTCCAAAACGCTGCGTAGTACAGTACAAGCATAGTGGATGAGATTTCAAGAAATCCCATCCTCACTATGCTTAATCCGACTGCAGCGTGTTTGGAGCTGTGGTGTGGGTTGCCACCAGTCCGCTCCTCCGCAGAATATTTATTTGATGCTGCGGAGTCGGAAGCGGCTCCCATCGGGTGACTGCAGGGAGAGGCTGCCCTGCACCCACCGCATACGGTGAGTACAGGGCGGCTGCGGTCTCCCTGCGGCTATCCGTGGCTTCATTCAGGTCCGGAGGAGCTGCGTCCAACATTGTTCCATTTTGTGGCCGTGTACAAATGGAACAATGTGTCCATGATTTCACTGCAATCAGAGATCTGCGAACAATCTCTGCACATTTATCTGTGTGTGTAACTGGGCCTTTAGATAGGTAGATAAAGATATGATAGTTAGGGCCGCTTTACACACACCAACTTCTGTGACCAACTTCTGAACAGATCTCTGGTTGCAGTGAAATCATGGACACATTGCTCCATTTTGTGGCTGTGTACATCACTGCAACCGGAGATCTGTTCAGAAGTTGGTCACAGAAGTTGGTATGTGTAAAGCGGCCCATAGATAGATAGATAGATAGATAGATAGATAAGAAAAAACAGGCAGCACTCGCAAAATCAAAATGAATACTTTACTGATCCATGGCAAGTGATTATAAGGCGGCCGTCACACGCTACGATATCTATAAAAATATCGCTGAAACGTCACAGATTTTCAGTCGCTGCACCGACGTGGTTGCATGTGACAGGTCGATCTGACTAGCGATAAGTGGTCAGATCGTTATATCCAGATATGGGAACCGGACCCCATATCACACGATGTCGATCATCCAATCTGCTGCATCGTTCTGTGTGACACCCCAATAACCGATCTCCTTACTGATTTCGCCTATTCACATCATTGACAAGCATCGGTCGCTGGTTATGCAAACGATACCTGCATGTAACATCGTTGCTGCGTCCTGAAGTTATCCATACATGTGACACCTCACTAACGATGTTGTCCTCAAGCGCACACCACTGACATCGTTATTGAATTCCCACACAAAATCGTAGTGTGTGACGGCCGCGATAGATAGATAGATCGATAGATAGATAAAATAATGTGGATTTTATTCACCAAGGGACAGCAACATTTTGGCACAGAACAGATAGATAAAACAGAAAAACAGAACAGCACAGGTATACTTAGGACGGTTTCACATCACGATTATGGAGCTTCCGAGTGTATCCGTTTCAAAACGGATACACTCGGATCGAAAATCGGATCCCATATATCCCTATGGGGCTCGGAGCGGATGTGTGCCTTTTGCCATCCGATTTTGGCACCATCCGATACTGTCCGATTTCAGCACAGACACAGAATCGTAGCCTGCTGTGATTTTGTGTCTGAGAATGAAATCGGACAGCCTCGAATCCAAGCCGATCTGAGCCACGATGACATGGGAGCCTATGGACATCAGATCCGCGTTGAACTCGGATCCGATGTCGGCTCCGTGTCCTCCCTGCTCCTGCCTCACTGCATCTTCCTCCCCTCCACTTCTCTATCCTGTCTCCCGCTATTCTATGCTGTACCCCCGCTATTCTAACCTCTTCCCTTTCTTATTCCCTATCCTTTTCTCTATTCTATTCCCTCTGTTTAAATAAAAAAAAAAAAAAAACATTGCTGAGGATACATTACCTCCTGGCGCCTCCAGGGACTGTCACCATCTGTGCAGAAGATCTTGTGGTGACCTCAGAGAGCTGGTCAGCTGACGTGTCAGGTGACCGGCTCTGTGACATCATCATAGGTCCTTCAGCCACCAGATGGTGACTGTCGCATGAAGCCGTTGGACGGTACTGTATTTTGTAATGTAGGGATGATTTTTTTTATTTTTTACATACTGGAGGGGAGAGGACAGGGGGAGGACAAGGGGGAGGATAGAGGAGAGGGAGAGCAGAGATAGAAGAGGGACAGACAGGGACAAATAGAGAAGAAGCAGGGACAGACAGATACAGGCATGGAGAACAGGATCCACACGGATCCTTCATAGAATCGGATCAGATGTGGATCCGTGCCTGTCCGTGGGATCCTACTTCAAACTCGGATCCCACGGACAGGCACTAAATCGTGATGTGAAACCGGCCTTAGCGTTTGGTGGCAAAGAAAGGTGCATTTTTAGACACCGAAACGTTGGGTTACTTTTGGGCTTAATAAAGTCCTTTATGTATTCACATTTTGTGTGTTGCCTGGATTTCAGATATTTAGATAGATGGATAGATATAGAAAGAAAAATTAGAGCAGTGCTTTGAATAGCAAAGCCTTGGTGCTAAATATCAGCCCTGGGTAGGAATCACCCACCAAAATACAAACCATATATGTAAAAAACAGACTGCAGCACTCTTTAGAATATTCTTTAAGTCTTTATTGGCCTTCAGGTGAAAAATGGCGATGTTTCAGCCAACCTGTGACCTTCATCCAGCCTGGAAGAAGGTCACAGGTTGACTGAAACGTCGCCATTTTTCACCTGAAGGCCAATAAAGACTTAAAGAATATTCTAAAGAGTGCTGCAGTCTGTTTTTTACATAGATAGATAGATAGATAGATAGATAGATAGATAGATAGATAGATAGACCGAGCTGATGAGCTAAGCTAAAAAAAAAAAATATTATAGATACAACAATCAAGGAATAGTATAGAAACATTAGCATAAAATCTTTAGTATTATCAACCACATATTTGGAGCTTAATATAGGAATATTTCAGTATCATCTTCAGTGTTACTTGATAACACATTTATTATTACAGCTCCACATAAAAAGTGCTTTAATGTCATATGTTTTAAGGAAGGAAACCTGGAGAAAGTAGGCTGTCACTCCAGTTATGTCCCTTGAAAACAAATCATTCATGTTAGATAAGTGCTGCAATATATTTTCATTTATGTGCTGTCAATAAAGATGGATAGCTTTCCCTGCATTACAACCTAACATTTTAAGGAGATTATTTCTACCATGTTCCAGGGGGAGCAGTCTTTATTGTTGTACAATGCTCACTCTATAACGCTAGCTGAGTCCGTGCAGCGGAATCATTTACAGTTCTGCCAAATGTTTCATGGAACGCTAGTGGACAAGTCAATTAGAAGAAGCATTTGGGTTTGCACGTGCTCATTAACCCAGCACGGTATCTGGAGTCCCGAGCTGCTGAAATTTCTTGGACTGTGTGACATGATCCCTCATGATTGATTAGGAAAAGAAATCTGCAGAACGGCAACAGAAAATTCAAATTTATGTTACCAGAAGGGCGAGCGGAGAGGAGGGCAGTTAATTACATTGAGTGATTCTAAACATGTTCTAGGAGTCTCAAAGGGTCCTATAATTGAGAGCATTTACTGCTGATGGCAAAAAGAAAGTCACCACGGCTTTAATACAGCAGGCCAGTAGTGTATTATCTGCGAATTAAAAAATCTCAGTTATGACATTACCTAAGTACACCATTTTGCAATGCTTACAGATCTTATTATTTTTTCATCCCAAGGCGTGTTTGATGCAATTAATTTTTTACCTCCAAAATGATGAGCTACCGCATGATGGATTTGTTTAACTTCCATGGTCGTCTACTTTCCACTTCGCCAAATGTAATAAAAACCCACAACAAATATCAAGTGCAAATAACCAGTCCGTCCACTGATGCATGTTCACCCCGGCTTAATTACACTTTCTTAGGTTTACATTTTAAAGGGAAAGCATCAGGGAGGGTTTTCAATTCACATGTAATTAACAAAGAAATTGACCTAGCTTTACCTATGGGAAATAACTTTGTGCAGACTGTAAAGATCTCACATCTTGAATTGTTTACCTTTCAGTGTAGATTTATAGATATCTATGTTATAGTAACATTTTTATGACATTTAGAGAGTCAGCATCTAAGGCTTTGTTCATACTGGTATTCAATATACCTCTTTAATACCTGGTATTTTGTATTAAATAGAGTAGTCTGTCATGCTATGTTTGCTGTCAGAAATAATCTAACTAATACTTTTGAAATGTTTCATCTCATCAGATGTGCGCTCTGACTGATATCTTGATTGCCAGTAGTGTAACATGTTGACTTTTAGAATTGGGCTGGCTCATAGGAGAAGCGGAGAATCCTCTGGTGACCCCTATGCAGGAGTTTGTCACTTACCCCCAATATAATTAGTAGTTGGCACAATATTCTTATTTCATTGTGTAGTGATAAAGGAGTCATCTCATCAAACTACCCAGTCAATTATCAGATAAAAGCATAGATACATTTGGGAATGTAATATTTGCATGTGGTTGATTAGTGGACCTCCCAGAGTCAATGTTTCTGGTGGGCCCCCGCCATCCCAGTTTGACACTGTTCATTATATTATAAATCATCAATTTACAACTCTTTAAGGGCCACTTTACACACACCAACTTATCTGTCCAACTTCTGAACAACTTACTGGTTGCTGTGAAATCATGGACACATTGCTCCATTTTGTGGCTGTGTACAAATGGAGCAATGTGTCCATGATTTCACTGCAACCAGTAAGTTGGTCAGAAGTTGGACAGATAAGTTGGTGTGTGTAAAGTGGCCATAAGATTTGTGAACTGTTGGACCACAGCCCTGGGAACCTCCAGCTAATGATTGAAATCTCCAGCACCTCTCCTTATTAGTAGGTCTAATGGGGACCTCACACACATCAATGTCACCAGCGATCTCATCGCTGGTGTCATTGAAGGCTGATCGCTGGTGAGCTGTCAAACAGGCAGACTCACTAGCGATCAGTACCAGGGAGATCGCTGTTAACCATGTAAACAAGCGGGTAACTAAGCGCCGTGCGGTGATTAGTTACCCACTGTTTACCATGGATACTAGCTTGAAGCTGGCTTCTCGCTCGTCTCCCGTGTCACGCGCAGCGATGCTGCGTGTCCACCAGGCGACCATCACCAGCTTGTAGAGGAGGTTCTAAAACCTGGCGACCATCAACCAGCAATTTATCGCTAGTTGATGCGCCCTGTCAAACACGTCAATATTGCTGCAACGTCATGTGCAGCAGCGATATTGACGTGTGTGACGTCCCCATAACAATCAGGGGATTGCTGCAAGTAAACTATGTGGTTATTGGCAGGGGTCTAACGATGTGGCCAATGATCTGGGACCCTGAACTATCTTTTGTATCATCTATTTAATTCTCTAATAGTAATAAATAAAGATAAGTGAACTTGCAACAAATTTTTTGGATTTTCCTGAATCTGACAAGTTTCAACCATTGCGATTTACTTTACATAAATTTCCTAAAATGTCATCACTTTTATAACTTTTAATTAACTTTAGCCTTAGTAAGATTACATGATGGGCAGGCTTTCCCATAATTTTTCGTAGCTATCATGTCACAAGGTATGGCACAATCAATCAGGAGAAAATATCATAGACTGCATAAAAGCAAAAGCAGGAAATGCAAAAGCTATTGTGAAATTTTGGGTTCTATAGATAGTGATTGGATATCACAGCTCTTAGCTTATGCCAGCTTCACACCATGGGACGATCCGATCCGAGGCTGTCAGGGGTGAACCAGATTTCGGCCTCATAGTATGCTATGGGGCCGGATGGAGCCGGAAGGCAGCTATCTGCCATCCGGTTGCCATCTGTCTGGGAAAATCCGGGAGGATTCAGATTTTTCTCCTGGACACAAAAATGCTGCATGGTGCACATGTTTCTATTAGGCAAGAGACACATTGAGCAAAATGCATATAAGACACTCACATGAGTCTCACGCGCCTCATTCGGCATGGCCTCCGGCTCTCTGGATAGGAGCATACCAGCTCCATGAAAACACATGCAGCTGACATGCTCCTGACCAGAGATCCAGCCGGATGAGGCATGTGAGACTCGTGTGAGTATCTCACATGCAACTCGCTCAGTGTGTCTCTTTCCTTATACTCTTAGGCTAGAGTCAGACTTGGCTGCGTTTTTGAGGATGTTTTAGGCAGCCTGTGTTTTTGGGCTCCATTTTTGGTGTTAGGTCTGGAGCAGCCTTAAAAAACGCAAGCAAAAACACGTGCAAAAACGCATGGTACTATTTAGTGCCATGCATTTTTGCATGCATTTCCCATAGTGCCCCATGTTAAAAAAATGCATGCGATTTTGACTACGCAACAAAAAATGCAGCATGATGCATTTTTTGGTGCTGAGCCAAAAAGCGCATCCAAAAAACGCATGGCACTTTGGCCATGCATTTTTTGCTTTGGGGCCTATGGATGCATTTTTCCATGCATTTTTCACAAAAGACAAGTGTGAAAAACGCATGGAAAAAACGCATCCACGACGCCAGTGTGACCCTAGCCTTACTTTGATTATTCTGCTCCTGGTTTTGACTTACAAATACTAAGGTAAAAAATTTCACCAAACACTCAACATGTGCGTATGACCTAAGACTATATTCTGATGAGTTTTTGAGGTTGCCAATTTTTCTACAGCATTTCTGCATGTATAATGTAAATTAGATTAAGGGTGCGTTCACACATTGCGTATTTGCTGCATATTTTTACTGTTGCAGTTTTTGTAGCCAAAACCAGGAGTGGAACAATCAAAGGAAAAGTCTAAAGGTACCTTTACACGCCACCACAGGAAGGAAGAAACTGGCAGGCATCGGGGACAATTGTGCCTGTTGCCATGAAATCACTACGAAATGGCGGCGTGTAAATCAGTAAATTCCTACCTGTGTCCCGCAGTTCCTTCTGATACCTGTTTCTGAGCCGTGCTCAAAAACAGGAAGGCACAATCCCTATGGTGGTGGCGTGTAATCGGGGCACAGGCAAGGTATTTGCGTGGCCTACGAATTCCCCGGGGCGTGCCACAGCATCATGGATACCACGCCACATCAGCGATCATTGGTGGGGGCTACTGTGTTACCATTGGCACAGGGCACCATATTTAAAGAGCTGACCATTCACAATACACATTTGCAATGGCGTCATGTATTAGCCAGCCTTCCTGTGCAGGCTGGCCAATCATTATGCTATTGAGTTGTCTAATCACTGTATGAGCATCACGTAATACACAACTCTGTCACACCTATGTACGCCCATATTCCTTTGTGGTAGCGGCGTGTAAACCAGGGAAGGTATTCAACAGGAGGTATGCCGTGGCACCCGTCGGCACTTCCAGGGAACGCAGATACCTTCTGTGGAGCATGTTGTGGCTGCATGTATATGCGGCATCAGGGATCGGTATCCACCATTAAAAACGCGCGCGTGCACGTGCGATGTCTACCTGTTGCTACCCGCAGTGGCAGCGTGTAAAGGTACCATTAGGGTACCTTTACACGCCGCTACTGGAGGATGGATACAACCCGATACAGGCTACAAATGTAGCTTGTAGCGTCAATATAGCCTGTAGTAGCGGCGTGTGAAGACGGGACGAGACAGCCGGCAACAGATACATCTGTTTCCGAGCACTGCTCGAAAACAGATGGCTACAAAGCCGATTGTAGCGAGCTGTATCGGCGTGTAAAGAAGGAACAGGAGGGTTGTTTCTACACCATGCTATGTAGCTGGGGCGTGACACAGGGTCCGGGTTTCCGCGCCCCCTTCAGCGATCATTGGAGGAAGCTCCTGCGTTGCGATTGGTTGTCGCCGCACAGGGCGGCATATTTAAGAAGCTGACGAGTCACACTACACAATTGCTCGAGCGTCAAGTATTAATCAGCCTCCTGCGATGCCTGCCCAATTATGATGTTCTTGCTTTGTCCTATCAGCGTACGGACGTCTCGTAATCCACAATTGTGGCATGCCTATGTGCTGTCCCTGCTGCACCAGGTACGCCCATAGTAGCTGGTTGTAGCGGTGTGTAAATGAGCTAAGATGAGCTACAGATGGCTACTTGAGACACCCGGCGATGTATCTAGCTATAGATGTTGCGTAGCGTAGCGCACCTTGTGGCGGCGTGTAAAGGAGGTGCGTTTACCGTTTGTAACCGTTTGAGCGTGCTCGTGCACGTGAAGTAGCGGGTTGTATCCATCCTCCAGTAGCGGCGTGTAAAGGTACCCTAAGGGTACCTTTACACGTCGCAACATTGCATGCAATTTCACTTACAACTTACTGGTTGCAGTGAAATCATGGACACATTGTTCCATTTTGTGGCTGTATACAAATGGATCAATGTGTCCATGATTTCACTGCAACCAGAGATCTGCGAACAATATCTGCACAGATATCTGTGTGTGTGACGTGGCCCTAATGGCCGCATTACACGTCCCGATATCGTTGTCCAACTCCGATAAAAAGTCACGTGCTTCGTGCATTGGCGCCGATATCGTTCGTGCGTTGTGTGGTGTAAATGACCAATTCGATGCAAGAACGATGCCAAAACAATATCGGGGAAGAATTGTGCAGGCTCTCCAACTAGCCGATATTGGATGGACGATCTGGCAGGATCGTGCTGTGTGACAGCCCAACAACGATTTGGAGCAAAACTTCCCCTATTCACTCCCATGTTAAATGGTCGTTCTCTGGTTTGCTCGTACAAGGGGGCGTATACATCGCAGTTGTGTTGCCTGCAGATATCTCCCTGTGTGACAGCTCCTATGCAATCTTGGATTACTGCCAAAAATGTGCGCGCTCCCGTGCCATTGTATCCAATATCGGGGCGATATCGGGACGTGTAAAGCGGCCATAAGGGTATGGACACACATCCGAGTTTAAAAATGCTCCGATTCTCGGATCCTAGAGTCAGACGAATGTCTTCTGACTTTTGGTCAGTGTGGCTTGCGAGTGCTGTCCGAGTTCAATCCGTTTTTTTCCTCAGCAGCTAGTTACTGTATCATCATTTACAGGTGCATTTTGTACAGTTGTCTGAGCTATAGAATGGTAATGTATCAATTAAAATTCGCATCAGACTTGGATGGTGTGAGTGTGGTCCGAGTGCAATCCGTCTTTTTTGTCGGACCTATAGACTTGCATTGGCGAGTCTCGTCCGTGACTCACATAGAATCGCAGCATGTTGTGATTGACTCGCAATCCGAGAATCGGATGCGGAAAAAGCGTATAAGACTCGGAAATGTGCTCTCGGACATTAGTTAACATTGTCCGAGAGCAATGCGATTTTTCCGCACAGTAAACTCGGACGAGTTTCATTGATGTGTGTCTGAGCCCTAATAGAAACAAGTGCTCCACTTCTGTATTTAATCACCCACTGCTGGTTTTAATCAGCCACTCCTGGTTTTGGCTACAAAAACTGCAAGAGCATTCGCATAAAAATACACAGCAAATACGCAGTGTGTGAACTCACCCTTAATGGTGTTTTATCATTGCATTTTTGAGTGTGTTTTTATTGTGTTTTTGACTCTGTGTTATTTGTCTCTAGTTGGTAGGTCTTGTGTTAAACAAACTTGCCTAATAAATGCGGAAATATTGAAGAGAATCTGCAACATCAAAAAATCACTTATGGTACCTTTACACGCCGCCACAACAGGATGCATACAACCGCTACAGGCTACAAATGTAGCTTGTAGAGCCAATATAGCCCATAGTAGCGGCGTGTGAAGACGGGACGTGACAGCCGGCAACAGATAAATCTGTTTCCGAGCACTACTCGAAAACAGATGGCTACAAAGCCGATTGTAGTGAGCTGTATCGGCGTGTAAAGAAGGAACAGAAGGGTTGTTTCTACACCATGCTATGTAGCTGGGGCGTGACACAGGCTCCGGGTTTCCGCGCCCCCTTCAGCGATCATTGGAGGAAGCTCCTGCGTTGCGATTGGTTGTCGCCGCACAGGGCGGCATATTTAAGGAGCTGACCAGTCACACTACACAATTGCTCGGGCGTCAAGGATTAATCAGCCTCCTGCGATGCCTGTCCAATCATGGTATTATTGCTTTGTCCTATCAGCGTACGGACGTCTCGTAATCCACAATTGGAGCACACCTATGTGCTGTCCCTGCTGCACCAGGTCCGCCCATAGTAGCTGGTTGTAGCGGTGTGTAAATGAGCTAAGATGAGCTACAGATGGCTACTTGAGACACCCGGTGATGTAGCTAGTTACAGATGTAGCGTAGCGTAGCGCACCTTGTGGCGGCGTGTAAAGAGGGTGCGTTTCCTGTTTGTAACCATTTGTGCGTGCTCGTGCACGTGAAGTAGTGGATTGTATCCATCCTGTTGTAGCGGCGTGTAAAGGTACCTTAACCCTCATCATTGAAGCACAGTCTAAGGAACCGTTCGCATGAAGTGTATTTCATAGTGTATTTGGTGCATGTTTGGTGCATTGCTGATTTTGATCTAACTTTTGGATTAATAATGGACACGTCACCGATTTTTTTCCTTGGATCACTTGGTCTGAAGCAAAAATCGAATATGTGCATATATTCATAGGGTATCAGGTGCGAGTGCTATCCGTGAAAAAAGTAGATAGCACTTGTATGATATAATTGTTCACGTGCACGAGCCGTTAGAGGCATAAGACTTTTATTATATTATGTCTGACAAATAGTGTATACCTCCCTATGTCTCAATTCTAAAGGGCCCGTTACATGCTAAGATATCATTAGCGATATCGTTGGTACATCACTGCTTTTGGGGCAGAGCAACGACGTCGTAACGACGTCGTTGCGTGTGACACGTAGATACGATCAACGATAAGTCGGCTGATCGTTGATTGTAGGTTTATGATCATGACCTTAAATTAGTCATTGATCGTCCATCCAACCTGCAGCATCAGTGTGTGTGTGACACCTTGATAACGATGTCAATTACGACTTTGCCTATTCAGAACTGAAGGACGTAGGTGATCAAATGACTGCAAGTATCGTTCACTTGTCGCGCAATTGTTGCTGCATCGTTCGCAATATCTGTACGTGTAACACCTCACTAGCGATCAATTAACGACGTTCCAACGATGAAGGTCAAGTCGGATCGTTGGTCGGATCGCTGATACATTGAAGCGTATAACCCTTCCTTAAGGCTAAGCGCCAATACTGTTATGGTTAAAAATATTTCATAATAATATTAACAAGTTGCCTGCTCCTGTCCTAATTGATATGGACTGTTGCATGCAATTAAAGAAATACACCGATAACACAATCAGGTGTAAGCTCTCTTCAGCCCTCCACATGGCACAGCTCCAAAGTGCGTTTATTTGAATCACACATGCGTTTTAACAAAGCTCTTTAAGGGGCTCGGTTACACAAAGAATGGAGACAAATGGAATGTATTCATTGGTTAACGAACTGGGACATAGGCTAGTACATGGGGGGGATTCATGAGGTCATCAAGGTAGATTAGTCCATCAGGTCTTCAAGTTAGATTGATCCATGAAGCCATCAGATGAGGTGTCATTCTGTGATTGATCAGTCTTTGTCTTGACTCCAGCTTTGTCTCAGAACATGTGGTGATGTGGCAGGAAATGGGAGCCATCTTTGTCTGAAACAAGCATGTGTAAGGTGAAAATAATACACTTTATGAGTAATTTCTCTCAAGCCCTTATGTCTTAAGGTTAATTAAGTATTTGATCCTATGGCTCTCCCCAATAGTCCCCCATAAATACTTTATTAACCTGTCCCTACTAGAGCCTATCACATCTGCCCATTGTGCCTCCAACAATGCTGACTATTAGACCCCCCTTGATACAGACATCACAATTATGAACCATTTGACCCCCCTTGGTACAGACTTCACAATTATGAACCATTTGACCAACCCCTTGGTACAGATCTTGCATACAGTATATGAACTATTTGATGTGTCTACCCTACCTATCATAACTTAGAGGAATGAGGGGACCGCCTAGTTGGAGATTATAAAAGACTGAAGAGGGCCTAGCTGTTCTATGTCTACAGAGTAACTAAGCTCTTGAGCTAGGAAAGTGAGAACTGATGTTTCCCAATCATCTTTCTTACACAGGGAAGGACACACCAAATAATGATAGCTGCAATAATTAGGATGACAAGGATAACAATGCCTATCTAAACCAGCCATCTCTGCCATCCCTTCATCTACAGAAAGTATTGGTCTTAGGGATCTTCTACACCTGAATTCCTATATATAATTCTTATTGTAGAGAATTCAGTTTCTGTATGGCTGCTGTAACCTACCCGGAGGGACCTGTATTATCTGGAATATATGTACAATTTTGCAAACACCTTCTTACTTTTCTAATAACATGTCCAGGTCCATTCTAGTTTGGAACACCATTATCGATGTATGGCCTAGTTGGTCTGCTAAACCTTGAAAGTCTTCTGCAGCATAATTGATGAATCTATGTTAGGCGGCCGTCACACGCTAAGATATCTAGAACGATATTGTAAGCGATCACGTGCACGCGCGATCGCTTACAATATCGCTCACATCGCTGGTGAGATGTCACACAGACAGACTCACCAGCGATGTGGATCCGCGATCTCGCTGGTAACTATGGTACACATCGGGTAACTAGGCGCCGCGCGTCGCTTAGTTACCCGACGTGTACCATAGTTACCATCTAAGGCGGCCGTCACACGCACAGATATCGCGCAAGATATCGCTTGAACGCGGCAGATTAAACATCGCGTAAGCGATGTCTGTGCGTGTGACGGCAGGATACGACGAGCGAGATCTGATCAAATCGCAAAATCGAGATCTGAGGTCCGGTCCTCAGATCTAGCGATTTACGATTTAGCGATCTGCTTCATCGTGGTGTATAACACCACGATGAGCGATCTCCCAGCGGCAGAGCCTATGCTGGGAGATGGTAACTATGGTACACGTCGGGTAACTAAGCGACGCGCGGCGCCTAGTAACCCGATGTGTACCATAGTTACCAGCGAGATCGCGGCTCCACATCGCTGGTGAGTCTGTCTGTGTGACATCTCACCAGCGATGTGAGCGATATTGTAAGCGATCGCGCGTGCACGTGATCGCTTACAATATCGTTCTAGATATCTGTGCGTGTGACGGCTGCCTTAATCATAATAGATGTAATTGATCTAGAGTATATTCTTACTTATGGCCACTAGGGGTGAGATAAATGATTCAAAACCCGCTTTGACTTGATCTCTGGCTTTAAATTCATGCGATACCCTTTACTTATGAACAATTCTGGGTACACAAGGAGGTATATAGGATCGCGCTATCAGCGTCCTCGGGCCTTTCCTATCTGCTTCACCTCAATTCCCTACCTGGATACCCAGAATTGCATCACAACACTCATGGATGGACATTTCTGTCTCAGGGCCATATTCTACCACCAGAGATTATTTGATAACATTTCCTTTACACATGAATACGATTACCTTGAAAAGAACATAAAATAACATAAAATAGCGCTTTTACGGCTATATGTACAAGTTATTAGAGTAATATCCGTTATACACAGTGTTATCTACCCTTGAACTGATTCATTGCTCAGGAAAGTGAATGTTTCTCCCAATCTGAGTCCTTGTTTATATCATGTTCCTGTAACCATTTCTGCCTTAGTTTGGATTTTCCTATATATCAGACATAATGTGGAATTATAAGGCCATATATGGGACAGTCTATCACTATGGGGTGTAGGTCAGTGACTATCATTATCGGAGACCATCATTCTGCTGGTGGTGAGTCTCCAACAGCTGCCGTGTCCAGATGGGTTTTCCCTCAATCTCCACTGAAGTTGCTGTAATTCAGAGAAGCTGGATCGGCCATCTAATCTCGGCTCACAGCTCTTTCTCGCATCTTTTCAGGATCACCCGGTCTCCTGACATGAGACCATGTGCTCCTGACACTGATTTAGGATCTGGAATCGAAGAACACATCTGTTTACAGTCAATTATATAAGGCTTATACATTGCTGGTCAAGACTTCATGCCATATCCAAAGTATCTGTGTGAAATAAGTCACAAGCTCTGATGAATATTGATTTTAATTCTCATATTCAGAGATAGCAATGCAGTGTTTAACCCTTTCCTGACTGGATTCTCATCTCACTTCTGCTGATACTGCAGCAGCTATCTATTGACCTACAGCTCTAATGGTGCTTGTGTCCTCCACAACCACACTAGGTGAGAGGCTCATCGTGTCCTATTCATGTAATGTCAGATTAAACCCTTTTTACACTTGTATCCACACTTACTTTATAGGAAATACAATCCTGTTCTAGGTGTTGAGTCGAGAATTATCTTATATCGACTTATTTACTAAAGAGGAAAATTAAACAAAAACTAACATTTGATCTATGTCTTGCCCGTCTCCTCTACCTTTTACCTTTACCGTCAGAGTTATTAATGTTAATCCCTCATCCATCTTGTCTCCACTGCTTTGTATATGATAAGGATTGTAGAAAGCTGCTGACTCCCAGATACTGTAAAATACCCTTAATGACCTCCACTATAACATATGCAGTAGGGATGGGCGAGTCTACTCGCTAGGACTCGTTACTCGGCGAGTAGTAAGGGACTCGCAGGACTCTGTACTTTGCGAGTTTCCCAGCGATTACTCACACAGCAACGAGTCCAATGCAAATCAATGGCAATCCTAGTTTTGTCAGAGACTCTGACAAAACTAGGATTGCCTTTGACTTGCATTGGCCTCATTACTGTGCAAGTAATCGCAGGGAAACTCGCAAAGTAACTGCTGCTACTTTGCGAGCCGAGTCCGGCTGTCTGCTCTGTGCAGGCTGCCGCAGCTCCAGGGTCCTAGAGCCCGCCTGGTCACAGAGATGATGTAGCAGAGCTGAGATTGTTCTCAATCTGCTCATTCCCTGTGCATAGACATCTATATCTATGCACAGGGGATGTAGCAGAGAGGACATCGCGTTTTGGACTGCGTCGGACGGAAGAGGATTTTTTTTAATTAAAGATGAAGTCCCTAATGGCTTTTTTTTTTTATTTCTAATAAAAAATTTTCTCTGTGCTGTGTTTTTTTAACCCTTTATTGGAGATTCTTAGTGGCCGGGTCAAACGTGACCTGACATTAAGAATCTCGGGCTTAATAGCAGCTTGTATAACAAAGCTGGTATTAACCCCTTTATTACCCAGCGTGCCACCGCCACCAGGGCCGCTGGATAAGCGGGGTTCAGCACCAGAGGATGGCGTTTCAATGAACGCGCCATCTTCTGGGGCGGCTGCGGGCTGCAATTTGCAGCGGGGGGTGCCCAGAAAGCTTGGGCCTCCCTGCGCTGCGGATTCCAGCCCCCAGCTGCTTAGCTGTACCTGGCTAGACATAGAAATTGCGCGGAGCCCCACGCATTTTTTTTTTATTATTTCATGAAATAATAAAAAAAAAGGGCTCCCCTATATTCTTGTGTCCGGCCAGGTACAAATAGGCACCTGGGGGTTGGGGGCAGCCCGTCGCTGCCTGCTGGATCCGGCTGGTATATACGGCCAGTAATACGGCGAAGCCCACGTGACATTTTTTTCTGACAAATCCATAAAACAATGTACAAAAAAGGGACTGCATCTTTGTTAACCCCTGGACCATGGGCGAGGGGTTAATAAAGATGCAGTCCCTTTTTTAGGATTGTTTTATTGATTTTTCAGAAAAAAAATTACATGGGCATCGCCGTATTTCTGCAACCAGCCACATCCAGCAGGCAGCGACGGGCTGCCCCCAACCCCCAGGTGCCTATTTGTACCTGGCCAGACACAAGAATATAGGGGAGCCCTTTTTTTTTATTATTTCATGAAATAATAAAAAAAAAAATGCGTGGGGCTCTGCGCAATTTCTATGTCTAGCCAGGTACAGCTAAGCAGCTGGGGGCTGGAATCCGCAGCGCAGGGAGGCCCAAGCTTTCTGGGCACCCCCCGCTGCAAATTGCAGCCCCCAGCTGCCCCAGAAGATTCATTGAAGCGCCATCCTCTGGCGCTGAACCCTGCTCTTCCAGCGGCCCTGGTGACGGTGGCACGCTGGGTAATAAAGAGGTTAGGGCCAGCTTTGTATTATCAGCTGGCCCTAAGCCCGAAATGTATGGCGGTCACGCCAATATTAGACATGACCGCCATGAATTTCTATTAAATTGTTTTAAAAAAAACAACACAGAGAAAAATTTTTATTAGAAATTTAAAAAAAAAGCCATTAGGGATGTCCTCTCCGCTACATCCCCTGTGCATAGATATAGATGTCTATGCACAGGGATGAGCAGACTGAGAACAATCTCAGCTCTGCTACACACAGTAAGAGCAGGCGGGCTCTAGGACCCGGGAGCTGCAGCAGCCTGCACAGAGCAGACAGCCGGATTCCTTACTGTGCGAGTTTCCCAGCGATTACTTGCACAGTAAACGAGTCCAATGCAAGTCAATGCCAATCCTAGTTTTGTCAGAGTTTCTGACAAAACTAGGATTGCTTCAGGCTGAAGCTTCCGAGACACCACTTGCATTTGTAAATCGCACACTACTCGCTATTACTCGCTTCCCCATTCATTAACATTGGACTCGCTAGACTCGCAACGAGTAGCGAGTCCCGGGCTCGGACTCGCTAGAGTCAAGCGATTCCGAGTAATTTAGGACTCGGCCATCACTAATATGCAGCTTTTCCTCTTCAGGAGCCTCATTGTTACATAACACCTTCATCATCAGTTTCTCAGAAGTAATGTAGTTTCTGCACCGGATCCTGAAAAGAAATTAGCACAACGAGCATACACCCGCAAACACCTAATGTGCAGCGCTGTCTCCGTACGATCTATCTGCAATCACTGGAACGGTAGAGCAGAAGAGGGGTGAGTTCGTGTTTCTGCAGGGTTGTTACAGATTCCTCTCCGTTATATCAGTCACTCATCATACAAGACTGGGTGTATCTGGCCACCTGGGTACTGAACCCTTGTGCTACTCAAACCTTGTCCACGAAAACACATGTAGCAGTTAATGACAAATGAGTTAGTTCTTGGGTTACCTGAGCCATCATTGAGAAGAGAGTTGTGGCAGAGAAAGCTTACCAACTGGTGTCTACAGACCTTCCTCAGCTGGCTTCCTGTGTGTTGCACTCCTTTCCATTCGATCACCTGTTTCTGCAGGAAAAAGAATATCTGGAGTGACAGGGGTCCCTGGTGCCTGGGTCTGCACTGGTGTCAGGGTCTGCACTGGTGACCGGGTCTGAGACTCTCGACTCTAGGCCTCTTCACAGCTTCTGGCGGCTGCACCTGTGCGAGCCTTACCTCTGGCTTTATGAGTGTCACCTGCACTCTGCCAGGCTTATCTGATAACAGGAGAGCCTCCATACAGGCTCATACACTCTCTGCGGCCTCTATAGATTATTATGTGACTTTAGGAAAGACTTGCAGTCTATATACACATTCGGCCATCTTACTCTTTGCGCTCTACATATTTCAGTGATTGAGATCTTCATCTACCTCTTGTGCCGATAGGTGAGGAGGGAGTGGTTCTGCTTTATTACCTCCTGTTGTGTAATCACTGCACATCCAGTGTAGAATCCACCATCTATAAAATAACTCAAAATCTGCATTAGGCTGCCTTCACATTTGCGTATGTGAACGCAGCTTATGCTGCGTTCACATACGCATTCAAACGCATGCGCACTGCGTTCCTATGTTTAACATAGGAACGCATAGTGCCTGCGTTTGGCAGCGTTTGCTGCGTTCGGGTGCGGATGCGGACCATATCTGCTCCTTCCGGTGTCCCGCGTCCGCACCCAGGATGCAGCATGTCGCGTCCCTGGTGCGGACAAGAGTGTGTGAGCTGTACGCAGGCATCCGCCTGCGCACAGATCACATATAGGAGTGAATGGGTGCGCACGGCGATCTGCAAGCATCTGCAGACCGCCGTGCGCACCATTATAAACATAGGGGCCGCGGTCTGCATGCAGATGCTTGCAGATGCATCTGCAAAACGCTGCAGATGCATCTGCAAGTCTGAAGGCAGCCTTAGTAATGAGCTCATCTGGGACATGTTCACACCCTGCGATCCCGAGGTGTATGTACGTCTTTGCTCTGTCCTCTATTTAAGTCGAAAAATATAGATAAAACACTAAAATATAAACAAGACGTAAAAAATAAACTATTAAAACTTTAAAAACAGGCACTAACTTTCTCTTTCCCCCACCTTTTTGAATCCAATATCCAGAGCATATCTGGATTAAAAAACTATGTTGTTAACTGAATTTCATATTTGGAGCCTGAAAATATCATGAAAAGGTCCCACTCCCTAGATTATACATAACTATGAATACAATAAGACTATGTGCACATGATGAACATTTGGGGTGTAAATTTTCTGCATCAAATCTGCATTTCCCAGCAAAAGGAAAATACACGAAATCTGCAAGAACAATAAAAAAAATTAGATAACGTACAACATTTCTGAAGTGAGACTATAAAAATAAAATAAAACATGATCTGGGAAAAATTAGATGTTAAAATGTAGCTTAAAATATATAATGAAGAATGTGGCATGTGCATGGCTGCCATGTTAGGTGGTGGGGGTGGTGACTCTTTGTGGGACTGGCTTTATTTGCATCAAGTCTCCTCCCTCCAACTCAAACAGTAGCTCTACAGTTCATTCACACTTCCTGTTGGATAGAGAGAAGATCATGGACATATCATTTAACTGTTCCACAGACAATATCTTTTACCTCTCCAGACACTGCTCAAAAACCCTCTTGTTTTTCCCTATTAGTCATCTCCCCTCCACACAACACATAGCAGGCCGCAGGTAACTTAGCATGACGGTTTTTCCGCAATTAAATGGCCAGCAGCGGAGAAAACCCCTCTGCCATCTCAGACACCCTGAAAGACCGGACACAGTCAGGCAATCTGCACAAAATATCCCGAGACAACACAGGTAAGACCACAGGTTATAATAAAATCAGCAGACTTATCGTGTTTTGTTAGGGAGGTGATCAGTTTCCTAGCTCGGGGTACTCAGTGCGTCCTGCTGTCTCCTTCACCAGTCATTCAAGGTTTGGGGATTCACATCTGCATGCCCCACGTTGGGCGCCAATTGTTATGGTTAAAAATATTTCATAATAATATTAACAAGGCGCCTGCTCCTGTCCTAATTGATATGGACTGTTGCATGCAATGAAATAAATACAGCGATAACACAATCAGGTGTAAGCTCTCTTCAGCCCTCCACACAGCACAGCTCCAAAGTGCGTTTATTTGAATCACACATGGGTTTTAACAAAGCTCTTTAACCCCTTCACGACCTAGGACGTTGTGCAACGTCCTGTGTTTCTGCCTGTTAACGACCCAGGACGTTGCACAACATCCTGGCAGATTTGAGCTGCTGCAGCTCCTGTGAGTGGGGTCGCTCAGGTGTCACAGATGCTGCTGCTCCGTGACAACCTGTAGATGACGCCACAGGGGGTGGATTAACCCCCCCATGCCCAGGACCACCTCCGATCGGCAGTTTAAAAGTGAAACTGCCGATCTGAGGAAATCATAGGGATTCACCCCTCCAGATCTGATTGGAGCTCTCCAATGGCCCCCCCTCACCTCCTGCGGCGGGCTGCACACTTCGGTGCACCCGCCGCTGCGGCCGCCCTGCCGCCGCCTCCGCTGCTGCTGGCCTCCTCTGCCGGCCGGTCTGTGGCCCCGCCTCCTCTCCCAGCCTCCTCCTGCTCATCGGTGGAACGAGGGAGGTAAGTATGTAAGTATGTATGTATGTATCTATGTATGTATGTATGTATGTATGTATCTATGTATGTATCTATGTATGTATGAATGAATGAATGAATTGATGGATGGGTGAATGGATAGATGGATGGGGGGTGCAAGCGTGGACGTGTGCGTGCGTGGACATGAGCGTACATGAGTGTGCGTGGACGTGAGTGTGCGTAGACGTGTGCGTGCGTAGACGTGTGCGTGTGTGGACACATGTGTGGACGTGTGCATGTGTGGACACGTGTGTGGATGTGTGCGTGCATAGATGTGTGTGTGCATAGACGTGTGCGTGCGTGGACGTGTGCATGGATGTGGATGTGCGTGGATGTCAGCGTATGTGTGTGGATGTGTGTGGATGTCAGCGTGCGGGTGTGGATGTGTGCATGCGTGGATGTCAGCGTGCGTGCGTGGATGTGTGCATGTGTGGATGTCAGTGTGCGTGCTTGAATGTCAGCATGCGTGCGTGGATGCCAGCGCGCATGGATGTCAGCATGCAAGGATGTCAGCGTGCGTGGATGTGCGTGCGTGGATGTGCGCATGCATGGATGTCAGTGTGCGTACTTGGATGTCAGCGTGCTTGAATGTCAGCGTGCGTGCGTGGATGTGTGTGTGGATGTGCGTGGATGTGGATGTACGTGCGTGGATGTCAGCGTGCGTGCGTGGATGTGTGCGTGCGTGGATGTGTGCGTGGATGTGGATGTGAGTGCGTGGATGTGGGTGCGTGGTTGTGTGCGTGCGTGGATGATGGGTGCATAGGTGGATGGATGGGTGCAACAAGGCATCAGGTGTCCTCTTGTTGTAGTCTCTGGGATCATAGTCATGGTGCACTGTATGACAGGTCATTGTCATACAGTGCACCATAACTCTGACCCCAGAGACTGTAGGAAGAGGACACTTCATCCCTTGCTGCAGTCTCTGGATTGACCAGAGGCGATCGAGCGTCGTGGGACCTTCGTTGTGGACTACCTCGGAGGCGATCGAGCGTCATGGGACCTTCGTTGTGGACTACGTCGGATCTTTATAATAAAGATGGAGTCCGAATTTTGTTTGTGTTATTTTTTTCAAATAAAAAGATTTTTCTCTGTTTGTATTCTCTGACTATTTACCAGAGATTCCTAATGGCGGGTCTAACATTGGCCCTATATTATGAATCTCGGGCTTAGTGCCAGCTGCCAATAAAAAGCTGGCATTAACCCCTTTATTACCCAGTTTGCCACCGGCACCAGGGCAACTGGAAGAGCATGGGTACAGCGCCAGAAAATGGCGCTTCAATTAATGCGCCTTTTTCTGGGGTGGCTGCGGGCTGCAATTCGCAGCATGGGGGGCCCAGAACGCTTGGGCCTCTCCATGCTGCGGATTCCAGCCCCCAGCTGCCTAGTTGTACCTGGCTGGACCAAAAATATGGCAGAGCCCCATGTCATTTTTTTTTTCTAGAATTAGTTCTAGAAGAAAAAAAAAGGGCTTTGCTGTATTTTTGGTGGCTAGCCAGGTACAACGAGGCAGCTGGGGGTTGGTGGCAGTCTGTAGCTGCCAAGTTGTACCTGGCTGGACCAAAAATATGGCGGAGCCCCACGCCATTTTTTTTCTAGAATTAGTCCTAGAAAAAAAAATAAAAATGGGCTTTGCTGTATTTTTGGTTGCCAGCCAGGTACAATGAGGCAGCTGGGGGTTGCTGGCAGTCCGTAGCTGCCAAGTTGTACCTGGCTGGACCAAAAATATGGCGGAGCCTACGCCATTCTTTTTCTGGAATTAGTCCTAGAAAAAAAATAAAAATGGGCTTCGCTGTATTTAGATGCATAGTGAACACTTTGAACCCCAGGTGCTTCACAAATTGATCCGTAAAAATGAAAAAAGAAAATTTGTGTGAAAACAAATGTACTTTTTCCTTCTTACGAATCAATTTGTGAAGCACCTTGGGGTTCAAAGTTCTCACTATGCATCTAGATGCATTCCTTGGGGGGTCTAGTTTCCAAAATGGGGTCACTTGTGCATGAGCTCCAATGTTTAGGCACACAGGGGCTCTCCATACACGACATGGTGTCCGCTAACGATTCCAATAGTTAGCGGACACCATGTCGCGTATGGATAGCCCCTGTGTGCCTAAACATTGGAGCTCCCCCATAAGTGACCCCATTTTGGAAACTAGACCCCCCAAGGAACATATCTAGATGCATAGTGAGCACTTTGAACCCCCAGGTGCTTCACAAATTGATCTGTAATAATGAAAAAAGAAAATTTGTGTGAAAACAAATGTACTTTTTCCTTCTTACGGATCAATTTGTGAAGTACCTGGGAGTTCAAAGTGCTCACTATGCATCTAGATGCATTCCTTGGGGGGTCTAGTTTCCAAAATGGGGTCACTTGTGGGGGAGCTCCAATGTTTAGGCACACAGGGGCTCTCCATACACGACATGGTGTCCGCTAATGATTCCAATAGTTAGCGGACACCATGTCGCGTATGGAGAGCCCCTGTGTGCCTAAACATTGGAGCTCCCCCACAAGTGACCCCATTTTGGAAACTAGACCTCCCAGGGAACGTATCTAGATGGGTTGTGAACATTTTGAACCCCCAGGTGCTTCACAAATTGATCTGTAATAATGAAAAAAGAAAATTTGTGTGAAAACAAATGTACTTTTTCCTTCTTACGGATCAATTTGTGAAGTACCTGGGAGTTCAAAGTGCTCACTATGCATCTAGATGCATTCCTTGGGGGGTCTAGTTTCCAAATGGGGTCACTTGTGGGGGAGCTCCAATGTTTAGGCACACAGGGGCTCTCCATACACGACATGGTGTCTGCTAATGATTCCAATAGTTAGCGGACACCATGTCGCGTATGGAGAGCCCCTGTGGGCCTAAACATTGGAGCTCCCCCACAAGTGACCCCATTTTGGAAACTAGACCTCCCAGGGAACGTATCTAGATGGGTTGTGAACATTTTGAACCCCCAGGTGCTTCACAAATTCATCTGTAAAATTGAATAAGTACTTTTTTTTTACATAAAAATTTTCTTTTTCATTTGCACAGATTAATTAGTGAAGCACTGGGGCATTCAAAATGCTCACCACCCACCTAGATAAGTTCCCTGGGGGGTCTAGTTTCCAAAATGGGGTCACTTGTGGGGGAGCTCCAATGTTTAGGCACACAGGGGCTCTCCAAATGCAACATGGTGTCCGCTAACAATTTGACTGAAAAAGCAGCTCAAATTGTTAGCGGACACCATGTCGCGTTTGGAGAGCCCCTGTGTGCCTACACATTGGAGCTCCCCCATAAGTGACCCCATTTTGGAAACTAGATCCCCATGGAATTTATCTAGATGGGTGGTGAGCATTTTGAACCCCCAGGTGCTTCACAAATTCATCCGTAAAAATGAAAAAGTACTTTTTTTTTTACAAAAATTTTCTTTTAGCCTAAATTTTTTCATTTTCACATGGGGAACAGGATAAAATGAATCCTAAAAATTGTTGGGCAATTTCTTCTGAGTACATCGATATCTCATATGTGGTCATAAACCACTCTTTGGGCGCACGGCAGGGCTCAGAAGGGAAGGAGCGCCATTTCACTTTTTGAATGGAAAATTAGCTCTAAAAGTCAAATTGCGCTCTTTCCCTTCTGAGCCCTGCCGTGCGCCCAAAGAGTGGTTTATGACCACATATGAGATATCGATGTACTCAGGAGAAATTGCCCAACAATTTTTAGGATCCATTTTATCCTGTTCCCTATGTGAAAATGAAAGAATTGAGGCTAAAAGAACATTTTTGTTGGAAAAATTAAAATGACCATTTTTTCCTTCCACTTTGCTTTAGTTCCCGTGAAGCACCTGAAGGGTTAATAATCTTCTTGAAGGTAGTTTTGAGTAGCTTGAGGGGTGCAGTTTTTGGAATGGTGTCACTTTTGGGTGTTTTCTGTCATTTACACCCCTCAAAGGAACTTCAAATGTGATGTGGTCACTAAAAAAAATGGCTTTGTAAATTTTGCTGGAAAAATGAAAAATTGCTGATGAAGTTTGAAGCCTTATAACGTCCGACAAAAATTTTTTTTTTTCCAAAATTGTGCTGATGTAAAGTAGACATGTGGGAAATGTTATTTATTAACTATTTTGTGTCACATACCTCTCTGGTTTAGCAGAATAAAAATTCATAATTTGAAAATTGCTAAATTTTCAAAAATTTTGCCAAATTTTTAATTTTTTCACAAATAATCGCAAAAATTATCAACCTAAATTTAATACTAACATGAAGCCCAATATGTCAAGAAAAAACAATCTCAGAATCGCTAGGATCCGTTGAAGCGTTCCAGAGATATTACCTCATAAAGGGACACTGGTCAGAATTGACAAAAATGGCCTGGTCATTAAGGTCAAAATAGGCCGGGGGGTGAAGGGGTTAAGGAGCTCGGTTACACAAAGAATGGGGACAAATGGAATGTATTCATTGGTTAACGAACTGGGACATAGGCTAGTACATGGGGGATTCATGAGGTCATCAAGGTAGATTAGTCCATCAGGTCTTCAAGTTAGATTGATCCATGAAGCCATCAGATGAGGTGTCATTCTGTGATTGATCAGTCTTTGTCTTGACTCCAGCTTTGTCTCAGAACATGTGGTGATGTGGAAGGAAATGGGAGACATCTTTGTCTGAAACAAGCTTATGTAAGGTGAAAATAATACACTTTATGAGTCATTTCTCTCAAGCCCTTATGTCTTAAGGTTAATTAAGTATTTGATCCTATGGCTCTCCCCAACAGTTGTGGGTGCAGAATTTGTCTGCGGCAAAAACTCTGCTAAATTGCCTGTGGCAGAAAAACACACCACAATACACAGGCATTTTTGAGGCATTTTTTATGCTGTTTTGGTCATGTGTTTTTCACTACTGTCAATGGCAGGAAGGGCTGAAAAACAATGCCAATATGCACCAAGAATTTGCATGCTTATTTTTTTCACTTGACCACAAACTGCACCTAAACTTCAAGGATAAAAAAAGCATTGTTGGCACTGTTGACATATGCAACTGATCAGGATTTATTATAAGTGAAGGGAGGACTTTACACTGACCAGAAAGCAGATGGTGATAGTGTGTGTAAAGTTATATGTTTGCTGTGTTGCTCTCTCATGTAAGTGATGTATTACTTTTGCTTTGAATGTGTTAATAGCAAGAGCACGGACTGTGAGCAGCTGAGCTTAATATCTCATGTTTACACAGTAAAGACTATTTACTCAAGATAACCTGCTAAGTGAATTTCTCTTATATACCAGTGGTGATTCTCAGAAGATACACTCTGCCAACAGATTATGGGCCCAACTGACAGGAGATCTACAAGTGGACATATTTTTTTCTTCTCAGGTGGACCAATAAGTAGGACAAGTAACAAACAGTCAATTGTGACACTGTCTTCAACAGAAGCAGAATATGTTGCCGCAGCACATGCGAATCAAGAATTTCTGTGGCTAAGACAATTGTTGACAGACTTAGGACAACCACGGTTGGAACCGACAACATTGAATGAGGACAATCAAGGATGTCTTGTTCTTGCTCAGATGGAAAGAGTCAATCCAAGAACCAATGATATTGATGTGAAGTATCATTTCTTGAGAGAGCATCAGGAATAAGGAGTCTTGAAGTTAGAATATTGTCCTACTGAAGAAATGACAGCGGACATCTTCACGAAGGCATTGACTGTTGGTAAACACCATAGACTAATAAAGTTGGGTTTGACTGAATAAGTCCTTACTGTTGAGAAAGGGTGTTGACATATGCAACTGATCAGGACTTATTATAAGTGAAGGGAGGACTTTACACTGACCAGAAAGCAGATGGCGATAGTGTGTGTAAAATTATATGTTTGCTGTGTTGTTCTCTATTGTAAGTGATGTATGATTTTCACTTTGAATGTTTTAATAACAGGAGCACGGACTGTGTGCTGCTGAGCTTAATATCTCATGTTTACGCAGTAAAGACTATTTACTCAAGATAACCGGCTAAGTGAAGTTCTCTTATATACCGGAGGTGATTCTCAGAAGATACACTCTGCCAACAGGCACAACACTTCAGAATTCTCATACACTTTGCTGGGGGAAGTATGGACATGCAGTTTTGTGAGAAAACGTCAGAAAAAAAACGCAGTATAAGTGCTGCAGAAAAACATAAAAAACATTACCATCATCAAATAGCCTAACCTTACTCCAGTCAGGGAGTGAAATAAGATTTCTGGCTTAAGGTATATTGCATATAATTTTTCATGAATTAGATATGCTATGGCATCACCTTCATGTTCTGCCCCAGTTCCACCCCATTTCCGACAACTTTGGTAGAGGTGGGTAAAACTGGTGTAAAAACATGAAAAGTCATAATCTTTTTGCACAACTTTGTGTCTACCTAATGAAGATACTACCTGTCTGGTGTATTTAAAGGAGTATAGGCTCATGTTCCCTTTATTTACCCACAGTTACATTTAGAAATACATAGTAAAAATGACATATAAAAATATAAAGGGTGGCAAGAGCTATAATATAAAGAGAAAATGACCATATACCATTGAACAATCCAAACGCTCAAACTTCAAACTAAAAAAGATCCTGAGTGCTGGAATATGTAACAAAGATGTTAAATTATCTCCTGCAAAGTGCACTGTAAGGCCAGTCAACGTCTCCATTTATGTTGGCTAAATTAGAAGAATCACTTAGCGATGTGTATGTGCATTTAGCCCAACACAAATCCAAACGCATTTTTCACTGTGCACTGCAGTCTTGTCAAGGCTAATTTATAGACATAATGGCCTGAATGGAACTGCCTTATTAATCACTTTTGCTAATTATGGAAATTGCTCTACGGTTTTTTTTCCTACTTAAACCAACAGGGACAGATTATGCCGCTCTGACATTTTTCTGAAAAGTCTACTTTGAAAACAATTAAAGTTTCAATAATTATCCTGTAGACCTGGAAATAAACACACACATGTCAGCCTCAGAGCATTTACAGATTTTCTCTCTTTTTTATACTTAACTAGTTTTGTGCCAGAAGAAGGGGGATAATACCTTATTGATTAGGAATTGCTTAGCTTAGCTGTTCATTAGAATTATGAGCATGGTTTGGTCTGCAGCATTGAACCAAGATAATCAATGGTAAATAGTTTAGAGTAACAAAGCTGCAGGGAAGCTATGAGATGGCAATAAACGTGCAAGGGCTATGCTAACTAAGCAGTACTGAGAAAATCCTCTACAGTTCGATGGAGAACATTTATCAATATCACCAAGGTCTTGCAAATTGTAACAGATACATTTTCAAGACTGTTAAAAACATATTTGTTGTATGTGCTTGAGGTTACTGCTGTTTTGTTAAAACGATTATCCTGCAAATCTGATGGCTTGTCAGAGGGCCAATGAATACCATATAACTAAAATAAAAAATTGGTCATAACAAAACCTAATTCATAAACGTAAGAACAATAACTAAAATAACTTAAAAAAATACAATCTTTATTATATCAATAATATTAAAATACATACACCACGATATTTCAAAAAGGCAATTGGAAAGGGATCATGAACTACAGGTAGGTATATACAGTAGTTATCATAATCATGTGAAGTCTGACTGCCCTTGATAGACGCTCTGGCGAAACACGTGTTATACATGTGGTATACACTGCCATTAAAAAGTTTGGGCCATTTAGAAAGTTCCTTATTTTTTAAAGAAAAGCACATTTTTTTTCAATGGAGATAACATTAAATGAATCAGAAATACCGTATATACTCGTGTATAAGCCGAGTTTTTCAGCCCAAAATTTGGGCTGAAAAGTCTCCCCCTCGGCTTATACACGGGTCTATACGGGGGCCCATGGTGTGGTGGCTGTGGTGGGGGCTGTGGAGGCTGCAGGAGGCGGGGGGGGGCTGCTGTATGAGCGGCCCCGTCACGTGGGGCCGCTCATTAAATATGCACTGCTTCCCCCTGTCAATCAGCGGCAGGGGGAAGCAGTGCAAATAGCCCCCAAATGCTGGCACTCGCCCCCCCTTGTAAGGGCCCCCCCCACTGCGTATCTTACCATCCCGGTCTTCTGATCAGCGCTGCTCCAAGGTGCTCCGCGGTGCTCCGTCCGTCCGTCCTGCTGCATCCGGGATCCCCGGCCGTCGCAGGCATGTGACGTCATCACGCGACGGCCGGGGATCCCGGATGTAGCAGGACAGGAGCAGAGAGGACGGAGCGCCGAGGAGCAGCGCTGATCAGAAGACCGGGATGGTAAGAGTAGCGGGGGGGCCCTTGCAAGGGGGGCGAGTGCCAGCATTTGGGGGCTGCTGGGGACCCCCTGGGGGCTGCTGGGGACCCCCAGGGGGCTGCTGGGGACCCCCTGGGGGCTGCTGGGTACCCCCAGGGGCTGCTGGGTACCCCCTGGGGGCCTGCTGTATACCACTGGGGCTGCTGTATACTACCACTGGGGCTGCTGGGGCTGCTATATACTACCACTGGCGCTGCTGTATACTACCACTGGGGCTGCTGTATACCACCACTGGGGCTGCTGTATACTACCACTGGGGCTGCTGTATACTACCACTGGGGCTGCTGTATACTACCACTGGGGCTGCTGTATACTTCCACTGGGGCTGCTGTATACTACCACTGGGGCTTCTGTATACTACCACTGGGGCTGCTGTATATTACCACTGGGGCTGCTATATACTACCACTGGGGCTGCTATATACTACCACTGAGGCTGCTGTATACTACCACTGGGGCTGCTATATACTACCACTGGGGCTGCTGTATACTACCACTGGGGCTGCTGTATACTACCACTGGGGCTGCTGTATACTACCACTGGGGCTGCTGTATACTACCATTGGGGCTGCTGGGGACCCCCAGGGGGCTGCTGGGGACCCCCAGGGGGCTGCTGGGTACCCCCTGGGGGCTGCGGTGTACCCCCAGGGGGCTGCTATGCACCCCCAGGGGGCTGCTGGGTACCCCCTGGGGGCTGCTGGGTACCCCCAGGGGGCAGCTGTGTACCACTGGGGCTGCTGTATACTACCACTGGGACTGCTGGGGCTGCTATATACTACCACTGGGGCTGCTGTATACTACCACTGGGGCTGCTGTATACTACCACTGGGGCTGCTGTATACTACCACTGGGGCTGCTATATACTACCACTGGGGCTGCTGTATACTACCACTGGGGCTGCTGTATACTACCACTGGGGCTGCTGTATACTACCACTGGAGCTGCTGTATACTACCACTGGGGCTGCTGTATACTACCACTGGGGATGCTATATACTACCACTGGGGCTGCTGTATACTACCACTGGGGCTGCTGTATACTACCACTGGGGCTGCTATATACTACCACTGGGGCTGCTGTATACTACCACTGGGGCTGCTGTATACTACCACTGGGGCTGCTGTATACTACCACTGGGGCTGCTGTATACTACCACTGAGGCTGCTGTATACTACCACTGGGGCTGCTATATACTACCACTGGGGCTGCTGTATACTACCACTGGGGCTGCTGTATACTACCACTGGGGCTGCTGTATACTACCACTGGGGCTGCTATATACTACCACTGGGGCTGCTGTATACTACCACTGGGGCTGCTGTATACTACCACTGGGGAGGCCTGTATACCACTGGGGGGGCCTGTATACCAAACTGCTGGGGGCTGTATACCTGTGCTGGAGTCAATAGGTTTTTCCAGATTTTTGGGGCAAAAGTAGGGGGGTCGGCTTATACACGGGTCGGCTTATACACGAGTATATACGGTACACTCTATACATTGGTAATGTGGCAAATGACTATTCTAGCTTCAAACATTTGGTTTTTAATGCAATATCTACATAGGTGTATAGAGCAACTCAAAAATCTTCACCATGGAAGTGTATTCCAAACATCAAATATATCAAAAAAGACCCCAAGGGAACTATGGAATAGCTTTTAAAAATTACCAATTTATTAAAGAGCTTTTTGTTAAAAGCAATACAATAGAGAATTCTATATACAATATCCAAAAAATACAACATGGGCTATGTTCACACACAATTTGCGTTTTTTTTTAGCACTCCTAAAAGCACTTGCGTTTTTTTAAGAGTTCCAAAAAATATGCCTTGTGTGTGTGAAAGCTCCAAAAACGTTTTTGGACTTAGTCATTTTTTTCACCAAACACCCAAATAACCAAAAACGCATGGCATAAAAATGGGTGTTTTTGCTGAAGAAATTTTTTTTTCCGTTTTCCTGACAACCAGGAGGTTGGGGGGGTGCTATCATAAATATTTTTTTTTTAATTTTCTTTATTATATATTTGGGGGGAAACACACCTGCGCGTTTTTTTCCAACACTTTTTTTGGGGTATGGGAAAAAAAACGCAAGTGGTCCTGAAAAACGCATGTACACTCATATGTACCCTGCGTTAACGCACCTGCATTTATTTTTAACACCCCAAAAATGCAGGGATGGGCAAAAAAACGCATGTGTGTGAACATGGCCATGGACTCACAATGAAAACATAAAGTACAATCAAGTCTGGAAGATTTTAGGAGGTTACACTATCATTTTTAAGTACCTCATGGCAATAGGAGATGAACTATACAGGAATATCTAGGATTCAGATTCAACCCTTACCATAGTGTTATCATATGAGATCTGTCAATCCCACAGTGCAGGCAATGCAATACAGTGAAATAGTATTTAATATTAGGGACAAACAGGGTAATTCTCCTACAATACTCTCCCCTTCATGATATTGGAGGTCGTGGTTTGTGCCACTCAGATGTGCTCACACAAAACTCCACTCACCCTCCCCTATACACTGTTTTATCTCCCCCTATTCACTGCTCACCATAGCCCACAATGGGTAAATTCATACATAGTAACACATGGGGATTGTACTAAAGCCCCAGATCATGATGGTACAGACCTGTATGTGTAGAGCTCCCGGTTACCCTGACGCCGTTTCGTCAACAGACTTCCTCAGGGGGTCTAATGATAAAATGATAGTGTAACCTCCTAAAATCTTCCAGACTTGATTGTACTTTATGTTTTCATTGTGAGTCCATGTTGTATTTTTTGGATATTGTATATAGAATTCTCTATTGTATTTCTTTTAACAAAAAGCTCTTTAATAAATTGGTAATTTTTAAAAGCTATTCCATAGTCCCCTTGGGGTCTTTTTTGATATAATAGGTGTATAGAGGCCCATTTTTAACAACCACCACTCCAGTGTTTTAATGGTACATTGTGTTTGCTAACTGTGTAAGAAGACTAATGGATGTTTAGAAAACTCTGGAAAACCCTTGTTCAAGTACTGTATGTTAGCACAGCTGAAAACTGTTTGGCTGATTAGAGAAGCTATAAAATTGACCTTTCTTTGAGCTACTTGAGAATCTGGAGCATTATATTTGTTTGTTCTATGAAACTCTCAATGGCCAGAAAAAGAAAACTTTCATGTGAAACTCAACAGTCTATTCTTGTTCTTAGAAATGAAGGCTATTCCATGCGAGACATTGCTAGGAAACTGAAGATTTCCTACAACTGTGTGTACTACTCTCTTCAGAGGAGAGCACAAACAAGCTCTAACCAGAGTAGAAAGTGAAGTGTGAGACCCCGCTGCACAACTGAGCAACAAGACAAGTACATTAGAGTCTCTAGTTTGAGAAATCAACGCCTCACGGCTCCTCAACTGGCAGCTTCATTAAATAGTACCTGCAAAATGCCAGTGTCAATGTCTACAGTGAAGAGGCAACTCCGGGATTCTGACCTTCAGGGCAGAGTGGCAAAGAAAAAGCCATATCTGAGACTGGCTAATAAAAGGAACAGATTAATATGGGCAAAAGAACACAGACATTGGACAGAGGAAGATTGGAAAAAAGTGTTATGGACAGACGAATCAAAGTTTGAGGTGTTTGGATCACACAGAAAATTTATGAGACGCAGAACAAATGAAGAGAAAATTATTATTTCAAATAAAAATCATTATTTCTAACCTTGTGAATGTCTGGACTATATTTTCTATTTATTTTGCATCTCATTTGATCAATAAAAGTATGCGTTTTCATGGGAAACACAAAATTGTCTGGGTGGCCTCAAACTTTTGAACAGTAGTGTACATTAGGTAAGAAATGCTGCTAGCATGGAGCTAACAAAGATAGTGCGGCCATTCTTCATCAATGGAAACCTTAATGCCACTAGATATCTGAAATTGCTACATGATTCAGATATCCAGTGGCATTGAGGTTTCCATTCATGAAAAATGACCCCTCTATCTTTATACCTCATATACCTCACCATACCATTAATTTTTGTGTTCCAACAATCTTGGAGGGATCTATCCACTGTGGGTTAGTGTCAGACCAATAGCGGTAGTTTTGTTTGTTAAATTCACCATTGACATAAAAGTTTGCATCATCACTCATCTGAAGCAATTGTCTATGCTTTAAAGATACGAGATGTGCAGCATCTGAAACAATGGATACTGGAAACCTGTGCTAGCATTTCTTTTGTGGTGTTGCTATCATTGTGTTAAGAGTGGGAGAAGAGGGTTGCATTGACAATTCAACACAATGGGCAGCACTTTGAACACATTTTATAAGTGGTCATAAACTTGTAAAAAACTCATAAAAGAATAAAGTTTCGTTAAAACCAAGCACACCATTGTTTTTCTTCTGAAATTCTCAATATGTTTGATGTGTCACATGACCCTCTTCCCATTGAAAAAAATAAAGTTGTATCCAAAATGGCTGACTTCAAAATGGCCACCATGGTCACCACTCATCTGGAAAAGTTTTCCCCCTCCCATATACTAATATGCCAGAAACAGGAAGTTGATATCACCAACCGTTCCCATTTTATTTAGGTGCATCCATATAAATGGCCCACCCTGTACATAGCTTCAGTATCACAATCTTAATCTGAAAACAATCCTCCCAACAGTCCTGTTACTCTGTAGGACTTCTTTGGATTACAGGATTGCAAGACATGGCAGCGCAGCTGTCCGACAATCCAGCAGCAGGTTCAACAGAATTCACAGAAGTAGTCTCCTTTGCTGTGAATTCAGTTGAACTTGCTGACGCATTTCCAAAATGCCGTATGATCATGTCCCGTAATCTGTCAATCACGTAATGGGGTTACCTGAATTCAATGACAGCAGCAGGGAAGCCCTCAATGACACAGTGAGTAGAGATAAGGGAACCTTTTGAAGTTTCGCCAAACTGGAGGTTGTTCGACAAATAGGTTAGTGAACAGTTTGATGAACCCTTGAACCCAATTCAAATCAATGATAGTTAAAGGGGCCCAAAAGCTTAAAACAGCTCAAACTGTTTTACAGTGGAGCCCGCTGTTTTGGTACAGCAATTAGCTTACTAGACTATTACAAAGCTTCAGCGCCACTGTCACCCTGCTTCCGGGCCCGCTCATGAACCTCAGCCATATTAACTGCCTCCCCCCTGTGATTGGTTAGAGTCACATTTAACCCTGCCCACCCTTACTGCCAGCATCTGTGATTTGCTGCCAGTATGGCAACCAAACTGTTCTATCAACAGGTGACAAATTTGTTCCACCTAATAAGTATACCAGACCATTTTCCATATTTTATAATAATGTCCATTAGTGCTATCAGGGGCATTGAACATTCCCCAAATATATCAACATATCATCTGCATGCAAGGAGATTCGTTCATCTATCCCTCCACATTTTAACCCTATTTGACTTCCTTAATATTGAAGCAAATGGTTTAATTGCAATGGTAAAGAAAAGGGGAGACAGAGGGCATCCCTGCTATATGTCAGTCAGCAATGCCATTACTCTTAATTGATAACTATTAACCCTTATCTTAGCTTTCACATCCACATATAGACGTTTCAGTTATGTAATGAACTGTGGTCCAATTCCCATTTTACACATTAGCACCCAAAGGAAATTCCACTCAATGCTGTCGAATGCATGGGCAGCATTCAGAGACAAACTTGAACTATCACAGGTCTTGGGAGATGACATTTGTAAATTTACTTGATGGATAAACACTATGCAGGAAGCTCGAAGATAGTTACACCTATGCTGTTATTTGACAGAATCAAGCCACTGAGTTACTCGTCTTCCTTTTCAACCTGTTCCTTGTATGATCCTACCATGATGTCCTTCTCCAGTGATTTATCTCTTTCTATGATGTGTCCAAAGTAGGCAAGTCATAGCTTGGTGATCCTTGCTTCAAGTGATATGTTTGGCTTTATTTGTTGTTCCAAAATTGATTTGTTTGTTCTTCTTGCCATCCATGTCAATTTATTTTTCTTCCAGGTTTCACTTCTATATGTTACTACAAAAAGACCAGACTATGTATGAGCCGTGCCTTCATTGTTAGTGAAATGTTCCTTGATTTCAAGACCTAGTCCAGTGACTTCATTGTTAATTTTTACATAGTAATTCTCCTACTGACTTCTGGCTTCATCGATGCATCTTGAGTCAACATTGATCCGAGTAGGTTAAAATCTTTTATAACTTCAAATTTTTCACTGTCCATCTAAAATGTGTTCCTGTTAAACCAGACAGAAGTCAAAATCTTAGTCTTCTTTGTATTTTGTATTGAGTAGAGGTTCCATGTTCAAGCCTGGCATCTTTACACTCAATAATAAATCCTTCATTCCATCTATGTTTGTTGTCATCAGTTTTGTATCGTCTTCGTATTTTAGAGTATTGACAATTTGTCCACCCATTTTGATTTCTTCTTCTTTTTTGGAAAGGGCAGCCTTCCTGAAAATAGCTTTTGCAAATAATATTGAGGAGTAATGGTGACAGGATGCAACCTTGTCTGCCGCTTGGCTCTATTGTGAACCATGCAATTTACCCATGTTCTGTTTGAGCAGTTGCTTCTTGGTCAATGTAAAGGTTCCTAATGAGGCTCATTAGATGGTTCAGCACACCTATATTCTTCATGATATTGCAAAGTTTTTGGTGATCAAGGACATTGATATAATGAATGAAGCAAATATCGAGCTCCTGGTTGCATTCTTTGGCTTTTTCCATTAACCATCTCATATTAGCAATTACATCTTTTGTTCCTTTGCCTTTTCAGAATCGTGCTTGTTCCTCTGGCAGCTCTTTGACAAAGTAAGGTTGTAGCCATCTTTGTAGATTCTTTAGCAGCATTTTGCTGGCATGAGGCATGAGCACAACAATCTGAAGGTTTCCACATTTCATAGCATTTCCCTTCTTCGGAAAAGGAATAAACAGTGATCTTGTTGAGTCCTTGGACCATTTGCCAGTTGTCCATGTCTGTTGACACAGGCATGTGATGACATCAACTGCTGCTCAGAAGACTTTATTAGCTCTATTGGAATATTGACACATCCAGGTGCTTTTTTTTCTGACAAAAACTTTATTGCCGCAAAGACCTCTTCTTTCATGCTGTTCAGTTTGCTATAATTTCCAGTCTGTTTCTTTCCATATCATTAATTAGTTCTTGTAGACGTCCTCCATGTATTCTTTCCATCTTTCCTTAAACTGTTCTGGTTAAGGTTTGTTTCAATTGATGTGTCTCAGCATAGACCTACATGACATAAATCCAGGTTGCTCTGTGTGAATTATAGATGTGATTACCTTCAATAATCTATTTGACATAGAATTTGTTATGACTTTAATTTCCACAAGATTGATGAGGGAAGGGGGTGAGTGAGATCAGAGTAGTATCTTACTCCGTATTTTTTCCTGGCATTTTCTGTATGGATGTTCTTGATTGGCAGCCAATCAGGGCACATAAGAAATCCACAAGTTGAAGACACTTCTCTGGCTTTCAAGAGGACTGGTCTTGCTGCAGCAGTGCTACCTCTTGTCCTGACACCCCTTACATCTATCAACTTACCAAACTTGTTGTGTTGTGACCAGGGCTGTGGAGTCAGAATCGGAGTCGTGGAGTCGGAGTCGCTGCCCATTTTGGTGGAGTCGGATTGGAGTCAGTAGAAAATGTTCCAACTCCGACGTCTAAAATATGAAATAAATTGGGTCCAGTAGTTCAATGCAGAATGTGCTGAATATTATTATTATTATGAATTATTATTATGTTCTAAATATCTTGATTATTATGTCATTATAATGATTAAAGCCTAATGTTACCATTGACCTACAATATTTTATCAATTAAAATCGGGCCATGAATGAAGGAGTTGGAGTCGGAGCCAGGGAAATTCAGGAGTCGGAGTTAGAGTCGGTGGTTTGATTTACCGACTCCACAGCCCTGGTTGTGACAGATCAGGACTAGCCTCTCTGACACTCTTCCCTATATCCCAGCTAGATACTCAATTGCTTTTTAAATAGAGTAGGGGGACAATAGGGTCAATACGGACTTAGGCTTTTTTTGCTTAGAGCAAGTGTGATTACTAAATCTGTGTGCATTGCCAAATCCACGTTTTTTGCATACAGCAAGTGATTGGGAAATCCTAGTTTTTCCCCTAGATGGCTGTGTTTGGGCTCTAACCACTGATTGTCAAATACTTCAATTTGTACTAAAAAGACTTTTTTTTGCCTCAAACTATTGAGCGCAAAATCCTTTAGTTTCCCATAAAAAGGCTGTGTTTGGCTTTAACCAGTGATTTTCAAGTCCTTCAGTTCGTACTGAAAAGGCATTTTTTTTTCATCAAGCCAGTGATTGTTAAATCCTTCAGTTTCCTCTAAAAAGGCATAATTTTGCTTCAACCCAGTGATTGTCAAATCCTTCAGTTTGTACTAAAAAACGGTGATTGCAAACTGCTTCAGTTTCCAATAAAAAAGCTATGTTTGGCCTCTAAGCAGTGATTTCTAAATCCTTCGTTTTGTACTAAAAAAAAGCTGTGTTTGGCATCAAACAAGTGATTTCCAAATCTGTGTGCATTAGACATGAGTGGGAAATCCTGAGGCCGTGGTGGAAAGGGGAAGGGGAAAAATATAGTTACTAATGGGAGTATACTCTGTGTTTGAGGTGTATGTGGGGTAGGTGCATGCTAATGTTACAGAAATCTGTACTGACCAAACATTGGCTCTTCATATCGCAAGCGAAGTATCAACCTCCGTTACTGGATAGCCTACTACAGTATTTGGCCAGTTTGTTTGCCAGCAGCATAGTGATACGAGTTGTGGATGAGTGCCAGAAAGAACTTATGCTTCAGTTCATGGCAAGCGCTGCATCAAGTGGCCTTTCCTCCAGTTTCTGCTCCTCAACAGCACAAACAGTATATTCCTCAAAGGTGGCGCCCCAATTACCCATGTGTCACCCCATGTCACAACTCTCCAACTGCACAACTGATTGTATGGAAACACAGATGGCCTAATCTGCAGAGACATTCACACATTCTATTCCATGAGCATTGGAGGTCTGCTCCAAAGTTTCACATACTACAGAGGATTATGCCCATAATCTTTTGCATTTAGATGTGGGGGACAGATGAAGTATGGTGCCAGCATGGAGATGATGATGATAATGATGTGCCTCAGATACCCAAAGAGCACCCGCTGTGCGTTCAGGGCAGGAGAGGAGGAGGATTACTCTCATATTAAGAAGTGGGACAACAGAGAGGATGTTGATGTTCGAGATCCCACTTGGAATCAACCCAGAATCATGTAGCTGCGTAGCTCAACAGAGGAGGTGGATGAGAAAGAAGGCAAGGCATTTAGTTGTGTCTTCCCATACAGAAACTGAGGGCTGCAAGCACGACAAGCACTGCATCCTCAGCCACTACTCCGGCTCTGGACAGCAGCAGTTATTAGTCTGCAGTTGTCAGCAGCAGCAAGGGTTGCCTAATGTAGGTCTTTTTTTGACACCATAAAAGATTACCCAACTCATGTTATTTGTCAAGTTTGAAAAAAACTTCAGTAGAGGCAGAAAAAACAACAATTTGACTACTAAATGCATGAAATGCCTCATTTCTCAGCACCGTGCATTTGCATTACTCTGGGAAAATTACTGCAGTATAATAATATAATAATAATAATAATAAAGCTTATTTTATATAGCGCCAACATATTCCGCAGCGCTTTACAATGTAGGGTTAGAGTACAGAAAATATAATACAGTAAGTAATTACAGTAGAGAACAAATACAGTACAATAATTGGATACAAAACAATAGGCATAGAATCAATGTAAAAAGAAAATACAATAAATAAAGCAGGAAATGAAGGTGACCCTGCTCAAAAGAGCTTACAATCTACGACGGGATAGGGGTTGCACAAGGTACAGGGGCTTATTGCACTGATGGTCCAGGCATCTTGAGGAAATGGGGCATAGAGATAAGCTTACATGGATGGTCATTGTACAATCTGTGTAGACCTTTTTGGTTTGGTGGAGTTTATAGAAGAGTAATGTCCAGAGGGATAGCCCATTCACTGTCTACAGTACAAAGGACTTCTATTAGGGAGTATGATAGGCCACCTTAAAAAGATACGTTTTTAGGGATCGTCTGAAGCCATGCAAGTTGTGGATAGTCCTGATTTCTTGGGGTAAAGCATTCCAGAGTTTTGGTGCAGCTCTAGAGAAGTCTTGGAGCCGGGAGTGGGAGGATCGGATTAGTACAGATGTCAGTCGAAGGTCATTGGAGGAACGTAGAGAACGGGTGGGGTGATAGACAGAGATGAGAGAGGAGAGGTAGGGGGGTGCTGCATTGTGAAGAGCTTTGTGGGTGAGAACAAGCAATTTGAATTTGATCCTGTAGTATACGGGCAGCCAGTGCAATGACTGGCACAGAGCAGAGGCATCTGAGTAACGATTGGCCAGATGGGTGATCCTGGCTGCTGCATTAAGGATGGACTGGATAGGAGAAAGTCTGGTGAGGGGAAGGCCGCTTAATAGAGAATTGCAATAGTCAAGGCGGGAATGGATGAGGGCCACGGTGAGGGTTTTTGTTGTTTCCAGGGTGAGAAAGGGGGGACTCTAGAGATATTCTTCAGGTGTAAGCGACAGGAGCGGACGAGACATTGTGTGTGGGAGGAGAAGGAAAGAGCGGTGTCAAACATAACACCCAGACAGCGAGGCTGCTGCCTAGGCGTTATCGTGGTGCCACAAACTGAGAGAGAGATGTCCGATTTAGGGAGGTTAGTGGATGGGGGGAGCAGAAGAAGTTCAGTTTTGGAAAGGTTTAGTTTCAAATAGAGAGTGGACATGGTATTGGAAACTGCAGCTAGACAGTCATTGGTATTCTTTAATACCGCAGGGGTAAGGTCAGGGGCTGAAGTGTATAGTTGTGTGTCATCAGCGTAAAGATGGTACTGAAAGCCAAATCTGCTGATGGTCTGTCCAATCGGGGCAGTGTAGAGAGAGAAGAGGAGAGGGCCAAGGACTGAACCCTGAGGGACCCCAATAGTGAGGGGAAGAGGGGAAGAAGTGGAGCCAGCAAAAGATACACTGAAAGAGCAGTCAGAAAGATAGGAGGAGAGCCAGGAGAGAGCAGTGTCCTTTAAGCCAATGGAGTGCAGCATAGAGAGTAGGAGCTGATGGTCGACAGTGTCAAAAGCTGCAGAGAGATCAAGGAGAATAAGCAGAGAGTGGTCACCATTACGTTTTGCTGTCAGAACGTCATTGGTCACTTTGATGAGGGCAGTTTCTGTAGAGTGAATGGGGCGGAAACCAGACTGTAATGGGTCTAGCAGAGAGTGAGCGGAGAGGTAACGGGTGAGGCGGGAATAGACCAGGCGCTCCAGGAGTTTAGAGATGAAGGGGAGATTGGAGACAGGTCTGTAGTTATTTGTGCATGATGGGTCGAGAGTGGTTTTCTTTAATAATGGAGTAATGATCGAGTGTTTGAAGGTGGAGGGGAAGATGCCAGAAGAGAGGGAGAGATTGAAGATTGTGGTTAAGTGAGTGGTGACGACTGGAGAGAGGGACTGGAGCAGGTGTGAGGGAATAATAATAATAATAATAATAATGATAATAATAATAATAAATATAATAATACCCACTACATGTGGAATGAGTGACAGCCCCTCAGCTGTTACGGAAGTGGACACACCTGCCTGTTTACACTGATCCCAGACACAGAGCACACTTGGTTGTCAACCCATCATTACATCTCCACATGCCCCTTCATCACAGTGCAGCAGTTTGTCAGGTACACTCCACCCTTTGTCAGCAGCCAGCCCTCAGTCCCATAGTTGTGGTCATGGAAATTATGATTTCTTCCTACACATCTCAAAGCAAAGACCTTGAACTTGACCATTGCTAATTTGTTGGCCACAGAAATGCTGTCTTTCCACGTGGTGGATTCAGATGGTTTCCAAAATCTGATGGCTGTCGCAGCCCTCAGTATCAGTTGCCCATTTGCTATTACTTCTCAAAAGAAAAATGTGCCTGTGCAGCATAAGCATTTTGCATACAACATGACCCATTTCTTGAGAAACTGTGTATGACAGGGTGCATATCCCAACTGACACTAAGAAAAATGGCATTGGACATTACATTTTGCTCACTGGGCACTGGGTGACTCTGGTGACTGCAAGGCCAGACGGGGAAAGGGCTACATCTGAAGTTTTGAAATTCTTAAGACTTTTGGGACAAACCTTTGCATGTACCTCTTCATCCACTTTATTCTCCCTTCTTCATCTCCTACAGGACCTCCAGCTGCACCCTTGACCTCTCCCTTAAAGGTTGCAACAGTTCAGACAGAAGCCCCCAAACTTTCATACTGTGCTGCCAGGGCTCACCACCATTAGGCAGTGTTGAAACTCAAATGAATTGGAGATGTGAGTCACACAGCTGAAGAGTTGCGGACAGCTATGCAAGTCAAATTTCAGCAATAGCTGTGTCCACTAAACCTGGAGGGTAGGGAAGGCCATGTGATAACAGTGCAAATCTAATGGCGGTCCTACCCCGGAGCATACTCACGTCCTCAAACTTGTTGTCTAGCAATGTCTATGCCACTATAATGGCCTGGAAGAGCTGCTTCATGGTCACTTTGTACTCACTTCTTCCATTGTAACCCCGCGGTTAATCAACTAGCATTGCTACAGAGGTATTTCAGACAACCGGTTAACCGTTAAATGTGCAATCCAAGAAAGATGAAAGAAGTTCCAGTGAGGACAGGAAGGGTTAATCCAGTTAAAATATGTACTTTATTGTCTTCATGCTAAAACATGTTGTATGCAGGTAGCTAGATCATCCATGGATTCATAGATCCAAGAATAAGACATAACTGTTGAAACGCATGGGATTTGCTCTGTAGCTGGGGTCATCTAACTACCTGCATACAACAGGTTTAGCATGAAGACAATAAAGTACATGTTTTAACTGGATTAACCCTTCATGTTCTCACTCAAACTTCTTTCTTTTTTCTTGGATTGCAATACATCCGGACGACTCCATGCGAGGCAGCACTGGGACAGGCTGGCCGGGAACAAAAGGGCTGAGCTGAATTTCATTTTCTTGTTTAATATGCAATGTGCCAAGACAGTGGAATTCCACTCTGCACATGTTGCAGCAGCAACAAGCCTGGGCGCAGGATGTCATGACGTGTACAGTGACTCAAAGTGAGTCGTATGTGGTACAAATGACGTTTGCTAAGTGGGCACAGATCAAGGACTTTTACAACCTTCTGCATGGTTTTGAAATGACTACTAGGATGGTTAGTGCTGATGATGCCATTTTCAGCATCACTATTCCCGCCATCAACATGCTGGAGCAATCTTTGAAAAATCTGCTGGAGGAGGTGATGGTACCAAAAGAAAAGGAGGAAGAAGAAGAGGAGGACACGGAAATTATATCAATATCTCAAAGGTCTGGTTTCTCGACACATAGCTGGGTGGCATGGCAGGGTGAAGTGAGCAACAGGCAGGGTCTCATGGTATTGGAGAAAGTGGTAGTTAATGTTCAGGAGCCGAGGGGCCAATGGAGGAGGATGAAGATGAAGAGGTGATGAGCACAGAACAGCAAGGAAATGAGGAAGAAACTATTTCCATTTCTGTTGTCCGAGGTTGGTGAGAGAGGATGAAGCTCGATTTTTATGCCGCCACCAACACAACAAAGACTTGAGCCTAATGAATGAATCAGAAACATAAGCGCCTTCTTGCTACATTATCTGCAACATGATGCCCATATCATTAGGATTCGAATTAGCGATGAATACTGTGTTGTCACATTGTTGGATCTGCACTACAAAAGTAAATTTAACCAGATGCTTCCTGCCTTGGTCAAGGACACCCACATGCTGAAGTATCAAAAAAAGCTGGTACACAATCTTAGGACTCAGTTTTTCCAACACAGCAGTGAGGAACACAGTCCGCACCGCAGAACTACACTTCTAACCCAGAAAACGTCGAGTCATCAGCATAGAAACATTAGCAGCAGCAATGTAACTGTCAAAAGCAATTACTGGGAGTCCTTTGACCAATTTTTTTTTAAACCAGCTTGTCCACCGTCAGAACTGATTACAAGTCTGACAGGGTGAAGCATTGGAGAGGATGGTGAAGGGAACTCTCGAGCTCAATATTCATGCCATCAGGGGGTGTTTTAACCTTTTTTCATTTTGGGCTTCAAAAATAGAGGAGTGGCCTGAGCTCGCCAGTCACGCCTTGTAGGTTTTGTCATGCCCGGCAACCTGTGTTCTCTCATAACATGTCTTCAGCACTGGTGGTGTCCTGATGAACAAGGCCATCCGGATGTCCCCTGAAGTGTAAACTGCCTACCTTTCATCAAATTGAACAAGTCATGGATCTCCAAAGTCTTTTTCACCCTAGTGGCAGGCTGGGCAGATTTGGTGATGTTGTACTTTTTAGCTTTCTCCATTCATGTCGCCATTATGCAATTTTTATTCTGGGTCAATTGATGCAACTTTGTGGTATCTGACCCTAATTTTTTTTAAATGTGGAGACTCTTGCTGGACTCTTCTTGTGAGTCTCTTTCTTCTCTATTTCTCAAAATTTGTAGGGCTCCCTGAGTATGATGCATACATGTGTCACTCATCCGCCTGTTACTAATGAATGTTTAACCTTGAAATGCTAGACCAGACCCTTTTCCAGACCCTCTGTCATGCATGCAGACTTTGCCTTTACACAATTTTTCTTCTGGGTCAATTAATGCTACTTTGGTGATGTCTAACCCGAATTTTTTGAAGTGTGGAAACTCTTTTTGGGGTCTCCTTCTCTTCTGTTTCCTGAATTTAGTAGGGCTCCCTTAGCACGATGCCTACACATGTCACTCATCCCTTGTTACTAATGAATGCTTAACCTTGAAATGCTAGGCCACACCCTGTGCCATACACGCAGACTTCAGCATTATACTGATTTTATTCTGGGTCTATTGATGCCACTTTGGTGGTATTTGGCCCTAGTTTTTTTTAAATGTGGAGACTCTTCTTGGGTTGTCTTTGTTGTGTGTTTTGTGAATTTAGCAGGGATCTCTGAGCATCATGCCTACACATGTCACTGACCAACCTTAATCCTTCTTCCTGTAGAATCTCTGTGAACCTATTTCTTGTGAAACCCCAGGGTGGTGGAGCATATAATATATTGGAATGGTTGATTGAGGTATGAGGACCCCCTGCCCAATAGGCCTATACACGTGACTGTATAAAATCCAGGACCTACATTAAGTCTTGACTTTTGCACTTTCTTCCACCCCTGTGTTTTGCTGTGGACCTGCCTGCTGATAGGTGTGCAACTTGAAATGACAATCCAAAATAAGAAGTAAAGATTGGGCACTCACCAACATAAAAAGATCTTTTATTGGCATAAGAAAAGTGATATCAAGCTCGCCGGGATCAAGTCACAGGCGTCAGGGAATGACACAGAGACCCTCCAGATGATGGCTGTTTCATGTAGGAATGCACTTCAACGGGTCCAGGCTCAGTTCCAGTGGGCTGAATGTCAATTGTCTTGTGCCAAAAAAGGATCTTCGTTACTTCAGTGCATGCCCCCTCTTTCCTTCTTAAGTTGGACTATATATGTGACTCACCTAGCTGACTAATTTTTCTGGCACTACTCTGTGAAACTAATACAAAAATTTTAGTCCTGAGGATAGTGGAGCATAAAATTTATTGGAGCGGTTGCATGGGTTACGAGGGCCCCCTGCCCAATAGGCCCACATGTGCCACTCATACCGATCTTTCTGAGCAATGTTTAACCCTGCTGTTCTGTTCGGGTCTACAATTCACTAAAAATGTTCAATTCATTTTTGACCCTGCCTATTAAATTCTTAATTTTTAGCTAATTTAAGTGTTTTATTTGAATATCTGTTGCATTATTATACCGTATGTGAACATGGTTGTTCATAAACAAATGAAAAGCTAAATCAAAAACTTCAAATTTGGTTATTTTTGACCAAACAAAACAGCAGGGTTAACCTTCAAATGTTAGGCCGGCCCTGTTCCAGACCCTGTTCCATGCATGCAGAATATGCCGTTACACAATTTTTGTTCGAGTTCTATTGATGCCACTTTAGTGGTATCTGGCCCTAATTTTTTGAAATATGGAAATTTGTATTGTGGTGTATTGTGTATTTTGTGAATTTAGCAGGTCTCTCTAAGCACCACACCTACACTTGTCACTCATCTTCCTGTTCTTCCTTAATGTTGAAGCTTGAAATACTGAGCAGGTCTTGTTCCATGGACCTATAATAAACAATGATGAACTTTTTAACTCTGGACAATAGATGGCACTTTTCCTTGTGTCTGTCCTTAATTTGAGCTGTTTTGGCAGCTTTTGTTCCCCTTTTAAAGTGTTTTCTATGCCCTTGATTTTGCCGCCCATTGATTTGAATGGGGTTTGGAAGTTTGGCAAACTGTTCGCCAAACTATTTGGCACACATGTGCCTGTGCGGTGAACTGAACCGAACCCAACTTCAAAATCTTTGCTCATCTCTTATCCTGAGTCCCAAAACCTGAAACAATAGCAAAGAATGATATAGTCAGCTCACCCTTTTAGTAGAGTTCTCTAGGAGTCCTGGAGCAGAGCTAGGCTCTCCAGAGCTGTATGCAGGGCGATCAGTGTCCTGGAACATGTGCTGTGTCTTTGTCTTCTTTGGTGTGTATCCACAAGGGATACAGGGGACTGTCCTGGTCATCAATATTGCCTTTTCAGCTGGAGTGGTCAGATCAGAACTTCCATGGGATACTCCCCTCCATTGTATTTTAAACCACTTCCACAAATTATTATTATTATTATTTATTATTACAGCACCATTAATTCCAAGGCGCTTTACATATGGAAAGGGTATACAAAGACAAGTTCAAGGTACATGGACAACATATGGCACACTCATATACAGATGTGTAACTAGAGTCTGGTGGGCCCTGGTGCAAAATTCAGACCTTTCTCCCCCCCCCACGTGCACGCACACGTTGGTGAGATGTATGGGCCCCATGTGAAGGCCACGTTACACACACAGATATCTGTTCAGATATTGGTCACAGATCTCTGGTTTCAGTGAAATCATGGACACATTTTCCATTTTGTGGCTGTGTATAATGGAACAATGTGTCCATGATTTCACTGCAACCAGAGATCTGTGACCAATATCTGAACAGATACCTGTGTGTGTAACGTGGCCTTAACGTTCTAAGTTCTTTAAAGACTCACAAATTGACGCTCTCCCCTTCATTATGTATTAATGCCCCTCATCGTGTTATATATGATCATCCTACTGGAATATGGAGCTTATCCTTTCATATATGTCTCCCATCTTGCTAAATATGGTCCTCCTCTGGAATATAGCCCTTATTGTGGAATATATGTCTCCCATCATGGTTTGTATGGTCTTCCTTCTCCCATCACAACTAGTCCCTCCTATTATTATAATGCATCCCCATATTCCTCCATATATTAAAATATACCCCCATGGTCCTCCATGTATTATAATGCATCCTAAAGTCCCCCATTCATAAGGTAGTCCCAATAGCATCCAATTATTATAATGCACCCCCATTATCCTACATATGGAAGCCTCATAGTCTTCCATATAGTATAATACAGACTCACAGCCTTCCATATAGTATAATACAACCTCACAGCCCTCTATACAGTATAATGCAGGTCAGTTCTGCATGTAGTGCAGCCTCTATAGTGAAGCCTTATATATGCAGCCTCATAGCTCTCCATATAGTACAACCTTATATCTCTCTATATAGTGCAGCCTTATATATGCAACCTCAAAGCTCTCCATATAGTGCAGCCTTATATCTCTCTATATAGTGCATTATATATGCAGCCTCATAGCCTCTCTATATGGTGCAGCCTTATATATGCAGCTCAGCCTCCATAATGCAGTATATATGCAGCCATAGCCTCTATATATGATGCAGCTTCATATATGCAGCCTCATAGCTCTCCATATAATGCAGTCTTATATATGCAGCCTTGTAGCCTCTCTATATGGTGCAGCCTCAACTTTTAATGTCAGCCTCATATATGCACTCATAGCTCTTCATAGTAGTCTTATATATGCAGCTCACAGCCTCTCTATATGTGCAGCCTCATATATGCAGCCTCATAGCCTTCTATAGGTAGCCTCATTGCCTTCTATATGATGCAGCAATATAGCGCTCACAGCCTCCTATATGGTGCAGCCTCATATATGCAGCCTCATAGCTCTCCATATAGTGCAGTTCATATGCAGCACACGCCTCTTATATGATGCAGCCTCATAATGCAGCCTCATACTCTCCATATGGTATTATGTGCAGCCTCTCCTCACTATAGTGCAGTCTGCCCCTCTATATGGTGCAGCCCCATCCCTCTATATGGTGTAGCTATAGCCCTCTTAAGGTCAGCCATATTTACCTCATGGCTCTATATGGTGGGTTATAATGCAGCCTTATATATGCAGCCTCATAGCTTTTCTATATGATACAGCCTCATAACTCTCCCTATAGTATAATTCACCCTCTCCTCCCCCCATAATTCTCTGGCCACCGAGCACTCACTTACTTGAAAAAAAAAGAATATCTGTTCTCACCTCTCCCTGTTTCCCCGCTGCTCTGGTCTCCTTGCTGAAGAGAAGACTCAGGAGGCAGCACCAGACTGCTGTATGTGTTCCACACAGTGGAACGCATAATGAAAGAGGAAGAGAGGGGTGGAAGCAGCAGGAGGCTCCCCCCTCCCCTCCTCTCCCTGACACATGGGCCCCATAGCGGTGTGTGCTACCGATCCTATTTTAAGTATATACACGGATTTAAACTTTGTCTGTCTGCAAATCACTGTATTAAACTTTTGAATTATTTAGCATACAAACAATAGTTTGAATCCATTTTATTTTGGTGCTCATATACATGATTTTCGTGGTGTTCAAATATACAAACTTGTGAAAGGAAGTAAAAAAGACATTAAACGCTAACTAAGGCTAAGTTCACATTTGCATTTGTATCCCACTTGGCTTGCAATCTGTTTTTGACAGCATTGAAACAGATGTGCTTTTTTCCCCATATGGTTCCATTATAAGAACGGATCCAAACGCTGTGAACACGCACCGCTAAATGGCATTTGCGTTTTGCAAATGCACATGAAACGTTCCTGGGGATGGAACCCTATGGGGAAAAAATGCATCTGTTTCAATGCGTTTTTAGACACAAATGCTGTCAAAAACGGATTGGAAGCCAAATGGATTACAAATGCAAATGTGAAAAGGAACTAAAAAGAGGAAGCTCCTGCAATCACACCAGAGATCTGTATTCTTTATTTTTATGAAAAAACTAAACTTAGACCAGACGAGTCTTTCCTCAGTCCTAGAGATATGCCTGTTGGGTCATTATGCATGTAGACAGTCATCTAGGAGAATCTCCTACTCTTTAGTCTGTGATCATTTTTATCCAACCAGTGGAGGACATATTTAGGCAATACATAGATCTGTATTTCATCAAGGGCCACTATTCTGAGACAAGCTGGATATAACATGTCATATGGTAGTTCCAATGATCTCAATCATTTCTTAACTGCGATGTATTACATCCTTTGTTTTTTGAAAGTAGACAAAAAATCGGAAAAGAAAGAGTTCTTTCTATCCTCATTGGTAACTGCCTAGTCATCACTTTTACTGTCACCAAAAGATCTCAACAAGTTAACTTATGGTACAGCCTTTCCTCTGGAGTCAGGCTGAGGTTAGTGAGCTAGGTTATTATGACTTTTACAGGATTGTTATATAATTGAGTCAGGGGCTTAGTAATGTTGTGTCCTCTCACATCCTATAGTAGGCCACGCCCCCAAGGAACATACTGCAAAACACTAGCACTGCAGTATATAGAACAAATATTAAAATGTTCAAAGTTACAGTCACCTAACAGGACTTAAAAAAAAAAGTACTAAGAAAAAATATGTTTATATAAACATGAAAAACAAAAATGAAAACACTTTCCTCTTAAAAAAATTAATCATAAACAAATAAAAGAGCGGGGCGGGTAGTCCAGGCAGGAGACAGCGATTACCAGAGAGAGGACAGCCCTCCCGAACCTTTTCAGGAGTCATTTACATACCGCATGGGAGAGAATAAGGGCCACTTTACACACATCAACTTCTGTGACCAACTTCTGAACAGATCTCTGGTTGCAGTGAAATCATGGACACATTGTTCCACTTTGTGACTGTGTACAAAATAGAACAATGTGTCCATGATTTCACTGCAATCAGAGATCTGTTCAGAAGTTGGACACAGAAGTTGATGTGTGTAAAGCGGCCCTAAAAAAGTGTATTTCTGAGGTATGTAGGGGGACGTCTTGGCATATAGATGGGTGAAAAGAACCCCAATTACATCATGTTACAGCTGGTGGGCACAGTTTAGAATGAACAAAGGGGGTGACAGATTCCCTTTAACTAAAATGCTGCAGGATTTCAGAGAAAAACATTCTTTCATAGTGTCCAAGTACCAAGCTACGCAGGTCACTAGGGTCCCTTGTGACATCTCTCTACCCACTGTTAAGGTACCGTCTCACGCGGCAATTTTGCTCGCAATTTCATTGGCAATTTGCAGTGAAATCATGGACATATTGTTCTATCTTGTTGCCGTGTACAAATGTAACAATGTGTCCATGATTTCACTGCAACCAGCAAATTGCCAGTGAAATTGCTAGCAAAATTGCTGCGTGTGACGGTACCTTAAGTGACTGACTGGTCTATCTGTAAGCAGGGAAACACCTGTCATCAGTGTCAGACTGGGGCAGCAGGGCCCCCCAGTAACACTGACTCTGAGGGCCCACTGAACAGCTACATAAAAATAATACATTCATAAGTTTTCCTATGTGTTTGTATGATAATATGTTGGGTAGGTTGTAAAATGTTAATGATGAGATGCTTCTTTTATCTTTAACTAGTGAAACAAGTGTATTGTGTCAATTACTGATCATGTTGGGGAGGTAAGGCCGGCTTCAGACTGCGTGTCTGATCCGATCCGTAGCTGTCCGCTTGAGGCAGACAGCCGCGGACCGGATCAGCACACAGGACTAGGGGCTATTATGCCCTCCGATCCTGTGTGCAGCCGCACGCCGCTGCCCGCGGTCCTCACCTTTTAGCAGCAGGAACTGCGTGCGGCTGCACACAGGATCGGAGGGCATAATAGCCCCCAGTCCTGTGTGCTGATCCGGTCCGCGGCTGTCTGCCTCAAGCGGACAGCTACGGATCGGATCAGACACGCAGTCTGAAGCCGGCCTAAGTGATGAATTGCTGCAAAGGGGCCCACCAGAGTATTCTCCGGTTCTCCGGTGGGCCAGTCCAAACCTGCCTGTCACTCAACTGGAGCGGCTAGTTATGGTAATTTTTTTCTTAGAAACATGCATGGCTGAAGTCATACAGCCAGTGTCTGATACATGCTACCTGTAATGTATCAAGCTTAAGTTAATTTGATGTAGTACCTTCTATGCCTCTTTCTTTTCTTGGTGCCTCATTTACATGCATGGTAATGTGTGGTGTATTTTTTGCATTCTGTCCCCACTGAATACATGCAAAAACTGTCATATCCGACCATGCTTTGAAAAACTTTTAATAACAGTGTGACAAATGTCCCTCGCATCGCATAATTATAAATTATAGGTACTGGTTGATAAATGTCATCACTCTATAAAATATCCCGTACCGAGCTGTCTCACTGTAGCGGCTATCACTAACCTCTGTGACCGTACGATACACTATCATTAAGTTCACATCTACTCCTGTGTCTGGCCATGTCTGCTGAACTTTCATTTGTCTGACTGCTGCGAAAAAACTGAAAATATTATGTATATCTAGATTTGACGGGGTGAGCAGCATCTGATAAGAATTTAGTCATCAAGCGAACACCCTGGATCTAGAAGCAAGTGGAAGAGAAAGAGACATATTCATGGAGATAATAGAATTCAGTCAGTTTTCATTGCTATCAAATCCTCGGCATTCGGTCCTCATTATCTATTCCACACTTGCTCTATTTCTCCCTGTTTTTAAAGTCACCAGCCAATGAGATAAGATGCCGCCTGTCACTTTTTATCACTTAACAAGTAGAGCTAGTCAAAAGCAGGACTTGCCAACTGAAAATCAACATGCTGTAGGCTTTTTCTTTTCTTTTCTAATCCTTTGAACATATGTGTTGTGTAATTGCCACTATATTTTTTCATCTGTTTTGTGCCTATGGGTCCTGATAGGTATGTACTTGTAGAAAACGCTCAAATGCTGGCACTATTGTCTGACATGCTGTAGATCTCTTTGCTACGAATGTTCTTATTCTCCGTTATATGTCAGTGCTTGCAGAATAATGTACTAAGCATGGATTTTATTTACAGATGTGGCCTTTCTTAAAATGATAGATATTACAATGGTGGAAAGTATCCTGATGCTGAAAAGTATGACTCCAAAGTTAAAGGGCCCATTCCACACAACGATATCGCTAACAATATAGTTGCAACGTCACTGTTTTTGTGATCTTGCAGTGATGTCAAAACGACATCGCTGTGTGTGACATGTATCACCGATAATGTCAGCACGCATCGGCGCGTGTGACAGGGGCCAAACGAACAGTGATAAGCAGAGTAGGCTGGTAACCATGGTAAACAGTGGGTATCTAGGTAGCGCCTAGTTACCTGATGTATAGCCTGGTTATCAGCCTTCTTCGCTTACAGGCTGGTATCCAAGGTAGACAGTGGGTAACAAGGGACAGCGCTGTCCCTAGTTACCCGCTGTGTACCTTGGATACCAGCCTCTACGCGAAGAAGGCTGATAACCAGGGTATATGTCGGGTAACTAGGCGCTGCACGCTGCCTAGATACCTGCTGTTTACCATGGTTACCAACCTGCTCCACTTATCACAGCCTGGCAGCGGGAGCTAGACATCGTGGAAAGAATATTTGATTCTTTTCCACGATGTCGCTGGTCTGCCTGTGTGACAGCTCACCAGCGATCAGTTCATGATGTGGCAGCGATCCACATTGTTGGTCGGATCGCTGCCACTTCGCAGCATGTAACGGGGCCTTAAGAGTTTAGTTTAGACAGCACCTTTCACCTATTTTAGCATGTTACAGGTATATCTCAATGAATTTGCATATCATCAAAAAGTTAACTTTTTTAAGTAGTTCAGTACTAAAAATGAAACGCATATATTATATAGAGTGGTTACAAACAGAGTGATCTATTTCAAGTGTTTATTTATGTAAATGTTGATGATTATAACTTACAGTCAATAAAATCCCAAAGGTCAGTATCTCAAAGAATTAAAGTAGGGAATTGAAGGGTTAACAAATGTGCTGCCATATTCCACTAGACATCAAAGGGGAATATAATATGTCCTGAAAAATGGCAATATGATATTGATTTGTCTTGAGAAAAGAGCCAGGGAGCCCTGAAACACGTTGACTAATAAATCAATATTATATTCACCCTTTGATGTGTCGTGGAATAAGGCAGTGCAGTTTTTAACCCTTCATTCTCCCTGCTCTGTATACACCATGCTTGGGACTGCAGCAGCGGTGATATGCTTTTATAGTGGTTGTGACTCTCACAACCACACAAGGTGAAGCCTCTGATACCTATTTAGGTAATATTTTATCTCTCAGACCCTTCATCCTCCATATTTTAATTTTCTGAAATAATGATGTTTGGGTTTTCAATGGCTGTAAGCCAAAATCATCTACATTTACAGAAATGAACACTTAAAAAAAGATCACTTTGTAATGGCTTTAATATATGTTTCACTTCATGTATTGACGGAAATTATTTAACTTTTTGATGATATTCTAATTCATTGAGATGGTCTTGTAAATTGGCCATATCATGGCTAAACATATTTGTTATTTTTTCATTTCTCATCTGTGAAGGGGTGTGCGACAGAGCAGGAAGGGACACCAGGCCGATGATCAATCCAATGAGATTTATTGAACAGGGAAAATGGAACAGCACAAATTCTGCCGAGTCCTCACTGAGTGCACAACAGCAAAACAAGTCCGGGGCGCCACCTGGAAATCCAACACCAGAGAAAACGTAGAAGTAATCCTTGAAAGAAGTCAATGGTTTCAACAGATGAGGGACACAACACAACCTTACAGGATAGCAAAGATCCCAGCTGCTTGTACGTCAGCACACACTGAACTGACTGATCCCAAAACATGAGTGTATTGTCCAGTGCCAGTGGATTCACCCCAGGAGGGGAAGGGTTCACACCCACTTTTGAATGGTTTGCTCCAGTCAGAAGATTCTAGAACTTATGACTTCATTCTGTCAGGTTATCTATTGGAGTCAGCTCCTGCTGAGAAGGACAAAGAGAGAATCCCCCACTAGCTGTAGTACAGGAACACAGGCCGGGGTAAGGGACATATTGTTACACAGGTTACATTAAATTGCATAGTATACATGAATACAGGCCAGGGGAAGGTACACACTGTTACAACCCCTTCCCCAGTCAATTTGTGTACGGACTAGTGACCTCTATGTCACTTGTCATGTACACATAGTCATAGTGGGACTTACACTCAGCTACATGCAGCCACAAATTGGCATTGTAGCTCTCCCACATCATTGCCCAGTAGAACATCTGCAGGTAGGCCACCCATCACCCCAAACACACATCGCCTGACCCCAAACCCAAAGTTCATATCCACAGTGGCTTTAGGAATAGTCCTCCATTTGCCACCAGCCAGTTCAATGACAATCCCAGATCCTTTATGGATCACCTCAGGCTGAACCACTTGGGGATCAGCCAGCGTGAGGAAAGCCCCCAAGTCGCAAAACCCAATAAGTCTCGGTCCATTCAGCACGACGTCCTGCAAATGCTTACCCCGATGATCAGAAGTCATCATAGCTGCAGGCCGTACCCCATAAACCCCTAGTGGTGCAACATAGGTGGGTGAGGCACTAAGCCAGTCCTCACATAGTGGTGACATGTTTTCCTCCATGGCACTTGGCTGTACATATTTAACAATCCAATTGGGTGCAGGATCATTTCTCATGTGACCAGCTTGGCAGAAGGTTTGCAGATGCCCAGGCTGCCCACATCTATAACATCTGCTATGTGTCTCACTGCTTCTAAGGTGCCCTCTTGGCTGGGGGTAAGGGAACCTGGAGGCCGATATCCACTAGAAGGTGCAGGAGGTGATTGTTGGACTTGAGGATGACTCCTCCACTGGATAGCTGGGAATGTGACCTGCAGATGCTTGCGATGCCCACAACCATAAAACCTGCGCTCTCTACTACTTTCTCTCATTGTTGTATTCCAGAAGACACAGTAGAAGCAATTGGAGGCAAATTCCCATGGGTGTCAGCATGAGGTGGTGGCTTTGGGGAACAGTGAACAATGGGGACAGAAGGACAAGGGGACACCGGTGTTGGCGAGACTGTAGTCCTCTCTCCATCCTCCAGCAAATACCTCCACTGAGGCTTGATGGTGAGAGCCTCATCAGCTTGATTGGCAACTTGCTCCACTGTTGCTGGTCTCCTCTGACGCACTCATATCTGGATCTCAGTAGGGCACTTGGCATAAAACTGCTCTTTTAGGATGACCTGGAGGAAGGTCTCAAAAGATAATGCTCCTTCTCCCTCCAGCCAGTGATGGCATACTTGTTTGAGCCTGAGGGCATACATCTTGATGGACACAACCCTATCACAGGCTAAAGTATGGAACTGAGTCTTGTAAGTGTCTGGAGTTACAGCAGAATGTTCTAGAATGGTCTGTTTTATCTCCCCATACTCACAGTTCCATTGGGATCCATAGCTCTATAGGCTTCAGCTGCTCCACCTTGTAAGTGCCCCACCAGATGTCAGACTCACTATCTTTCTGTGAATTCCATTAATTGGCATTGTTGCTCAAAGTTCTGGAAGAATCCCTCAATGTCCCCTGCAGCCTCATTGAATGGCTTAAAGTCCTTGCGGGATACTTTTTGGAATTACCTCATGGTGGGTGATGTGGTTACTGTCTGTCTTCAGCTTCTAGCTGCTTCCACCATGCACTGCCTCTCCTTAGCTCTAAGAATGGCTTCCAGCTTCTCTTCTATGGTGGCCTCATCTCCAAGCAATGCCATCTCCTCCTCATACCACACAACCTACTGACTTTTTGGGTATTTACCTCCATTTCCCTGTGCTGTGGGAATCCTTCCTCAGCACCATCTTGAATGCAAACTCCTTCCAAAGCCTCAATTAGCTGCTCCTTGGAGAGTCCTTTGTAGCCATCTACTAATTCACAGGCCTTTGGTTGTAGGCTCCCCAGAGTCCAGTTTTTGTACTCTGAGGTTCTGGTTCCAGATGTTGATGGGCCTTTGTTCTCCATTCCTTCTCCTGTGATCCCTCCGCTGCCAACCAGTTTGTGATGGGGTGTGTTGTGAATTAATTGGAGCTCCCTCCGGTGGTTGTTGCTGGTGATGCAGCTGACTGTGTGGGCTTCACAGGTGAGGGTGATAATTGGCAATCTGGTTCTTGGAGCATATAATGGTTTGAAGTGGATCAATCCTTGCCAGTTGTCTTTTGTTCACATCTCTCTGGTTTCTTCTGCTCAGTGGAGATCTTTGCAAGATAAAGTGAATGTTTTTTTTATATTTTGTGGCACACTTTTGTGTGCTTAAGGTTCTGCTTATGTTTTGTCTTATTCTGAGCTGTGGGTTTGCTATTTAGTTTGTATATTCGTTTATCTGCTCTCAGATAGGACGTTTTCTTCCTAGGAATTTTACCATTCACTATTATCTGTTATTTCCAGTTCTGCTTGCATTTGATTCATAGAAGTCTGCAGATATAGAGTTCGCCGAGTCTTAGTGACTCAGGGTAATTTTTGTAATATCCGCTGTTGGTGGTTTTATACTGACCGCAATAGTATCCTGTCTTTCCTATATAGCTAGTGTAGCCTCTTTTGCTAAACCTTATACTCTGCCTGTGTTTGTTTTTCTGTCTCTTGTTTCCCAGATAATATCTGTGGGGGGCTTGCTATTTTTTGGGGTTCTGCTCTGAGGCAAGATAGCTTTTCCTACATCCATCTTTAGGAGCAGTTAGTTCTCCGGCTGTGCAGAGGTGTCTTTTCTGGTTAGTTACATCCCACGACTACTTCTAGTTACGGTGTGTAGTCAGGGATTGCGATCAGTACAGTTACCAACGACTTCTATGGAATCTGAATGTTACTCCTGAGTCATCAGTTCATAACAGGGGTGTTTGACAGAGCAGGAAGGGACACCAGGCCAATGACCAATCCAGCGAAATTAATTGAACATGGAAAATGGAACAGCACAAATATGGGTAATTCTGCCAAGTCCGCAATGAGTCCACAACAGCAAAACAAGTCCGGGGACGCCACCCGGCAATCCAATGGCAGAGAAAACATGGAAGTAATCATTGGAAGAAGTCAATGGATGCTTCCATCAGATGAGGGACACAACACAACCTCACTGGACAGCTTCCATAAATCCATACACAGGCGCCAGGGTCTTGACTCAGCGAAGATCCCAGCTGCTTGTACATCAGCACACACTGAACTGACTGATCCCAAAACATGAGTGTATTGTACAGTGCCAGTGGATTCACCCTAGGAGGGGGAAGGGTTCACACCCACTTTTGAATGGTTTGCTCCAGTCAGAAGATTCTAGAACTTATGGCTTCATTCTGTCTTACAGGTTATCTATGCGAGTCAGCTCCTGCTGAGAAGGACAAAGAGACAATCCCCCACTAGCTGTAGTACAGGAACACAGGCCAGGGTAAGGGACACATTGTTACACAGGTTACATGAAATTGCATAGTATACATGAATACAGGCCAGGGGAAGGTACACACTGTTACATCATCCATTGCAGATATATTAGCTTGCAAAGCTTTGTTTCTAATGTATGCTACTCCCAAGGGTGCTTTTCTCACACAGCTAAACTATGTTTTAAGCTTTTTATTTGGGGGGGGGGTGTTTTTTTCTGTTATACGTCCCCTCTATCCCTATGAGCTTATTTCAGAGCAGTGTTTCCCAAACTCCAGTCTTCAGGACCCCCTTCTTCAGGATTTCCTTAGCATTACACAAAAAATGGAATAATTATCAATACATCAAAAATTGACACGTTTTCTCACACCTTTGCTAAACCAAGAATATCTGAACACATGACCTGTTGGGGGCCCTAAAGACTGGAGTTTGGGAAACACTGGTTTAGATACTGATTTTAGTGTGGAAATACTTCTATTAAGTTCTTTCACTCATTTTTACAGATAATATATTTGTAAGGCTGCTTTCACATCAGCGGTTTTTGAAATTCGCAGCAGATGCGGTGAACAAAAACGCATCTGCCGCGATTACCGCATAACCGCTGAACTTGCGGCACAGTTGCGGCAAGCCCCTATGGGGCTTGCGGTAAGGGTGCGGCAAGTGCGGCAAGTGCGGTTTCGGCACTTGCGGCAGGTGTGGCCGCGAAAAAAAACGCGGTCAGCTGCGGTTTTTTTGGCGGCCGCACCTGCGGCAAGTGCCGATACCGCACTTGCCGCACCTGCCGCAAGCCCCCATAGACTTTGTATGGGGCTTGCCGCACCTGTGCCGCAAGTGCAGCAGTTATGTGGTAATCGCGGCAGATGCAGTTTTTTCACCGCATCTGCCGCGATTTAAAAGAAAACGCTGTTTTGAAAGTACCCTAAGATGGTTGAAATTGACCCTTTTATAAATTGCCACCTGATCTTCAGTATAATTAGATCCTGGACTTTGCAGGAATGAACTAAAGAAAATAATCTTTAACCTCTTCATCCCTTGGAAATGTTTTTGTACTTTAATTTATTACATCCCTTCTCTCAATTGCTATAACATTTTTATTTTCCATTAACATTGATTTTTGTAATTTTTTATGAGACAGAACTTTTTATTTTTCCATTGATGGAGATGTATTAGTAATTCATAGTAATTACCATATTTCTAATGGCATGGCATGGTGGTTATTTAATTACCCGTATATACTCGTGTATAAGCCGACCCGTGTATAAGCCGACCCCCTACTTTTGCCCCCAAAACCTGGGAAAACCTATTTACTCGTGTATAAGCCGAGGGTGGACCCCAGCACAGGTATACAGCCCCCAGCAGTGTGGTATACAGCAGCCTACCCAGTGGTATATACAGGTCCCAGCAGTGTTACAGCAGCAGCCCCAGCAGTGTATACAGCAGCAGCCCCAGTGGTGTATACAGCAGCAGCCCCAGTGGTGTATATAGCAGCAGCCCCAGTGGTGTATACAGCAGCAGCCCCAGTGGTGTATACAGCAGCAGCCCCAGTGGAATTATACAGCAGCCCCAGTGGTGTATACATCAGCCCCAGTGGTGTATACAGCAGCCCCAGTGGTGTATACAGCAGCAGCCCCAGTGGTATATACAGCAGCAGCCCCAGTGGTAGTATACAGCAGCAGCCCCAGTGGTGTATAAAGCAGCAGCCCCAGTGGTGTATACAGCAGCAGCCCCAGTGGTACACAGGCGCCCCCCAGGAGTATACAGGCCCCCCCATCTGTAAACAGGGCCCCCCCCTTGCTGCGGTAAACCTGTAAAGTAATAGATGATTATACTTATCCTGTCCCGCCACCGCCATCACGCTCCTAAGCCGCCATCGCGATCTTCCAGCTGCATCCGTCTTCCTCCTCCGGTGTGGGCGCAGGCAATGACGTCATTGTCTGCGCCGGAGGAGGAGGAAGACGGATGAAGCCGGATGCAGCCGGAGGATCGCGATGGCAGCTTAGGAGCACGATGGCGGCGGCGGGACAGGATATGTATAATCATCTATTACTTTACAGGTTTACCGCAGCAAGGGGGGGGGCCCTGTATACTGATAGGGGGGCCTGTATACTCATGGGGAGGGCGACTGTGTACCACTGGGGCGTATGACTCGCGTATAAGCTGAGGGGGGTACTTTTCAGCCCAATTTTTGGGCTGAAAAACTCGGCTTATATGCGAGTATATACGGTAATGCCACTTTGGCGTACATACGATATATTAATTAGTTTTCATTTATATTTTCAAGAGAAGTGTGATAACCAAAACATCAATTCTTGTGTGTCAATTAATTTTCTTTACAGCATTTACAAAACAAGTTGATTACTTTTATATACTGTCATATGAAAAAGTTTGGGCACCCCTCTTAATCTTACTCATTTTTTTTTGTTTAAGATTGGGTTTTTGCACCAGCTATTTCAGTGTGATATATGTAATAACTGATGGACACAGTAATATTTCAGGATTGAAATGAGGTTTATTGCACTAACCAAAAATGTGAAATATGCATTATTTCAAAATTTGACAGGTGTCAAAGTATGGGCACCCTACTGATTTTCATGATTTCAATACTCCTAACTACTTTTTACTGACTTACTGAAGCACTAAATTGGTTTGGTAACCTCATTGAGCTTTGTACTTCATAGCCCGCTGTATCCAATCATGAGAAAAGCTATTTCAGGTGTCCACTTGCAAGTTGTTCTCCTATTTGCATCTTCTCTGAAGAGTGGCATCATGGGCTCCTCAAAACAGCTCTCAAATGATCTTAAAAAAAAGATTGTTTAACATAGTTGTTCAGGGGAAGGATACAAAAAGTTGTCTCAGAGATGTAACCTGTCAGTTTCCACTGTGAGGAACATAGTAAGGAAATGGAAGACCACAGGGACAGTTCTTGTAAAGGCCAGGAGTGGCAGACCAACAAAAATATCAGAAAGGCAGAGAAGAAGAATGGTGAGAATAGTCAAGAACAATCCACAGACCACCTCCAAAGACCTGCAGCATCATCTTGCTGCTGATGGTGTCACTGTACATCGGTCAACAATACAGCACACACTGCACAAGGAGAAGCTGTATGGTAGAGTGATGCGAAAGAAGCCGTCTCTGCATGCATGCCACAAACAGAGTCGCCTGAGGTATGCAAAAGCACATTTGGACAAGCCAGTTTCACTTTGGAAGAAGGTCCTGTGGACTGATGAAACAAAGATTGAGTTGTTTGGTCATACAACAAGGCGTTATGCATGGCGCCACAAAAACACAGCATTCCAAGAAAAACACTTGCTACCCAGTGTCAAATTTGGGGGAGGGTCCATCATGCTTTGGGGCTGTGTGGCCAATGACGGCATCGGGAATCTTGTTAAAGTTTCCACTCAGTATCAGCAGATTCTTGAGAATAATGTTCAAGAATCAGTGACAAAGTTGAAGTTACGCCGGGGATGGATCTTTCAGCAAGACAATGATCCAAAACACCGCTCCAAATCTACTCAGACATTCATGCAGAGGAACAATTACAATGTTCTGGAATGGCCATCCCAATCCTCAGACCTGAATATCATTGAACATCTGTGGGATGTTTTGAAGCGGGCTGTCCATGCTCGGTAACCATCAAACTTAACTAAACTGGAAATGTTTTGTACAGAGGAATGGTCAAAAATACCTTCATCCAGGATCCAGGAACTCATTAACAGCTACATCAAGCGACTAGAGGCTGTTATTTTTGCAAAAGGTGGATCTACTAAGTATTAATGTCACTTTTCTGTTGAGGTGCCCATACTTTTACACCTGTCAAATTTTGAAATAATGCATATTTCACATTTTCGGTTAGTACAATAAACCTAATTTCAATCCTGAAATATTACTGTGTCCATCAGTTATTACATACTAGCTGTGAGCCCGATGCAAATGCATCGGGATTCTAGAACGTGCATTAATTTGATTATAGTAGTTATAGCTGGTGTGAGGACTTTTCGGGGGGGTGTGAATAGTTATTCGGGGGGGTGTGAATAGTTTTTGGGGGGGGTCCAATACTTTTTTGGGGGGTCCAATACTTTTGGGGAGGTCCAATACTTTTTTTGGGGGGTCCAATACTTTAATATATTTTTTTTTTTTTTTTTTTATCATTATTTTTTATTTTATTATTTATATTTTTTTTTTTACTATTTTATTTATTATTAAATTTATTTATTATTTTTTTTTTCAGTGTATTTATTTGTATTAAAATTATTTTATTTTATTAAAAAACCGCATCTGCGGCGCGGTTGCGGTAATCCCCATACAAAGTATAGGGGGACTTGCGGCAGGTGCGGCAAAACCGCACTTGCCGCACCAGCCGCAAGTCCCCCTATACTTTCTATGGGGATTACCGCAACCGCGCCGCAACTTGCACTTGCGGCGCGGTTGCGGTAATCCTTATGGAAGCGGGCACTCAGGGTTTAGCAGAGTATACAGTGGCTCAGTAGTTAGCACTGCGCGGTGGGTCAGTGGTTAGCACTGCGTAGTGGTTCAGTGGGTAGCACTGCGCGGTAGCTCAGGGGTTAGCACTGCGCGGTGGCTTAGTGGTTGGCACTGCGTGGAGGCTCAGTGGTTAGCACTGCGCGGTGGCTCAGTGGTTAGCACTGCGCGGTGGCTCAGTAGTTAGCACTGCGTGGTGGCTGAGTGGTTAGCACTGCGCGGTGGCTCAGTGGTTAGCAGCGGCGTGCGGTGGGCAGGATGGTCAGTGCAGCGGCGCTGTGTGGGCAGGGTGGGCAGCGCAGCGGCGCTGTGTGGGCAGGGTGGTCAGCGCAGCGGCACTGTGTGGGTATTGTGGTCAGCGCAGCGGCACTGTGTGGGCAGGGTGGTCAGCGCAGCAGCGCTGTGTGGGCAGGGTGGTCAGCGCAGCTGGGCTGTGTGGGCAGGGTGGTCAGCGCAGCGGCACTGTGTGGGTATTGTGGTCAGCGCAGCGGCGCTGTGTGGGCAGGGTGGTCAGCGCAGCGGCGCTGTGTGGGCAGGGTGGTCAGCGCAGCGGCGCTGTGTGGGCAGGGTGGTCAGCGCAGCGGCGCTGTGTGGGTATGGTGGTCAGCGCAGCGGCGCTGTGTGGGCAGGGTGGTCAGCGCAGCGGCGATGTGTGGGCAGGGTGGTCAGCGCAGCGGCGCTGTGTGGGCAGGGTGGTCAGCGCAGCGGCACTGTGTGGGCAGGGTGGTCAGCGCAGCGGCGCTGTGTGGGCAGGGTGGTCAGCGCAGCGGCGCTGTGTGGGTATGGTGGTCAGCGCAGCGGCGCTGTGTGGGCAGAGTGGTCAGCGCAGGGCAGAGTGGTCAGCGGTGGGCAGAGTGGTCAGCGGTGGGCAGAGTGGTCAGCGGTGGGCAGAGTGGGGCGGGCGGACGGACGGACACAGACACACACACACTCCGATATACTTACCAGCGTCCCTGCTTCTTCCCTGCCGCCTGCGTGTTCCTGAGTCCTCTGTTGTGGGGACATGTCGCCGCCCCCGGAGGACTGGATCCAATATGGCGTCCAGGAAGTCTCGCGAGACTTCCCGGACGCCATCTTGGAGAAAGTATGTCGCCGCCCCTGGAGCTCTGGATCCAATATGGCGTCCGGGAAGTCTCGCGAGACTTCCCGGACGCCATATTGGATCCAGTTCTGCCAAGGGCGGCGACATGTCGGCGGCGGAGAAGACGGAGGAGAGGTGGTAAGTATATATACAGGGGCACTGGGGCACAGGGGCACTACGGCACTGGGGCACAGAGGCACTGGGGCACTACGGCACTGGGGCACAGAGGCACAGAGACAGAGGGGCACAGAGGCACAGAGACAGAGGGGCACAGAGGCACTGGGGCACTACGGCACTGGGGCACAGAGGCACAGAGACAGAGGGGCACAGAGGCACTGGGGCACTACGGCACTGGGGCACAGAGGCACAGAGACAGAGGGGCACAGAGGCACTGGGGCACTACGGCACTGGGGCACAGAGGCACAGAGACAGAGGGGCACAGAGGCACTGGGGCACAGGGGATGGCGGGGGTGACAGGGGCACAGGGGCACTTGGGCACAGGGGCATTGGGGCACAGGCTCCGGAGCACTGTATCAGCATGTGCTGACAGCAGCTGCTTCGGAGCGGGAGGCACAGGGGCACACTGAGGCACTGAGGCACAGGGGCACAGGGGCACAGGGCGGCTGAGGTAGCGGCCACCGACTCGCAATGGCCGCTTCGCGGCCATTGCTCGTGCGTGGTGACGTCAGAGAGTGTGACATATCCACGGCACGTTGTCGGGGTCCGACACGAAAACGTCTTAGACAATTATATAGTAGATATCACACTGAAATAGGTGTTGCAAACACCCAATTTTAAACCAAAAAAAAGAGTAAGATTAAGAGGGGTGCCCAAACTTTTTCATATGACTGTAAGAATACATTGAATTTCTAGTGACATATAGATACCATTTGTAGTTATTTTATTTAATAATTTTTATTTTTATTTATTTACTTTTTAAATTGGGAATGAGCTATGATTGAAATTTGTACTGTTGATAATTGACAGTAGAATCTAAATGAATTAATAGCAGTGATTACAGCAAGCTCTAGTCACTGCTGTTATATACAGGTCCCGATGTTAATGCACAGACAGTAAGCCTTGATAGTTGCTATATGTACCGGCTTATACCAGTTCAGAAGAACCACCCCTTGATTGTTCCAATTAGGCTGTAGTCTCACTGGCGTGAAGTGTAATGTTTGACATAGAAGTGCAATGAGAGGAAATTATACATTACACTTGTACCCACGTTAGACAATAAGGCAGCTCAGACCTGCAAGTTTTTTTTCAGCCCTGTATGGGTTGAGGAACAAATTGTTGCATGCTGTGATTTTCTTTGATTTTTAAAAATTCTTTGGACGAAGTGCCTTAATGTCTGCACTGCTGCTATATGGTTAAAGGAACCAAGACACAGGAATGTCTGGATCAGCTCAAGCCTTTATTGTCCGACGCGTTTCGGAGCCTCCTACCACGGTTTCCTATGGGAGTGCGGTCCCTGCAGCAGAGCTCGGTAGGAGGCTCCGAAATGGAAAATAAAGGCTTGAACTGATCCAGACATTCCTGTGTCTTGGTTCCTTTAACCATATAGCAGCAGCGTGGACATTAAGGCACTTCGTACAAAGAATTTTTCCATCACAACCACGGTTTCCTGTGGGAGTGCGGTCCCTGCAGCAGCTGCCCTAATGCTTTTCTACCAGTTGTGGGTCATTACAACTGACATAGGTGAGCAATTCCACATCGCAAAGTGAAAGTGTTTAATTGAGATAAGACCCTATATGCGCATTCTTTTTTCACAGATTTCTTTGATCTTTGGCTCACTCAAACCCATACGAGTTGGTGCGAGGGAAATATCAGACTGTACTTGGCACACATCCAAGTGCAGTGCGATACACACCAAGGCCATCAATGAAATAGATGGGGAGATTAATCTCTTCTTTTTCTCCACACCTGTTATTCAATCCCAGAATTGGATCACAGTTGACTGCCACTTGGCTCACACTCGCAACTGACACTGAGCTGAGGCTCTCGTATAAGATGCCATATATAGTATGACCTCAGCCTTACTGTATTCCTTTGTAATGGCCACATTTTTAGATATAGTATATCATTAGTGATGAGCGAGTACCAAAATATTTGTAATGATTACAATCATAAGGTGCACTTTGTTATACTCACATATTCGTTCCGAATAGTGAGTACAATGTAAGTCAATGGGAAACGCAAGTAATTTTCTGCTGGACCTGATGATGAGGTCTGGGAGGGCTGTAAAAAGGCAGAAATGGATGAGAATGCGCTCAAACTGCATGGCAACGGTTACTATATGACAGCACTGAAACCTGCGCTTTACTACTTTACTATAGCGCAGTTCTCAGCGCTGTCATATAGTAAGCAGTGAGGTCACCGTTGCCATAGCTATTAGTGGTTACTATGGCAATGGTGACTTCATGGCTTATTATATGACAGCGCTGACACCTGCGCTTTACTGCTTTACTATAGCGCAGGTCTCATCGCTGTCATATAGTAAGCAATGAAGTCACTGTTGCCATAGCAACAGCAGTTAATTTGGCAATGGTGACCTCACCGCTTACTATATGACATCGCTTAGACCTGTGCTATAGTAAAGCGGTAAAGTATAGGTTTCAGCACTGTCACATAGTAAGTGGTGAGGTCACCATTGCCATAGCAACAGCAGTTACTATTGCAACGGAGTCCTAACCAGCAGCATTCACACACACAAAGCTGCTTCACTATTTACTCACTCTCCCTCGGCTCCCACAGTAATCTCCAGTGATGTTCCCATACCAGGAGGCTGCAAGACCTGCGAGAGGACCTGGCACTGCATCATGTGACTAAGTGAAAACACTTGGCCAAATGCGCAGGCCGCAGGGTCCTAGAGGCACCCACACTGTGGCCTCCAGGGTGAGAACATCACTGGAGATCAGCATGGGAGCGTGATGAGGTGAGTAATATCGCAGCAGCATTCACTATATGACAGCACTGAGACCTGCACTATAGTAAAGCGGTAAAGCGCAGGTCTCAGTGCTGTCATAAAATAAGTAGTGAGGTCACCATTGCCATAGTAACCGCTTTTGCTATGGCAATGGTGACCTCACCGCTTACTATATGAAAGTGCTGAGACCTGTGATATAGTAAAGCAGTAAAGCGCAGGTCTCAGTACTGTCATATAGTAACCGTTGCCATAGTAACTGCTGTTGCTATGGACAGCGCTGAGACCTGTGCTATAGTAAAGCGGTAAAGCACATGTCTCAGGGCTTTCATAGAATAAGCCATAGGGTAACCGTTGCCACAGTAACCACGCTATAAAAAAATCAGTAAACCGCAGGTCTCAGCGCTGTCATATAGCAAGCCGTGAGGTAACTGTTGCAATAGTAACTGCTAATAGCTATGAAAACAATGACCTTACCGCTTACTATATGACAGTGCAGAGACCTGCGCTTTACCGCTTTATTATAGTGCAGGTCTCAGTGCTATCATGTAGTAACCGTTGCAATAGTAACCTCTGTTGCTTTGGACAGCGCTGAGACATGCTCTATACTAAAGCGGTAAAGCACAGGTCTAAGCGCTGTCATATAGTAAACTCTGAGGTCACCATAGCCATAGTAACTGCTAATAGCTATGGCAATGGTGACTTCACCGACTACTATATGACAGTGCAGAGAACTGCGCTTTACCACTTTATTATAACGCAGGACTCAGCATTGTCCATAGCAACAGTGGTTACTATGGCATTGGTGACCTCACCGCTTACTATATGACAGTGCTGAGCACTGCGCTATAGTAAAGCAGTAAAGCGCAGGTCTTAGTGCTGTCATATGATAAACGGTGAGGTCACTATTTTCATCATAACCACTGTTGCTATGGCAACAATGACCTCACCACTTACTAAAATAACACCTTGGACCACTGAGCAACATTCCAGTTCCTTTTCGTCTTAGTCCAGGTAAGATGCTGTCACGATGGGTGTAGGGAGACACCATGTGCAGGACAACAAGGGGGGAAGGAGTCCCTTATGCTAAGGGCATAGGGGGATATGGTGACCCCTAGATAAATTAGCGCTGAATCCTGGCTCCCCTAATGACCCTATACAGTCTCTGCCACTGTCGCCAAAACAGATACTTGGCTCTGCTATCCCTGAACTAAGACTACACAGGGATCAGAGCAGGTGAACACTAGTCAACCCAGATAACTACTAAGGAAACACACCAGGGAAAGAAACAAAGAGGGAAGAGAGAAAATAGCTTATGAAGATCCAAACAGCAATTCATCAGAAAGTCCTGGATGCATTGCTGAGCTCCAACACTTGACAAGCTATCACCAGCAGTGTATTCTGGGAGTCAAGGGGTATAAATAGATAGCTGAAGATAAGATATCAGCAGGATCCTAGTGACCTCCAGCTCTCACTAAGAGAAAAATGCCTCTTAAAGGATAAAGGCCAGTTCACACGCCAGGATATAGGTGAACGATATCGTTAGCTATGTCACATGACCGCGATCCTTACGACATCGTTAGTGCGTTGTCACACGCAAGGATATTGTTAACGATCTTAAATTTTTGCAACGCGCCAGCTATTTTGAGAAGAGCGTTTGAATGATGTAAAGCAGCGGCAGGAATAGGAGAATTTTGAACGATATCGTTCAAAAAGGTGTCACACTGAACAATATTGTTGCTTCCCAGAACATTAAATGGACACCGAACGATAGATTTGAGGTCTAGATCTCAAATTTTTGATGACCGTTCCAACGATTTTTCCTTCCTACATCGTTCGTTTACACGCAACGACGCACTAACGATATTGTTTCAACGATCAAAAATCCATGACGTTTCAACGATATCGTTAACGAGATGCTAGCGTGTGAAGTGGCCTTAAGAGACATATTTTAGGATTTTGGCTGTTTGTACAGACGCTGCGACCTTCTGAGAGTGGCATGTACAGCCTCAACCGTGCTTCCTGACACACCCTTGACAGACGTTTCTTGTGTTGTCTATTGGTCATGAGTGGCTTGAAATAAGGAATGCAACTGTTGTAGCCCATGTCCTGGATATGTGTGTGTATGGTGGCTCTTAAAGCACTGACTCCAGCAGCAGTCCACTCCTTTTAAATCTCCCCAAAATTTTTGAATCGCCTTTTCTTAACAATCCTTCCAAAGCGGTTATCCCAGTTGCTCATGCACCTTTTTCTACCATACTTTTTCCTTCCAATCAACTTTCCATTAATATGCATGGATACAGAACTCTGTGACTAGCCAGCTTGCTTCTTTAGCAATGACCTTTGGTGGTCTTCAGTCCTTGTGGAGTGCATTAATGACTTCATGGCAGTTAGTCAGCACACGAGTCTGGTAACCCACTCTCTCTCTTATATATATATTTTTTTTTTCACCATGTCCTTTACTTCAATGTCTATTGTCCTATGTGTCTTTGACATTCACTTTCACTGCGCCATCCCCCCTCCATCACACCTCAGCCACATAAGCCTCTCTCTCCTTCCCCTACTTTATAGAGCTCCCATACTCTCTTCAACCTACTGAATAATCTTAGACCACCATATTCCAGGGTGTTGCATCAGAGACAAAGTCACAATTACAAAAACTATTTGCCTTTTTTCTTTTTTACTGCTGCTCCTGTCAGGTGATATCTCTCCAAATCCTGTTCCACCCTCCACCAACTCCAACCCCTCCCCCACCACACATAGAAATCAAGCTATTTTTATCAACATTACTTGCACACCTTCATCTCCCTCTTTAATTACGCTCTCTGGAATCCATGGTCTGTATGCAACAAGCTTCCCTTTATCCACAGCTACTTTCTCACTAACTTTCTTAACATCCTTGCTCTCTCAGAAACCTGGATCCAGGATTCAGACACAGTGACCCCTGCTACTATTTCTTACGGTGGCTTACATTTCTCTCATTCCCCAAGACCTGGAAACAGACATGGTGGTGGAGTTGGCTTACTAATGTCCCCACAATGTATTTTCCAGGTCATCCCCCCAGCTCCATCACTCTCTTTCCCTTCTTTTGTGGTCCACACAATTATACTCTTCCATCCCCTCCCCCTCAGAGTAGCAGTGGTATACCACTCTCAAGGATCACCCACCAGTTCCTCGACCATTTATCTGTGTGGCTGCCGCATTTCATGTCCTCAGAATTGCCAACCATTATTCTGGGTGACTTCAACATCCCCATAAACAGCCCCATGTCCCCATCTGCATGCCAGCTCCTATCTCTAACCACATGTCTTGGCCTCTCACAGCTCTCAACCTCAGAGACACACAAGGATGGTAACACCCTTGACCTGATCTTTGTCCGGCTCTGTTCAACCTCTTCTTTAGATAATTCATCTCTTCCACTCTTTGACCACAAGATTCTCTCCTTCACACTCACAAATCCCCGCCCAGCCCAGCACACCCCAACCCATGACACATTCTGAAATCTACAGGCCATTAACCATCATACACTCACAGACTCTCTACACTCATCCCTGTCCCCAATCTCCTCATTCTCCTTTCCAGATCTGGCAGTAAATCACTTAAATGACTCTCTCAGAAGCTCCCTGGAGCAAGTAGCACCCCTCACCCTCAAAACCTCCAAACACAGAGTGAAACAGCCCTGGCTCGCATCACAAACTCGATTCCTCCACTGGTGCTCTAGGAGTGCTGAACGTCTATGGAGGAAAACCCGAACACCAGAAAACTTCAATCAATATAAATTTATGCTGAAAACTTACAACTCTGCCCTTCACCGTGCCAAATAAACTTACTTCACCACTCTGATCTCCTCACTATCCAATAATCCCAAAAAAACTCTGACACCTTTCACTCTCTCCTCAGTCCTAAAGTGCAGGCCCCTATCACAGACCTCTGCGCTGATGATCTGGCTTCTTACTTCACAGAGAAAGTAGAAAACATCCATCAGGAAGTCAACTCCTTACCTCAAATTGCTGTTACCGCTGCCTCTCCCCACATTTCCTCTGGCTCACTCTCCACATTGGACCCAGACACAGAAGAAGAAGTCTCCAGGCTCTTCTCTTCCTCTCATCCCACAACATGCACCGCTGACCCCATCCCCTCACACCTACTCCAGTCTCTCTCTCCGGTGGTCACCACTCATCTAACCAAAATCTTCAATCTCTCCCTCTCTTCTGGCATCTTCTCCTCCTCCTTCAAGCACTCTATGATTACTCCATTATTAAAGAAAACTTCCCTTGGCCCATCCTGCACAAACAAGTACAGACCAGTATCCAATCTCCCCTTCATCTCTAAACTCCTGGAGCGCCTGATCTACTCCCGCCTCACCCATTACCTCTCCACTCACTCTCTTCTAGACCCATCACAGTCTGGTTTCCGCCCTCTACATTCTACAGAAACTGCTCTCACCAAAAAGACCAATGACTTTCTGACAGCAAAACATAATGGTGACCACTCTCTGCTTATACTTCTTGATTTCTCAAGAGCCTTTGACACTGTTGACCACCATCTTCTACTTTGTATGCTGCACTCTATCGGCATCAAGAATACAACTTTCTCCTCTTTCTCTTCCTATCTTTCTGACTGCTCTTTCAGTGTATCATTTGCTGGCTCCACTTCCTCCCCTCTTCCTCTCACTATTGGGGTCCCTCAGGGTTCAGTTCTTGGACCTTTTCTCTTCGTTCTCTACACGGCCCCAATTGGACAGACCATCAGCAGATTTATCTTTCAATACTATCTTTATGCTGATGACACACAACTACAGTGCTGTGCAAATTATTTGGGACAAAGCAAGTCTTTACTTGTTTTTCTTGCATTAGTTTTACTATTGCTGATAAGTTTTTTTATCAGTTCTCGGTGTCGTTTTCCTTTTTCTTCCACATTTCCCTTTTAGTTTTGGATAAAATTATCCAGTTTCATTGTGTGTGTGAATTATTCTTGAAAAGGTAGATTTTCCAATACCAACGGTGGAAGCTATTTCTCTTACAGTCAGACTTGTATGTTTATTAAGAGTAATAATTCTAAAAGTCTTACTTGAAATAACATCCATTTTTAAAGGTACAAATCACACAGAGAGAAAAAGTACACTAAACCACTCCTCACAGAAACAAGCTCTCAACTGAAGCTAAGGGGGCAGCTAGCTGTTTTTTTCTGACTAAAGCCAGTCAAACCACAGTTGTTACTCAAGGTTGTACACTTACACCGGTTCAAAGCAGTTAAAACTGGTTTTAATCACTGACTGGTAACCAACTTACGATTTTACTTAAAAAATGCTTTGTCCCAATTTGCACAGCACTGTATACACTTCTTCCCCTGACTTTACTCCCGCTCTAATAAAGAACACCAATGACTGTCTAACTGCAGTTTCCAATATCATGTCTGCTCTTTATCTGAAACTCAACCTTTCCAAAACTGAACTTCTTCCGCTCAAGCCCTCCACTAACCTCCCTTAATATGACATCTCTCTCTCAGTGTGCAGCACCACGATAACGCCTAGTCAGCAGGCTCGCTGTCTGGGTGTTATGTTTGACTCTGATCTTTCCTTAACCCCATATATACAATTTCTCGCCCGCTCTTGCCACTTGCACCTGAAGAACATCTCTAGATTTCACCCCTTTCTCACCTTGGAAACCAAAAAAAACCCTCACTGTGGCCCTGATTCACTCCCTCCTTGACTATTGTAATTCTCTTTTAATGGGCCAACCCCGCACTAGACTCTCCCCTCTCCTGTCCATCCTTAATGGAGCAACCAAGATCACCTATCTAGCTAACTGTTACTTGGACTCTTCAGCTCTATGCCAGTCATTGCACTGGCTGCCTATACACTATAGGATCCAAACTGCTTGATCTCACCCACAAAGCTCTGCACAGTGCAGCACCTCCCTACCTCTCTACCCTAATCTCTGTCTATCACCCCACCCGTTCTCTTTGCTCTGAAAGTGACTTTATGTACCACAAGAAGAAGACGCCATAAATGTATAGGGAGCACACCCAGTATTATATTTAAATCAACACAAGCTTTATTTTACAATTATGTAGTCAAACAATTTAAAACTAATTAAAAAACATGTAGAGGGGGCCTTAATTCAATTGACAATATTGTACAATAGTCCAAAACCACATGCAAGGAAGGGGGAATTGTATATACTGTACATCAGTGGTTACGCGCGGCGTCACAGAGTCTCCTGCCTATCAGCACTGATGTCTGGGCTATGTGCGCGCGCGGTCGCTATGGTGACGCGTCCCCGCGACCGTGCGCGCACGTGCGGCCTGACGTTGGTGCGGTGGGCGGTGCAGTGTGCTGTGACGCGGCCGCGCATAGTTCCGGTCAGGTGACCGGCTTGCGTAACGTCACTTCCGGTGGCTCGAGCGGTATAAAAATCTCCGATGGAGGAGCCTGGAGCATCCCCTGATGAAGTGACCTGTATACTGTGGTCACGAAACGCGTTGGGGTCCCCTGGTCCGGACCACCCCTCACCCCTGCTGCCCCATGCGAGATGGCCAGTGACTGCTCTGGTAACTATGCCTCTTAGCTACATGACACACTGACTCTGCCTGTCAGCAATACCCCATATGTGTAGCGCTCTGTTCCCATAGACTGGGTATGATACATGGGTATGCCTCTTCTATTCTGATCCACAATACCACAAGGGATATATGGATGGAACATGTTGCAATGTCAGTATAACCCTTTATCCATATGGTTGTGTAGGTGATGATGTATTAGGTGCCCACACAAGTGGCTTATGGTATATGGGTCTCTGCGCAGACACCAGCTTTTACATATATGGACAAGACATGGTTTGTGTGTCTGATACAGTGCAATATATGTGAACCGTACTGTGGCTACCTGCATGGAGTACTTTGTGATCTTCCCCTCCTTGTCTTTGTTTGTCAAACTAAATAAATTTGATATTTTTCATGATATATTTCAAGTCTATACTCCTTGTTTATGTTATGCAATCTTTTTGGAGTAACTTTTTGAAGTATGCCCCCTAACTTTAGTGTGGTCTACTTCTTATTATGGAATTCTGCTTGTTATTTGTTATTTCTGTGGTTTCCACAGCTTGTCCTATTGGGATGGATTTTCGAGCCCATGATTCTGTTTGGCTCACAGAACTTGACAAAGCCTTGGACGAGGTCGGAGGTGCAGCGGGTGAGCCGGGTGGCAGCAGTAGCGCCGAAGAGGCAGTCAAAGCCTATAGGGGTCTCCTACGAAAACGCACTAAGACCTGGTGGAATAGGGCCTTTCTTGACAAATATCTAGAAAGGGACCTGGTGCCACGTGGGTTACGAGTACAGGTTTTTCCTTCCTTTCCGATAGAGGACGAGACCTTCAGAGCAGAGTGGGAGGAGTGTGCAAGCGAATGTTCAAAAGGGTTTCTGGGCCTCCTCATCGAGCTAAATTCAGCATCTATCGAGGTAATGGAGAGCGAGATGGACAAACTTTTGTCCCAGATTAAGGAACAGATGTCCGGCGAAGCTCTGACTAAATTTAATACCCATAACGAGACAGAGCTGAAACGTCTTGAAAAGGAGATTAAGAGCTTTAAACTGAAAAAATTCCAGCGGGATCAAGTGGATTATAGCACGGGGCGGGTATATAAATGGAAAGCGAATTTTAGACCTCGCCCCAACCCGACCCCAAAAGGTAAACCACGGACGGGTACTAAACCCAAACCGAAACCAACAACACCTAACCCCAGTAGTATTGAGGAGTCAGATGCTGAATCCATCCCTGGTGAAGGAATTATGACAAGATTTAGAGCTCGTTTCCCACAAGGCACTGGCTCATCTAGTCGAGCTTTGCAGGTAATTAACCTTTCCAATCACTCGCTCTCCAAAACACAGATAGAGGTACTTTCTCTGGGGCTCTCTTTCTCACCCACGAGTAACTTCCATTTTTTTACAGCTATGAAGGACATGCAATTATTCTCACGGAAGATGGTCCTGAGAAAACTTCATAATAAAAAACAAAGACAACCAGAGGAAATGGATCGAGGTGAGAGAGAGGCCTTAGAGAATCTGGAGGATCTGGCCGATGAGGTTGAGCCCACAAACACAGGTAGGTTTCCTTCATCTATATTACCCAGATCAACGAGGTTCCCACCCTTGTCCGTATGTCCAGCTGTAGAAATTTTTAATAAGTTGGTGATCAATGATTTGAAGAGATTACCAACAAGATTGAAAACAGACAATTTGACACATAAACAACGTGGTGCACTGCTTGATTTAGAGAAATTGTCTGATGTAGTTATAAAACCAGCGGACAAGGGTGGGAACATCGTGATCTGGCCAGTCGAGCTGTACGAACGGGAGGTCTATCGACAATTAAGGGACAAAGAGACCTATCGTAAATTGACCTATAACCCCTTAATCACATTTTCTAATCTGCTGCAGACCATCCTCATGAAGGCATGCGAGGTGGGCCTGATAACAAAAAAAGTAATGGAGGGACTCACCGTCAAATTTCCAAAAATTCCTACGTTGTATTTACTACCGAAAAATACACAAAGATGTCCGTTCCTCCGGGCGTCGATGTTTCGGGATAGGAGGGCTTTGCAATTCCAATATGTAGATTTATTGATTACTATCTAAACCTTGTAGTGGAATTATGTCGTCCTCTTCCTATGTCCTGATACAAGATCTTGAGATGCTGATGAGGAGTTGACGATCATGTGGGGAAGGGAACTCTCACTGGTTCCTGATGTGGAGTCCTGTTCCCCAAGTATACACTCATGAGGATGGTCTGCAGAGCAGTTGACTTTTTCCTGGAGCTAGTGGGAGGGACGCGGTGAAACCTGTATCATTGATCCGAGCTGTCAGCGCCTTTACACAAGCAATTTTTTGCTTAAGACATTATTCCTGTCAACACGGCCTGCCATGGGCGCGGCCTGCGCGCCTCGACGCTCTTCTGGTCTTGAGAGGATTTACATTTGCGGCGGGCGTGCGAGCGCATGTCATGCGGCTTCGACATGAGATTGTTCATTTCTGTGCCGGATGACCTTAGAATTCATGGGGATTGGCGGAATGAGTGATTTTAAAAGTCAAGGATGATTTCTGACGCAATCGTCCTCACATGAACGGTCCACCATACCCTGTCGCATCACACGTTCCTGCGGATTTGGGAGACGTATATGCTGTCGCAGAACTGTTCGAAAAACAAGCCCAGGATCTGAAGGATCGTTTTCATGAAAGAGGGTATAGCAATAGGTCAATTAAACGCGCATATCTACGGGCAAAGAATACCCCTAGGGATTCTTTGCTATATAGTCCTAAGAAATCTGTAACTCCCGACGTTCAGCCGATTCGGTTTATATCCACCTTTAATCAGGGGTAGGACAAGATGAGGGAAATACTTGATAGACATTGGCCGATGCTCCTCTCTGACCCTTATCTGAAAGGTTCTCTATCTGACCGTCCTCTTATGACGGCCAGACGTTCAAAAAATCTGAAGGATTTACTAGTCCACAGTCACCACTTAACAACTCCATCAGGCCTATTCGGAGCTAGGAGACCTCTAAAGGGATGTTATCCCTGTGGTCACTGTGTGGCCTGCGAGAATGTCCAGCGCGTTGCTTCCTTCTCCTCCTCCGATGGTTCTCGTTCCTATGACATCCGTGATTACGTATCGTGCGGTACGAGTTGCGTGGTATATTATGCCACGTGCTCCTGCCGTAAGATATATGTCGGGAGGACATGTAGGGAGCTGAGGAGGAGGTGAGGGAGCACATGAGGGGCATTGTCGCGGCCCCCACAGTGATAGACCAAACCACTTTGAAGACATTACCACGCTATTTCTTGAAATACCACAATAGTGACCCGTCGACCCTGATGTTCAGAGGCATCGACGTGGTACACGGTGGTATTAGGGGTGGTGATGTCCGTAAAGTACTGTCACAACGGGAAACAAAGTGGATTGTGGCATTGGACACAATGTCACCTAAAGGTCTAAACGAAGATCTAAGCTTTGCGCCTTTTCTGTAACCGCTGCTGCCTGGTGTGTCCTGATCTTTTGTACCTCTCAAATGTTTTTAGTCAGTCTTTTTCTGACATATTTATGTTTTTATTTCCTTCTTTAAGGATTTTTTTAGGTTCCTCCCTTGGCTTCTGTGGGATTTTTCTGGCTCTTTTTATAAACAAGCAAGGTTTCCTAAGGAATAACTTGAGGACTATCTGTGTGGAGATTGCATAATCTACCTGGGAATCAGAAGAACATCGTACCAGTGTGCTATATGTGTTACTATTTAATGTTATAATATATGTATGACTCCAAATGATGGAATATTCTGGCACACTGGGTTAATAGATCATTATGGTGATATATGCAGATCCCCCTCTTGTTTCCGCTTGTCCCTCTATGCGCGCGGCGTCACAGAGTCTCCTGCCTATCAGCACTGATGTCTGGGCTATGTGCGCGCGCGGTCGCTATGGTGACGCGTCCCCGCGACCGTTCGCGTACGTGCGGCCTGACGTTGGTGCGGTGGGCGGTGCAGTGTGCTGTGACGCGGCCGCGCATAGTTCCGGTCAGGTGACCGGCTTGCGTAACGTCACTTCCGGTGGCGCGAGCGGTATAAAAATCTCCGATGGAGGAGCCTGGAGCATCCCCTGATGAAGTGACCTGTATACTGTGGTCACGAAACGCGTTGGGCTCCCCTGGTCCGGACCACTCCTCACCCCTGCTGCCCCATGCGAGATGGCCAGTGACGGCTCTGGTAACTATGCCTCTTAGCTACATGACACACTGACTCTGCCTGTCAGCAATACCCCATATGTGTAGCGCTCTGTTCCCATAGACTGGGTATGATACATGGGTATGCCTCTTCTATTCTGATCCACAATACCACAAGGGATATATGGATGGAACATGTTGCAATGTCAGTATAACCCTTTATCCATATGGTTGTGTAGGTGATGATGTATTAGGTGCCCACACAAGTGGCTTATTGTATATGGGTCTCTGCGCAGACACCAGCTTTTACATATATGGACAAGACATGGTTTGTGTGTCTGATACAGTGCAATATATGTGAACCGTACTGTGACTACCTGCATGGAGCACTTTGTGATCTTCCCCTCCTTGTCTTTGTTTGTCAAACTAAATAAATTTGATATTTTTCATGATATATTTCAAGTCTATACTCCTTGTTTATGTTATGCAATCTTTTTGGAGTAACTTTTTGAAGTATGCCCCCTAACTTTAGTGTGGTCTACTTCTTATTATGGAATTCTGCTTGTTAAATATGACTTTAGACTCACTTTTGCATTAATCCGAACCTCCCACTCCCAGCTCCAAGACTTCTCCGGAGCTGCACCAATTCTCTGGAATGCTCCACCCCAAGAAATTAGGTGTATCCACAACTTACATAGTTTTCAGGCCATTCCTAAAAACACATATTTTTAGGATGGCCTATCATGATCCCTACTCAAAGTCATTTAGACATACCCTATCGGCTCCACCAGTCTCAAGAGGATCACAAATAATGTTTGGCGGCCACTTATACTGCTCCTATCTGTTCCTCATCTCCTCAAGTTGACTATACCATCTTTGTAAATAAACACCTGTACTTTGTGTCACCCCCACCTCATTGTTAGATTGTAAGCTCTTATGAGCAGGGCTGTCTTTATTTTCCTCTAATTATTGTATTATGCTTTATATTGTAATTTTGTATTGTATTGTTTTTTGTATTGAATTTTATGATATTTTTTGATAATTGTTTAAATATGAACCTCTGAATTGTGAAGCACTGCGGAATATGTTTGCGCTATATAAATAAAGATTATTATTATTGTTAATGACTGTCTTTTGATATCTGTAAAGTGAGCAGTCTTCCCCATGATTGTGTAGTCTAATAGACAAGACTAAGGGACAATTTTAAATGTTTAGTAAGCCTTTGTAAGTCTTTTCTGGTAATTATTCTAATTTTCTGAGAAAATGACTTTGGATTTTCATTGGCTACAAGCCATATTCAGCAGCATTAATGGAAATAAACAATTGAAATAGCTACTGCTATTTTTTTTTTAAACCAACATTTATATTGAAAATATTCAGGTTACATCACGTGAGTCTAAATATAACACGCACAAATGATATGATGTTGAATTCTAGTCAATACAACTAACAGTAAAGAAATCTCTTTAACTACCCTCCCCCATTCCCTCCCCTGCAATCCCCCTTCCTCCCCCCATCTTAATTAAAAATCTAAATATAATCCAAAAACATCAGTAGAGTTGTCACAATAAAAGATGAATCAGATATACAGCAAGTTTCTTCCTATATTCCCAGCGTATCAAGCTTTAATTTTCCCAGGGTCCCCATGGTGGTCTTCCAATACAATATAAACCATGCCGTATCCTTAAAAGGAGTGACTTCATGGGCAAATTCCTCTTTAGTGAGGTAAGTTGTAATGAACTGGCACCACTTTGCAAAAAATATATAAGCTTTCCTATCCCTAACAAATTCTGCCTCAATTTTCTCCAGTGTTAAGGCCCCCCTCAACTCAGTTATCAATTCGACCATAGTCAGGATCAAGTTATCCAACCAACGACGAAGTAACAATCTCTTAAACGCCATTGCAAACATATGTAGCAGTCTCGTGCAGTCTTTGTCGATAGGCAAGTCATTAATGTGGTGGAAAAGCCATCTTTTGTGGTCCAATTTCAGACTGTAGCCGCATATCGTTGGCACCATCTCACGTACCTTTTCCCCACCCTTCCTTACCTCAACACACTCTTATATACCATGAAACATATCAACGTTTGCCAGCCTACACTTTGGGCATTCTTGGAGTCTGTCACCATTTCTGGCTGAATTGGAGATGTTAAATCCCAGTATATCTCTATGTATCAGTCTGAAATATGAATCCCTCCACCTCTCATTGATGACATTTTTCTTTACTTCGCTCCAACCCTCAAGGATCACCTGTCCAATATCTCCAACCAGCAGCTTAGTTTCCCATTTCCCAAACACTTTGGTCTGACCATGTGGGAGGAGCCGGTCCCATCAGGGTTTTATAAACTGGTCATCACACCCATTTTTAAGACATTCCTGTCTCATGTCAAGCAACGATTGCATTAGATGAAAGTTTAGTTGCTCATGCTGAAGCATATGATATGCTGGTAGTTGCCATTTAGCTAGTGCCTCCATCCCAGTCATCCAACATCCTTCCTGTAATTGTAATAGGTCTTTCATTTGCACTATTCCCCTGTGCCTCCATTGTCTAAAGAGAGCATTATCCCTCCGTAGCCTAAAATCTGGGTGCCTCCATGGATCGAGGTATTTTGATATCTTCCATGATAGTCATAACTTCCTTCTAAGCGCCTTCCATGCTCCCATGGTATCCTTAAAAATGATTGAATTTTTCACCTTTGAGGATACCTTTGTGCCTGAGGAGTGAAAGAGGGCTCACATAGCTTGGATTCTAGACCATAGTTCGAGTTCCTTATTTTTTGGAGCCAGTCAAAAATGTGTCTCGCAATGCATGCCAAATTGTAACCCCTGATATCCGGCAAACACAGCCCTCCCTTGTCTCTCGTGAGCATCAGGGTACGGGCCTTTATCCTGGGTCACTTTCCATTCCAGAGGAACCTTGAGAAGGACATATTAAGTCTGCCCACATCTGTGTGCCTAAAGAGAAGGGGATGATCTGAAGGGGGTACAAAAACCACGGAAAACTGACCATTTTAATTAGGTGGCATCTCCCGAGCAAGGATAAGGGAAGGCCTTCCCATCTGTCCAATTCCTTCTCTATCTTTAACAATGGAGGGTTATAATTTAAATGATAGATTGTCCCCGGACTCCTTCATAACTGTATCCCCAGATATTTAATTGAGATATGGGCTATTAAGATGCCATATAAGGACCACTGCCTAACCTCCCACCACCACTCCAGGGCCCCTGAAACATAATTTAACATTTTGACTTATTTAACTGGAAATCCGAGAATGTCCCAAATTCTTCTATTCGCGTCAGTAGGCTCTGGAGATCTCCCATAGGGTCTGCCATATATAAGATGATATCATCTGCGAAAAAACTCGACCTGAGTTCCCGTTTACCTACCATTATACCCTGGAAGGTTTTCTGGTAATTAAAGTGTTGTGACAAGGGTTCTATAGCTAAATTGAAAAGGAGCAGGAACAGTGGGCATCCCTGGCACGTTCCTCTCCCCAAATGGATAGTATAATGGAGGAAACCCAGAGTGTGAACCTTGACTCTCGAGTTGGTATATAAAGTTCTTATAAATGCCCTAAACACCCCCTGTAGGCCAATCTTGTCAAACACCCTGTCCAGCCATGGCCAGCTGATGCTGTCAAAAGCTTTTTCAGCATCAAGCATGACCAAGGCTGGGTTCCCCCTTCCTTTCCCGTCCTTAATTCTCACCTCCTCTATCACCGTCATAGTCCTTCTAATGTTTCCCACCACTGATCTGTCATTAACTAAACCAGCCTGTTGATGTGTCACCAGACCAAGTAGTAGAAACACAAGTCTATTTGTCATTATTTTATATATGATTTTCAGATCTTGATTAATGAGGGAGATGGGCTGGTAGCTAGCCGGATCATTAAGGGATTTATTTATTGTTTGGGTTAAGGCCCTTGATCACCTCCAATATCTCCTCCATTGTGACCTTCTCTTTCAGACCATCAAGCCCTTCCCCTGAAATAGTTGGCATTTGTATGTTTCTTAACCATCTTTCTCCCTCTGTTCTGTAGGATGGCTTGGACTTGTATAACTTCACATAGAATTTCCCCAGTATGGCATAAATTTTCCTTGGGTTATTGGTATTGCTACCATCAGGTTTCATCTTAGCCGTCATCTGGTTGATCGTGTGTTTGCCAAAATGTTCGCCGCTTTAACACCATGTTTGTATAGTTCTGCCTCTTAGTGTGACCTCCTAAACTGTTCCTTTTTCCTTGCCCACCCATCAAACTCCTCCTTTGCTTTCTGTCAGGCTATCCTCAACTGTGGGGATTGATTCTTATTCGGACCAACATACTGGCCTGTTGGAACTGAGCATGAACCTTCCTTTTCAGTGACAGAGTGTAGGCAATTATTCTGACCCGGCCCAGGGCCGTGGGTTACCCGGTTCTGGGCATTGATTAACGAGGGATGTCACTGGGCCTGTGCCCAGTCCCATGGCCCTGGTGGTCGCTGAAAAGAGTCAATTAAAAATAAAATAATAGTGTTTCGTGACGGCACCTACGGTTCTGGTAATGTTACCCGCGCTGTGGGACAGACCTCTGGGGTGATGGTGGAGCAGCAGGATGCTTACCAACCATGGGGAGCGGGATTCCCGGGGCAGTAAAGGAAGTTAAGGGTTGCAGACAGTTTATGATGGGAGCAAGATCAGGGGCCGCAATAACAGTGACACACGCAAAGTTGTTGTTTCTGTACCTTTACTGATGTGATAAGCAAGGTGAAGTCCAGGATACAGTCCGGGTGGTCTGGGAGCAGTTTGAGATCTCCACATCTGATGAGTTATGAGGCCTCCCTTTTGCTCTGTGTGTGTGCTCTAGTCCTGGGCTGTTTGAAACTAGGCCCTGACCCTTTCCTGTGTCCTCAGTTGTATGGCAGGCGGTGAGAGCCCTGCTGTGGGGCACCGTTAGATCCGCTGCGGTCTCTGGCTCTGCTGGGTGGCTGTGCCTCAAGTGCTGCGCCAGGAGACTTGAAGTCTTTATGGCCTCCGGTCTTTACTGCTGGACTGACCGGACTCGTGCAGTCTCAGACTCCGGTGTCCGGGCAGACGACGTTCCTCTTCTGGGGTGAAATGGTATGGCTCCATCACCCCTGGCTAACTCGCCTCGCCTCCGACCCTCATTCTTAGGTACGTCATGCTGGTCAGGCTCTCTCACTGGCACTGGCCTAGCGCAGCACTGTCCACCAGGATGTCTTCCTCAGTACTGCTCCGTACTGAACTGCCTGACTCCACCGCCAGGCCTGAATTTATAGGGGTCCTTGTCTGGAGTCGGCAAGTAGAGCTCCCCCTTCAAGTCTGGGGTGGAAGGTGTTATGCGTAAGCTTACCTAATGTGGAAATCCTTCCCTGCTCCAGATGTTCCTGTGGCAACCAAACCGTGGGGTGCCACAATTATGTCTCTAAACACTGCTTTCGCTGTCTCCCAAAGGAGTCTGGCATCACCCTCCTGACCCCTGTTATCTTCTCGGAAATCAGTCCACCGCTCCTTCAACAGCTTGTGGAAGTCTTGATCTTTTTGTAAAAAATATGGGAACCTCCAGATAATGTCAGTACCCCAGGGGAATCTATCCTGTAAGTCTACCATCTTGTCTGGGGTTACCACCGCTGGATGTTCCTCTGCCGGCCTCTCTCTGTCTCCCCCTGCGCTCCTCAACCACCGATCCATGTGCTTCTGCTGCAGCGATCTCAACACAGCCCCCTCTGATGCCGCTGCCGTCAGCCGTGGGTCTGGACATAGTCGCTGTGCGACCACCGGCTCCCGGAGCTCCTTCACCGCACCTGCATCACATCGGCGCTGGAAGTGATATCTCTGTTTTTAATGACTCTATATTATATGTGTTTCTCTTTTTGCTTTGAATTACTGAAATACATGATCTTTTTGATGATATAATTTATTGAGATGCACTTTTACATGGTTTTATAGGTTTGTTTATACTCATGAAACACCATACTATAGATATTGCTTCTTGAAAATGTGCGATCACTTTATTCAATTTGTTTCCATATGTTTACACTACATATGTCTGTCATGTTCACAAATGTATTATATACACCATCTTCCATATTATTATGCAAATGTTCTTTTTCTCTGATTTTCCTACGTGGTCGGTGCAAATGACAACGTAATAAAAGTCATCACCCGTTAGAGTATACATCGAATTTTATTTAAGAAACCTCCCAATGATAACAGTATAATCTTCAAAATTAAATCTCAATGCACTGTTCCAAATCATTAGGCACAGTAGAGTCTCTAAACATTTTTGAGAGAACTGAAAATGCTCATTTGTTAAATTTGCTGCATTAGGAGGTCACATTCAGTGAAATAAAAAGCTATTTAACTCCAAAACATGCTAAAAGGCCAAGTTACATGTTAACATAGGAACCCTACTTTGATATCACCTTCACAATTCTTGCATCTATTGAACTCGTGAGTTTCTGGAGAGTTTCTGCTTGTATTTCTTTGCATGATGTCAGAATAGCCTCCCAGAGCTACTGTTTAGATGTGAACTACCTCCCACCCTCATAGATATTTTGCTTGATTATACTCCAAAGGTTCTTTATAGGGTTGAGGTCAGGGGAAGATGGTGGCCACACCATGAGTTCATCACATTTTATGCCCATAGCGGCCAATGACACAGAGGTATTCTTTGCAGCATGAGACGGTGCATTGTCATGCATGAAGATGATTTTGCTCCTGAAAGCATGTTTTTGCTTTTTGTATCATGGAAGAAAGTTCTCAGTCAGAAACTCTATATACTTTGCAGAGGACATTTTCACACCTCCAAGATCCTTAAAGGGGCCTATCAGCTGTTTCCCAATGATTCTGGCCAAAACCATGACTCCTCCACCTCCTTGCTGACGTCGCAGCCTTGTTGGGACATGATGGCCATCCACCAATCATCCATTACTCCATCCATCTGGACCATCCAGGGTTGCTCGGCACTCATTAGTAAACAAGATTGTTTAAAAATTAGTCTTTATGTATGTCTGGTCCCACTGCAACCGTTTCTGCTTGTGAGCACTGTTTAGGGGTGGCCAAATAGTAGGTTTATGCACCACAGCAAGCTTTTGAAGGTTCCTACACCATGAGGCTCAAGGGACTCCAGAGGCACCAGCAGTTTTAAATATCTGTTTGCTGGTTTGTAAGGCCTTTTTAGAAGCTGCTCTCTTAATACGATGAATTTGCCTGGCAGAAACCTTCCTCAATCTGCCTTAATTTGCACGAACACGCCTGTGCTCAGAATCAGCCACAAATCTCTTTACAGTATGATGATCACGCTTAGGTTTTCGTGCAATATCTAATGTTTTCATCCCTTGTCCAAGGCATTGCACTATTTGTTGCTTTTTGGCAGCAGAGGGATCCTTTTTCTTTCCCATGTTACTTGAAAACTGTGGCCTGCTCAATTTTGTGGAACATCAAGTTTTCCTTCTATTGGGCTCACCTGGTAAACTAATTATCACAGGTATCTGAGATTGATTTCAGTGATCCCAAGAACCCTGAGACACAATGCCATCAATGGGTTTAATTGAAAACACGAACAAAAAAAAAAACCCTACGACACTTAAAACAGGCAGCACTCCTTCATTTAGTGAAGTGGACGCTTTAATTCACCACCCCATGTGATGCGACGTTTCGGAGCAAATGACTCCTTTCTCAAGCATAGTGCATACACAGATCAGACAGCCTTATATATAAAAAAAGCTAATTATCAATCATTTACACTTTTAAGAAGATCACACTGTAAAGTATGATCTAACAATTATACATATCAAGTGCTATAGTGTCATAATATAAAGTGCTTCAATAGTGCATATATTTAGTGCAAAATCACTCAGTATCACTCAGATACATCATCATAATAGTTAATTGCCCATTAGTGACAACATAATGCAGCTGTGCATTAAAATAATTTTTACATTTTAAACTATTATTATTTTTATACTAATAAAAGCATAATAAAAGTTTAAAAATGCCTCAGCTATGTTTCTTTGTGGGACCAGTATGTATGGTTATTCTGCCTATATATGGGTATTTAGTCTGGGGATGCGGACTGATTGTCTAAGTCCCTAGTGCTGATCCCTATGGAGGAACGCGGGCTCCCCTTAGGGGGACGCAAGTGTTCCTCTGGGCACTATGCTAAGTATGATTGTGGGTCCCCTGGAACATTAGGAATTGATGGGTGCGCTTATGAATAAAAGTATTATTAATAGTAGTAGGAGAGGATAGATGAGGGCAAATCACCGCTTTAGCCAGTAAGTAAAATGGCAGCGGTGAGTGCGCGCATGCGCATTAGATCTATAGTGTCAGATGACGTGGAGTAGTGCGCGCATGTGCATTAGAACCCGGAAAACGCCGACGGTCTCTGCACGTGATAGATGGTGGGGGAGAGCTCTGCAAAACTGTATGTGGTAAATTTTAATGCACAGCTGCATTATGTTGTCACTAATGGGCAATTAACTATTTTGATGATGTATCTGAGTGATACTCAGTGATTTTGCACTAAATATATGCACTATTGAAGCACTTTATATTATGACACTATAGCACTTGATATGTATAATTGTTAGATCACACTTTACAGTGTGATCTTCTTAAAAGTGTAAATGATTGATAATTAGCTTTTTTTATATATATATAAGGCTGTCTGATCTGTGTATGCACTATGCGTGAGAAAGGAGTCATTTGCCCCCGAAACGTCGCATCACATGGGGTGGTGAATTAAAGCGTCCACTTCACTAAATGAAGGAGTGCTGACTGTTTTTTTGGATCTTCTGTTTGGAAGGCTGAGCACCGTATACAGGACTTTGCACCGATAAGTACTTATAAGATTGTGCTGATTCTGTTTTTTCTACTTTTTATAACGGCTCATTGGAATCTTTGCACTATTTTTTGCCATTTTCTGCTTATAAATTCTTGTTATTGGACTATGAATCTGGGTATTGAGGAACCCTGTGTTTTATCCTATGGGATGGAGGAGGAAGAAAGGATGCTGGGAGCTATGGGAGGTGAAGCCTCGTTTTTAGCAAATCCTTCTGTGGCAGAAATTAAGAGAAAATATGAATTTGATCTGAAAAAATTAACTACAATTGAGCTACATTTGGTAACGCTTAAAGAGTATTACAAGGCACGAATTATTCCTAGAGGTCTGATGAGTAATGTAAGACCGAATTTGATGGCGAGCTCTGTTGAATTTTGTGCCAAGTTTTGTCGTATGTCCAATAAATATGCTTTTGATATCATTTTATTGAACATGGAGTATTTACAGCAAGAACAGTTAAAGATGAAGGATATGGTATTGGAGACAGAAGTGAAACTTAAGAGTACTTTGTCGGATGCGGACTTTAAAACGTGTATGGATAATACAACTGCCCATGTTTCCAAATTACGAGCAGAACTAGAGGAAACGAAAAGAAAAAAATGGGCACGTGATCAAGAGGACTATATACAGGGCAATGTGTATAACTGGCAACGGGAGAATAGTAATTGGCGGAAAAAAGGTCATATATGTCATAAACCTGTTCTGTATAATAATTGTATGAATGAAGCTAAAATTGATGATTTTTCTAGTAGGTCCAAATGGTACAAAGCTGAGCAAAGAAGGACAAGGAGAGGGGGTCGGAGACAACATCGACAAAAAAGAAAAGAAAAACAAAAAACAAGGAGCACCACAGCAGAGAGTGACGAGACAAAAGGAGACGAGTTAGTGTTCAACATATCAAAAAAGGTATTGACACCTAACCAACTGAATGTATTGAATAAGGGCCTTAATTTTTCCCCAGGGTCACATGTAAATTGGTTTCAATTGAAAATTGATCTGGAGAGATTTTACAGAAAGATTAAGTTAAGGGAATGGTATCAGAATAATGAGATCCCATCAAAGCCAGATGACTGTATCTTTGATTGTAAGAAATTGAATATACCAAAGAAAAGTTTCTTTACCCCTACTAGTCAGTCAGTAAATATAACAGCGTTTATAGAAGGGGTTAATAAGGATGTAGATAGGTTGATGGCTCAGGAAAGGAGTGAGTACTCTAAACCAAATTTGACTAGTGTTGAGGTTGAGGCACTAAGAGAACTTGTCCATGACGACAGCATCGTCATAAAGAAGGCTGATAAGGGTGGCGGTGTTGTTGTCATGGACAAGGATGCATATATAAAAAAACTTAATAGACAAGTGTTTGACTCTGAGGTATGTAAACAGTTATCAGGAGACCCTAGGTTTAATATTCAGAAGGAAATAAAAACGGTATTAGATTCAGCAGTTAAAAGTAAAATCATTTCACAAGATCTATATGATTTTTTGGTTATTAAACATCCTTCCACTCTGGTAATTTATGTACTGCCAAAGGTGCACAAGACATTAATGAACCCTCCGGGGTGTCCTATTGTGCCAGGCACAGAATCTGTTCTGAGCCACATAGGAGTTTTTTTAGATAGAATTTTGAATCCTATAGCCACCAAATTCAAGTCTTATGTAAAAGATACTACAGACTTCTTGATAAAACTAGCGAAGGTTGAAATAACGGAAGATCAGTTTTTGTTAGTATCTTTTGACGTGGTTAATCTCTATACGTCAATAGAACACGATTTTGGGATAGAGTGCGTAAATAAAAAATTAAATGAGCTGAAACTTTCAGATAACGTGTGAGAGGTGATTTTGATATTATTGAGTATAGTGTTAAAAAGAAATTACTTCCTGTACGGAGATTCGTATTTTGAGCAGAAAAGGGGGACGGTGATGGGGGCCAATGTGGCCCCTTCGTATGCAAATATTGCCATGGGGGTCCTTGAGGAGGATGTCGTCGCTGTGTCTCACCACCTCACGTATGTTAGGGGGTGGTGTAGATACATCGACGGCATCTTTCTCATATGGACGGGTTCTGAAGAAGCACTGTTTGAGTTTTATGATTTTTTGAACACTATGAATTCATCTATAAAATTTACTATGGTGCACTCACCATCCAAATTACAATTCTTGGATGTATTGGTTGAGAGGATTGATGGTAGACTCACCACAACAACTTATGTTAAGCCCACAGACAAAAATAACTTATTACTATTCTCTAGTTATCATCCACGTAGGATGGTTGAATCTATACCGTTTGGCCAATTGTTGAGGGTAAAACGTATAGAGAGTGAAGAAACTAATCTGAATATCTCTCTGGATACAATGACTGATAAATTCTTGAAAAGAGGCTATCCAAGGAGGCTTTTGAAGAAACATAGGAATGTAATGGATAGTTATGAGCGGCAAGAAATGTTGATACATAAAAATAGAGAAAAAATGCAGCGAATTCCTTTTGTCTCGACATTCTGTGAGGAGAGTGGTTCTATTTCTAAGATAATACGTAGGCATTGGAATACTCTAACTAATGGGTTGCCAACGATTGAAGAATTTAAGAATCCCCCCTCTTCTCGTTCAGAAAAAATAAGAATCTTAAAGATCAGTTGATTAAATCAGATATTGGATCATTGAAAAAGAATAAACAAAGATACTTAACAGGTGTGGAAAGAAAAGGATGTTTTCCTTGCCTTTCATGCAATAATTGTAGAGCTATGCTGAAGGGAAAGGATTTTACTGATCCGCGTGCTAATAAGTTATACAAAATTGATAATTTCCTAACATGTGATTCCGAATTTGTGATCTATATGCTGGAGTGTCCGTGTGGCCTTTGGTATATTGGAGAGACCACCTGCAGTTTTAAAACCAGGTTTACTCAACATAAATTTTCAATACGTGAGAAACAGGTTGGTCTCCCGGTTCCGAAACATTGCTTGGCCAAAGGCCACGCAGACATGGATATACGTTTCAGAATAATTGACCATATACCACCCCAAAGGCGAGGAGGAGATAGAGTAGCATTATTAAAGAGATGTGAATTAGAGTGAATCTTTAGGCTCAAAACACTAAGACCAGATGGCCTTAATGTTGATTTTAAAATTCATAATCTGATATAAAGAGGTAGCTTTTCCCAGAAGAATATCCTTTCCGTATACTCCATTTCATATTTATGGTGTATATGATGTAATTTTATAGTATATGTAATATTACTGTCGTTTAAAGTACCGTATATACTCGCGTATAAGCCGAGTTTTTCAGCCCAAAAATTGGGCTGAAAAGTACCCCCCTCGGCTTATACGCGAGTCAGTGCGGGGGCTGCTGTATACAGCGGTATACAGCAGTCCCCGCATCCCCAGTAATGCAGGGCCCCCCAAGCCTGACTCCGGTCACCTGTAAAGCAAATTATACTTATCATTGTCCCGCTGCCGTCCGCGCCCGCATCTGCCGACATCGCGATCCTCCATCATCATGCGTCTTCTTCCTGTTTCCTGTGTTCGTCGCAGCCAATGACGTCATTACCGGCGCCGAACACAGGAAACAGGAAGAAGACGCATGAAGATGGAGGATCGCGATGTCAGCAGATGCGGGCGCGGACGGCAGCGGGACAATGATAAGTATAATTTGCTTTACAGGTGACCGGAGTCAGGCTGGGGGGGCCCTGCATTACTGGGGCTGCCTGTATACTACCACTGGGGCTGCTGTATATAGGGGCTGCTGTATACACCACTAGGGCTGCAATACCACTGGGGCTGCTGTATATAGGGACTGCAATACCACTGGGGCTGCAATACCACTGGGGCTGCTGTATATAGGGGCTGCTGTATACACCACTGGGGCTGCAATACCACTGGGGCTGCTGTATATAGGGGCTGCAATACCACTGGGGCTGCAATACCACTGGGGCTGCTGTATATAGGGGCTGCAATACCACTGGGACTGCAATACCACTGGGGCTGCTGTATATAGGGGCTGCAATACCACTGGGGCTGCAATACCACTGGGGCTGCTGTATATAGAGACCGTCCAGCATAGGAGTGGCATGAGCAGGGTTGACCTTCAGCCCGGACAGCTTTCAGAAAGCTAGAAGAGAGTTTATACGCTATGTACAGTGGACTGTCCTAAAAAATAGGCATGTTGTTGGGTTGCTATTCTATCCCTTGGTTGGCATTTTGCCCGGAGAATGACTTTTTTAGTTGTTTTTCAGTTCTTCAAACAGCAAAGCCTATTTTCTTGTTAATTTTATTTTTCCCCTTTGCAAATTTAGTGGCATTTGTTCATCCCTCTGTTGAATTAAAGGGCATGCTTTCCGCCTTTGGGCTACAACTCAAAGCCCTTAATGAATTCTGCCCTCCTCTGACTTTCCACCATTTTAATAGAATCTGCTGATCTCAGTTTGACTTTTGCTATATATATTGTGTATATTCATACATGTGTGTTTTAGCCTTATTAAAGTCTGTGCTACAGTAAAAAAAAAATAACTACGGTAATTCACTCCTTTTGTGCTGAACAGTTTTTGCAAATAGGTGCTTTGATACTAACCTACAGAGACTGCTGAAAACAGCCGCAGAGCTCTGTCCTGACATTCTGAGGTATGGAAATGCAAGACATCGCACATAATCCTGTAGAACAGAGCCTGCCAAGTGCAGTCCTGAAGGGTGTCAAAAAGTGCATGTTTTCAGGATTTACCTAGTATTGCACAAGGTGTTGGAATCATCACCCGGCAGGTGATGAAATAGCACCTGTGCAATGCTCAGGACATCACAAAAACTTACACTGTTTCCAGACCTTGAGGACTATACTTTGCCACCCCTGCCTTAGAAATCCCTGTGGAGGTACCCAGGCGGCAAAAAGTATCATTGAGCTCTTTCACCACAATTGTGACTCTCGATGGGTCCTCTTAGGCTGTGTGCCCATGGTACATGGTTTGATGGTTTGTATGACCCAGATTTTGAGAATCTACATCAAAATCTGCATGTCCATCCTGAGGCCAACAAAACCTATGACAGGTTTTTTCTACTCCAAAATCTGCACCAAATCTGCAAGAAAAAAAAACACATTCACACAACACTTTTGAATCATCATAGACTTTGCTGGCCTTAAGATATACATGCAGATTTTGATGCAGTCTCAAAATCAGCATAAAAAAAGCATCAAACAATGTACCATGGGCATGGGGCCTTACAACAATATGGTGGAGGCACAATCATAGAAAACACCCCATATGCTGTGAGAGCAGCAAGTTTGAACTGCGCTGCACTCCCTGTTGTCACCGCTCCTCACATGTGCTGTATATATATATATATATATATATATAAAATATATATGCCTCCTAAGTTGGAGGCGTAAAACTGTGATGTGCACTATGTCCACCCCTGATGTTTTGGGGAGAAGCAGTTCTTAGATTGTCTAACACCGTCTTTGGATACCGCTGCATGTGTGCGTCCGTTTTCAGGGTGGAAAGCATTTGACCAAATTTACATTTGTACCAGAGATCTAATAATGTGGCAACCCAGTAGTTTACATTACCTCGAATTCTAACAATTTATGGCTCATGTTGCAGATAGTGCAGCAGGAAGGCACTCATGTGTCTTGTACATCCAGGGATGATCCCCAAAGGGACAATGTGTGTATGATCCGCACTGCCGTACGATGACAGGAGAACAAAGATCTTAAGTCTTCAGTTCCAATTCTGTTTTTAAGAACTAGATGCTGCTCAGATTTTTTCATATTATTATTATCTCTCTATCTATAAATAAATAGAATCTCTAGTCAGCTGCAGCGTTGGTACTAAAGCAGTAAGACTGCCCTGCTCCATGGTTAACATGGAGCAGGGCGGGCATAAGCGGTGATGTCACAGCAGGAGGCGGGGCGGTTGGCCACCTGCTGTGACATCATTGCCTTTCCCCGCCCTGCTCCATGCTAACCATGGAGCAGGGAGGGGAAAGGCGGTGACATCACCGCAGGAGGTGGGGCAAAGCGGCAATAACTCCAATAAGCTCTGTTTACTATGCAGCAGGTGAGGGAGACAATGATTGGCATCAGGGAGGCAGCGGTAGGCGGATTAAACATACAGGGGGTGTGAAACTGCCCTTTGACTCCAGCCACAAGCCACCTCATATTTGGCTCCACTATGTAAGTTTTCAAAGTGTATTATTTCAGGGTGCAGGGGGGCTCAAGGGCTGGGGGACCCCTTGCCTGAATGCAGCAGACATGCTGAATTCAGTGCTGTAATTAGATCACCATGTATGGTTAGTGACAGGTCCTCTTTAAGGCAGTTCTCACTGGTACAGTCACACAGTCACGGGTAGCTGGCCGGGTAGTCATCAGAGGATACAAAGTCTCTATGAGGCCCTCTTTGATGTTCCTTCAGCTCTCAACCTCTGTCCTCACTTTCTCTACCTGTGATTTTACTTGTAGGCACCTGCTGCTGCTTGAAGCTAAGCTGCTTGCCCTCTCTCTCCTGCGTGTGCCATATGACAGGCACCTTGAGTCCTGTTTCAAGGGTTGCTCCTCGCTGAAGACCCCGGTATCTAGTATGCTGCTTTGCTTCCTAACACTGTGTGACTGAGAAACCTGGAATTCCCCACTTTCCATTATTGACTGCCGGGATGTGTAACCCTGCACAGCCTCGGGCCCAGTGCCATTCTTGCGCTTTCCTCTGAGGCGAGCACGACGCTCCTCGTCTCCCCAGGCTTTCTTCTTCTTCCACCTCAATTCCACTCCATGGCCGTTCTGCCTGACTCCCTTCTTCCTGCTCTTTCCACTACACCTAAGCTCCTCCCACCGAGGCTGGGTCTCCCAGGCAAACAGGTTAACCCTTTAGACCCCTATTCTAGGTGTGTGAATGCAGGGATGAGGGCCTCAGATTAACATCACATACTCTGGTCACTGGGATACCACACACACTGATCTGGGTGCAGTACCTCTTCTATTGCGAACTGACCAGTGAGGCTTCACACTATCCCTGAGTGGTTAACATCACTGTAACTAAAGACCCCGTTACACGCAGCGATATCGCTAACAATATCACTGCAACGTCACAGGTTTTGTGATGTTGCAGCGACCTCACAGCGATGTCGCTGCTTGTTTCATGCCGCAGCGACCAGCGATGAGCTCGCTGATCGCTGCAGAATGGCCAGGACCATTTTTCAGTCGCTAGTCTGCCGCTGTCATGCATGCATGACCTGGCCTTAAGGGTCATTGTATCCACACTCTGAGGCTGTGTGCTCATGATCTGGAGGCACTGTTTGTTGGACACAGTGCCTCCGGACCTGAGGGAACCTGTAGGTGAGCTTAGGAAACCGCAGCTGCCCTGTACTCACAATCTCCGGTGATTGCTGGGTGGCTTCTCTCTGTGTGCACCCGAGGTGATCGCTTCAGTCTCCGCAGCATGAAATTAACATGCTGCAGACAAACCCACACCACAGCTGAAAATCTGTGCTCAGGAGAATCATAGTGCCCATGGTACTTCTTGAAATCCCATCCCTTGTGCTTGTACTCTACAACACAGCGTTTTGGATGCAGCACAATACGCTGCATCCAAAACACTGAAATTCCTGATCGTGAGCACATAGCCTAAGGCTATATGCTAATGCTGCTTTTTGGGTGCAGACATTTTCTGCACCAAAAACTCTGATAAACTGCACCTAGTGGGTATAAAACGTACCACAAAATGCATTCATTTTTGGTGCTGTTTTAGGGGCAGTTTGGGGTCAAAAACTTTTTCACTGGATGGGAGGGCTACAAAACGCAGCACACAACTGATATTCTTTTGTCCTGAGCACAAACTGCACCTAAACTGCAAGGAAAAAAAAAAGTATAATTTGCATAGCACTTCAGAATTCTCAAAGACTGCACCTAAACTGCAAGGGAAAAAAAAGTATCATTTGCACAGCACTTCAGAATTCTTATAGACTTTGCTAAGGGAAGGATACAAATGCTGTTTTGTGACAAAAGTTGACGCAAAACTGCAGCAAAAACTCAGCAAAAAAACACAGCAAGAAACACAGCGTCTGGCCCTAGCCTGCAGAATCCTTTAGAAAATTAGTTTCTGGCTGGAGCAGCGCATAATTATCAGCATGTAACGCTACGCACTATCAGGCGATGGATCTCTATGGCAACAGGAAGCTTACCGCAGCAGCAGGCTCCACAGACAATCCCCGGATATGCACCTTTGCAAAGCTCACAGGAAACACTGTTTGCAGCAATTTCCCGTGAGCTCATCAAAAGCACATATCACACATATTGTCTGTGGAGCCGGTGGCTGCGGTAAGCTTCCAGTTGCTATAGAGATCCATAGTCTGGTGGCGCATAGTGTTACATGCTGGTATCGCTATGTGCTGCTCCAGCCAGAAACTAAGTTTCTGACGGATCCTGCAGGCTAGGTGCAGACACACGTCTGACCCTAGCCTTAGGCTGGATTTACACTTCAGTGTGACTAGTGTGAGCCTCGGATCTCATCACCTAGAAACATGTCAGGTGCATGTATTTCTATGCAACTGCACACTCCTGTCAGGAGAGTGGGCAGCCCTTCCACATGATAAAATGGGATGCTCGCATGAGTCACAAGCAAATGTGACTCGAACCACATATTCCTAAAAAACACTCTTTATTTCACTTATTACTTAGTTCTTTATGATTACTTACATTATTTGTATTTATGATATTGTGATGGAATAATATTTCTCTGTAATACATTGTAAGTATTTTTCTCTTCCCCTTATACATAGATAAAAGCTTAATAAAGGCCAGTGTTTGGCTGAAATGTCAGTATCTACTTTTATGGTACCTTTACACGCCGCCACGGCAGGCTGGATACATCCCGCTACTTCACGTGCACGAGCACGCTCAAACGGCTACAAACGGTCAACGCACCCTCTTTACACGCCGCCACAAGGTTTGCTACGCCACGCTACATCTATAGCTAGCTACATCGCCGGGTGTCTCAAGTAGCCAGCTGTTGCTCATTTACACACCGCTACAACCAGCTACTATGGGCGGACCTGGTGCAGCAGGGACAGCACATAGGCGTGCTCCAATTGTGGATTACAAGACTTCCGTACGCTGATAGGACGAAGCAATAATACCATGATTGGGCAGGCATCGCAGGAGGCTGAGTAATACAGCACGCTCGAGCGATTGTGTAGTGTGACTCGTCAGCTCCTTAAATATGCCTCCCTATGCAGCGACTACCAATCGTCATGCAGCAGCCTCCACCCATGATCGCACATGGGGCGCGGTAACATGGAGCCGAGGTCACGCCTTAGCTACATTGCAGCTACAGCCCCGGGTGTCCAGAGTTCCCTTCCGTTGCTTCTTTACACGCCGATACAGCTCGCTACCATCGGCGATATAGCCATCTGTTTTCGAGCAGAGCCCATAAACAGATGTATCTGTCGCCGGCTGTAGCGTCGCGTCTTCAGACGCCGCTACGACGGGCTACATTGACGCTACAAGCTACATTTGTAGCCTGTAGCGCGATGTATCCAGCCTGCCGTCGCGGCGTGTAAAGGTACCATTATACATTTTTTAACACAACTTGATTTATACATCATCTCGAGTGTGTATCGAAGTTTATACAGATATTCATTATAGACGACATACTGCATCATGAAATAATTAATAGAGTTGCCTAATCTTCAACCATACAAAGGAAGCTAATCCAATGGATTAGAGATGACTGAAAGTTCCCAAACATGTTCACCAATTTCAAATTTGGTACTAAAAATGAGCGAACACTTGAGGTGTTGGTTTCGTTCAGTTTACCGAACAACAGGCTGATCACCAAATTGTTCGCCGAACTGTTTGTCGAGCCTCCAAAACCCACTGAAATCAATGGCAGGTAACATCAAACGAATAGATGACACTTTCAAAGGGGCCCAAAAGCTTCCAAACTGCTCATATTAGTGCCAGACACCAGGAAAAGTGACAACAATAGACCCAGAGTACAAATAGTATCATGGTGTAGCATTGGTGCATAGCTGCACAGTCTTCAAAATCAGTTAAAAATAGGACGTGGCTCACATTTAGTTTTTAATTTCAGAGGTGGGTGAAACTCAGTTAGAATTGACAAATGGAGGAGTCACAGGGGAAAAGTGGCAGCAGTTTTCTACTTTTTAGAAATCTTCACTATGGGTGCAAGATAGAAGGCCTGACCTTAGGATTACAAGGCTCAAAATAGATTAAAAGTAGGATGAGTGATAGGTGTAGGCATGTAACTCAGACAGGTCTGCTCAAGTCATGCAGTACATAGCAAGTAAACCCCAACAAGAGTCCCCTTTTTTTCCAAAAATTAGTGTCAGACCACTGCAAAGTGGCATCCATCTTAGAGATTTTGTATTGGGCGAAATTGACAGCAAGGCAAGAGGCCTGGGCCCAGCTTTTCAAGGTTGATTATTCAGGAACAGGTGCAGGAGTATCAGGAGTAGACATTGTGCTCAGAGAGCCCTGTTCAAGTCATGAACCACACAGCAAGGAAACCCCAAGGTAAGTACACACATTTCTAAAAATTTGAGTCAGACCACAGTAAAGTGGAAGTCTGATTTAGAATCGGATCCGATCTCGGTTCTGTGGTTTTGTACTGAGCATGCCCAGAGGCAGTGCTCACTACATAATCCTGCCTGTCCCAGTCTGTCCTTGTCTGTCCCTCCTCTATCTTTGCTCCCCCCTGTTCTCTATCCTGTCCTCCCCCCTGTCTTATCCCCTGTCCTCTCCCCTCCAGTATATAAAAAATAAAAAAAATTCTCCCAGAGGATACATTACCTATCTGCCATCTGCGAGGAGGCGACAGTCCCCTTCTGGCTGAAAGACCTCTCAAGATGTCACAGAACTGGTCACCTGACGTGTCAGCTGACCGACTCTATGACATCACCACAGGTCCTTCAGCCACAAGATGGAGACTGTCGCCACCCCACAGCCGGTGGACAGGTAATGTATCCCCTGGGATGATTTTTTAAATTTTTTATATACCGAAGGGGAGAGAACAGGGGATAAAACAGGGGGAAGGACAGGATTGAGAACAGGGGGGAGCAGAGACAGAGGAGTTACAGACAGGGACAGATAGAGAAGATGCAGGGAAAACAGGGAGAGACAGGGACAACAGGATCCACACGGATCCTGCATTAAATCAGACATGGATGGCTATTTGCCATCCGAATACAGGGATCCATGTAGATCTGTGGCTGTCTGTGGGGATCCTGCCAAAACACTGATCCCCACAAACAGCCACAAATCGTGATGTGAAGGCAGCCAAAGATCCAGGAATTTTATGAAGAAACAAGTGGGAAAACAGTGAAAGGTGACTCTTATGGTACCGTTACACGACGCAATATTGCATGCAGTTTCACTGGCAATTTGCTGGTTGCAGTGAAATCATGGACACATTGCTCCATTGTACACAGCAACAAAATAGAACAATGTGTCCATGATTTCACTGCAGCCAGTGAGTTGCAAGCAATGTCTGCACAGATATCTCTGTGTGTAACGGTACCTTTAGTGCTAGATAGCATATTCAGTACTGGTGTATCTGCAGAGAAGAGAAGAACTAGATGTTACCAAGGATTTCACATGGCATAAATAACACGTATACAGTACAGAGATTGGAGATGCATATATAACAAAATGCATATCAAATAAAGAAAAGATAATAAGTAATTATGATGTCATTTAGAGAAGATATAACTATGTCATAACATAGGGGTGGGTAGGTATATTAAGGTGCTCCCCTAAAAGAACGGTTGAGGCTACAAGAAACATGGCAATCAAACAGTGAAGTGCTAATACCATTGCGGTTATATCAATATGTGACCTCATACTCGCGGTTGAAGTCATATAAGTCTAGGGTCTTCACTGTAAATATCCAGAACGCCTCTTGTTCCTTAAGATGACTCACCCTGTCACCCCCCCTCCGATTGTCCTGGTATATGGTCAATCATTTGAAACCTCAATTGTGAAATGGTATGTTGTTTAGACTAGAAATGTTCTGGAACAGAGAGAAGGGTCTGCTCACACCTAATTGTTGACTTGTGCTTAGTTATGCGATCTCAGATATGCTGGTTAGTCTGTACGTAGAGTCGCACGTAAAGAAATGTGGAGTATGGAAACTTCTTCCTGTCATGGGTTGTGTAAATGTCAAGCCCCTTGTCATATTAGAACACTGTCTGCACCTCAGGCATGGAAAATTGCCCTTGCGAGAAGTGGATACATTTGACATTTACAATTAGGTACGTAGTGTATTTAATCAAGTGCCCGTGCGGTCTTGGGTATTTTGTCATTTTGTTTTTTGTTTTACGAGAGAAAAAAAATGTTGCAATGGTAGACATGCTTTTTTCTCAATCTCCAAAGGGTTATTTTATCTTTGAGGAGTCACTTTTGCAAGTAGAGCCACAGACCACTGTTGGGTCAATGAAATAAATATGGTGCTGTTTTGAACGTACTTTAAAATTTCAGAATAATGTTTCTTGAACTCTTATTAAGGCTGGCTTCACACCACGGTGTGATCCAGTCCAGGGCTGTCCGGGATGACCCTGACAGCCCCGGACGGGATCAGCACACAGAACCGGAGGGCCAAATGTGCCCTCCGGTCCTGTGTGCAGCCGGATGCTGCTAAGTGCAGCCGCAGCTGCTGATTTTCCAAGACCGCGGCTAGCATGGAGCTAGCCGCGGTCCTGAAACAACAGCGGCGTGCAGCCGCCAGTGTCCAGTTCCCGGATCCTCCTGGTCCGGGGCAATCCGGCCCCATAGGCTCCCATTTTAGTGAGCGCCGGATTGCCCCGGCTCCGGGAGAATCCGTCCGAATCCGGGATCCGCAAATTGGGGAGAATTTTCTCCCAGGACAAAAAAATGATGCAAGCATCATTTTTGTGTCCGGAGAGAATAATCCGTATTTTCCCGGATTGCCCCAGAGTGATGAAACCGGGTGGCAGAGAGCTGCCATCTGGCTCCATCCGGCCCCATAGGCTGCTATGGTATCAAAAACCAGTCCGGGGCTGTCTGGTTTACACCGGACAGCCCCAGATCAAAAAAACAGTGGTGTGAAGCCAGCCTAAGTTATTCAGTTCAACTCTTGAGCTTATTTTGATCATATATGTAAAGAAATTGCACAGATTCCATAATGTTTTATGTTTGTGAAAAATTGTAATAAAACCACAGTTAATAAAAACATTTTTTACAGCTATACTACTATTCAGGCATATTTGTAGTGGAAATTCTACTATAAATTTGTGTACTGTGAACCTTATTTAAAGGAGTTTACAGCAATCAGATTCTAATGTTTTTATGATGGCTCCATCCTCGCCCACGGGTTGTCTCTGGTACTGCAGATTAGCCTCATTAATTTGAATGTGACTGAGCTTTAATTCCATTCTCATCCTGGACAAGCCCTTAAAGTCCTGGGCTGTTAAATCATAAAACACATTACATCCGCATACAAGCTTTTCTGGACAGTGAATAATTGATACTAGTGTTTCTTTACCAGCAAACACATTCTTGACGCTTTATAAAGAGCCATTCAGTATAACAAGGTCAGGCTTATTCAAATGAATGAGTCTCCAAATTTCCCCTGTACAGTGAACCAATTTCACAGTATATTGAGTAGGGGCCAAGAGACGGAACGGATGCCTGAAAATGTTCCTTTTTAACATGAAATGCAGCTTTGATCAAGCAGTGAGCTGGCTTTCATCAAACCATGTCCGCTGAACAGAATCTATCACATTTATTTTTTTTCCCAACAAGACTTCAAAGGATATTTCCCAGCGAGAAGCCAAATATCACACATATCGATACGGCAAAATAACTCTGCTCTAGGTTTTAAGTAGGATTTATAATAACAAAAATACCATCCACTAAGGCTTTCATCCAATCAGCATCAGAAAAAACTATTTACACAGTAAATTCATCCGTGTTCTCAATCCTTGCTTATACATTCGCGGTGCTCTTGTCTACTTGACAGCACCCTTAGAGGGGGCTTCATGGTCATCCTGTCTCCTTTGGAAATGAATTGCATTTTCAACGCTTGAAAAGCAGAAGAGCATTTTCTAATATAATTCAGCAGTTGCTTATTGACTCAATTAATTAATACAGCTGCCATATGTGCATGCCAGGGCTGATTACTAACTGAATATTGCAGCTACTCGTTAAAGTTATATTACTGTTTAACCTCTCAAGGACCTGGAGATTTTTTTGCTTTTGAACTTTTGGTTTTTCCATAAGCCATAACTTTTTTTTCCCCTTCCAAAATAACCATATGAGGGCTTGTTTATAGTGAGACGAGGTGTAATTTTACGGTAATTGGCACCTTTCATTCTTTATACAATGTACTGAAAAATGGGAAAAAATTGATAACAAAAAAAAGTATAACAATGCTATTCTATAGTTGTTTAATATTTTATGACATTCATTGTGTGGCAGAAACAACCTGGTATCATGATTCAGCAAATCAGTACAATTACAGAGATACAAAACCTGTATATAGTTTTTGTATTTAAGTAGCAAAGAAATATTTGAAAGTTCATCTCCCAAATTTTTTATTGCTCGTATAACCATGTTCTAAAACATGTAGTGTTTTCATTTTTCAGTCACTCTAGTTGCCTGAAGCCTTTTTTGTGTCTTAGGCCAAAGACACACTGAGTGAAACACATGTCAAATACTCGCACGTATCTTGCATGACTCACCCAAAAAACGCATGCGTTAACGCATGGTGCCTATATGTTCCATGCAAGCAGCGTTTTTGGGATGCTGCATAAAAACGCATGCTTTTTTTGAAAAATGCACAGACACATGCATTAACGCATATGCATTTTTAGACTTTGGAAAAAATGTCCAAAATGTTCCCAAAAACGGATTTAAGCCAAGAGCGGATGGTATGTGTGACCCTGGCCAATTATGCCAATAACAGATCAAGTGTGACCCCAGCCTAATTGTGACAAAAACTAATGAACCATGCACACAGTGAACATGTCTGTAGGACAGTGTTCACACCACCACAAGATGAATCGCAAAAAAAAATTCAACGTGTAAAAATACTCTGTTGTAAAAAGAATTCTGTAAAAATCAAGTGCTGCTGAAAAAGTAAAATACAGGGTACTTAGTTAATACTTTTTTTGCAAAAAATGTATACTAAGCTGCTCCACCAACTTCAAGGTAACCCGTATTAGAGCAGTCCCTATTTTATGTATTTTAAACCTGACCATGTGTGTTGTTACCTAAAATGAGCAGAATCTAGACAGGTCCAATGTCTGACTTGGACTGACTGCAGAAAACAGCTTTTTATGTGCAGGGCTCAAAGGGAGGGGTGGGAGACTCCCCAATCTTGCAGAAACAAGGAATAATTCCAGCCTAATTGTGACAAAAACTAATGAACCATGCACACAGTGAACACGTCTGTAGGACAGTGTTCACACCACCACAAGACTGAATAACAAAAAACAGTCAAACAAACGTGTAAAAATACTCTGTTGTAGAAAAATTCAGTAAAAAGCAAGTGCTGCTGAAAAAGTAAAATGCAGGGTATTTAGTTGATACTTTTTTGCAAAAAATTAATACTACGCTGCTCTACCAACTTCAAGGTAACCCGTATCAGAGCAGTCCCTATCTGATATATTTAAAACCTGACCATGTGTGTTGATACCTAAAATGAGCAGGATCCAGACAGGTCCAATGTCTGACTTGATTAACAAGAATATAGAAGGCTCTACGTATTGTGGTGGGTGCTCCAGAGAAAAAGAGTCCAAATCTAGTAGTATAATCTGGACACACCAAACAAGAGGAATGTGTACTCCACAAATTGGTTTAGTGCAAAAAAAGTGTTATTTTATTTTTGTCACACAATACATAAACCAACGTTTCGGCTCACAGGCCTTCCTCAGGGTATAGTACAAATTAAACAGTACAGAAAAACATAAAATTAGTACAATATAAAGATAAAAAAGAGATCAAAACTTGTGAGTGTGTTCATGGTGTGCCCATGTGAGATCGCCGTGTAGTGACAAAAACAAGGGAGATAACACTAGGTGTCTGATTTAAACACTTTTGTGTCGGGGCAAGCTGTGAGTGGGGTCACCAAAATGACCACTATAAGTGCCAGTGAAAAGGATCAACAATCTATACTTGAAGAATCCAAGAAATAAAGGTTACTGAAAGTTATGGCTACTTTGCAAAGGTAAGAAAAAATGAAGAAAATTTGAGGTAAAGGAAAGGGGAATAATTACCATATAATTACCAATAATTTATTTTCTACCCATAAGATTAATTCTGGAGTGTAAGCCCCTGAATCTTCAAGTACAATATATCCTGACCACCAGTACTAATTCTGGTAATTATTCCCCTTTCCTTTACCTCAAATTTTCTTCATTTTGTGAAATTAAGTGGATTGTGGCATAAGATACAATGTCACCACATGGTTTGAACGAAAACTTAAGCTTTGTGCCCTTATTCTGACCACTGCCGCTTGGTGGTTTTGGACTTAATTGTACCTCCCATACTAAGTGTTATGGTGGGTGTACACACACCAATCATTGTATCCAATCTCTGAACCAATCTCTGGTTGCAGTGAAATCATGGACACATAGTTCCATTTTGTGGCTGTGTACAACATGGAGCAATCTGTCCATGATTTCACTGCAACCAGAGATTGGTTCAGAGATTGGATACAATGATTGGTGTGTGTAAACCCACCATTAGAGTTTCTGACATGTGATTTTAATGCATTTTTATTTTTAAGCATTCTATAGGTCCCGTCCTCTAGTGTGTGGGATGGAGAAATTGCTGCTTTGACGCGTTTCCGTGTGACGTGGCCCTTCAAGGACTTGGATTTGAGCATTATCTTCTCCAGAAAGACCATCAAGCATGGACAGTGAAGATCAACATTAAAGGGTCTAGACATACACATCAACCCCGTGTTGGGAAGATGGAGTGGATTAACACCATGTTATGCCCTATTTTGGACTATACACAATGGGCTATGATTTGCTGTGGACTAATATGAAGTTCACTTTGATATCTGTTTTTTAGATTTGATCTCCATTTTATATATAAGAATAACCTGTGGGCTAATACACATATATACATTGCTGGGCTCATTGATCTGACAGCCATCTGTCTGGCGGGATTTCCTAGCGCCCCGGCGTCGGTGTCTGGGTTGCAGGGCGCGTGCGGCTGCGTGGTTACGCGTCCCGGCTGCCGTGCGCGCATCTGTGACTTGGCGCTGATGCGGAGAGGTGCTGTGGAGTCTGGCCGGCCGGGTGGTGCGTCATTTCCGGTCACATGATGCCGCAGCGTAACGTCACTTCTGGTGATGCGATCAGGCAGCATGTATAAGAACCTCCGGCGGTGGGATCATCCTTTTCCCCCTGATGAAGTGACCCAGGCATACGCAGGGTCAAGAAACGCGTTGGGCTCCTGCGGTCCGACGCCACCCCCCCCTCTGTGTGCTTCTGGACAGATGGCCACCGACGGACTGGGTAACTGATATTGAGCGTTTGATGGGTGCTCGGTCACTAGAGTTAATTTCCTTATAGTATCTCCTGTGATATCTAAACCTATTGAGTAAGGGTCTGGGGACAATAACAATATAGGGATGTTGGCAATGAACATTAGGCACTTTATACTTGGGTACATTTAACCCTGCATGTTTGTATGCACTTAGCATTCCTTGAATGGAACTGATATGTGATATGTAAGGGTTGTAGTGTGCCTTATCTGTAAAGCCTGTTTTTGGCTGAGCTGCTGTTTGATGGATTTAATCTTTCCAGACCCACATGGGAAGGTATATGCAGATAGATGGATACAGGTGTTATCAAGTGATAGTGTTACCGGGCAATTGACAATAAGTTGTACACAATCAGACTCCTAGGCTGGTATCTGTTCATTAGCACTTTACACCACCCCCTTATCCTTGTTCCTTGTTGTAACTAATAAATGAATTTTCTGGATATGCAAACTGGAGCATTTACTCAATCTTTATGCTTAATAGTAATGTACATAAACAGATGAACAAGAAATATACCATACTAGAATTTTCCCACTAGACATTAGTGCAAAAAGAAAGCTATTTTGTTAGGTAAAAAAAAAAAGAACCGTGGATGACATGTGGATGAAAAAAAGTGATAATGCTTTCTGCAAAGAGAAGATTTTAGATATCTGAATGGTCAGTAAATAGTGATCAGAGTATGATAAGTTCAATCAATAGGTTACAAGGTAAATGCTAAAACGTGCCAATAATGACAGGTCAGCAACACTTATTTCCTAAACTGGATGTCATAATCTGAATACGTTGCAGACAGAAGAGCAAAGGCTTTGGTTCGGCTTTATCGTGACTACGTTTGAATCAATGCAGATTTTTTTTGTGCAAGAATAAATGCAGATTGTTGTTCAAATTAAAATAAAACATCCCCTTAAAATAAATTGTAACACATCCCACACAACCCACACAGAGCAGAGGTCCCCAACTCCAGGCCTTGAGGGCCGCTTCACACTGCGGCGTGATCCGGTCCGGTTCTGTCCGGGATGACCCAGACAGCCACGGACCGGATCTGCACACAGGACTGGGGGGCTATTATGCCATCCGGTCCGGTGTGCAGCGCACTCAGCTCCCGCTGCTAATAAGTCAGGACTGCGGGCGCCGCAGTCCTGACCTGTCAGCGGCTGCAGCTGCATGCGCTTCACACCGGACCGGAGGTCATAATAGCCCCCCAGTCCTGTGTGCAGATCCAGTCCGTGGCTGTCTGGGTCATCCCGGACAGAACCGGACCGGATCACGCCGCAGTGTGAAGCGGCCCTAACAGGTCATGTTTTCAGGATCTCCTTAGTATTGCACAGGGGTTGGAATCATTACCTGTGCATTTGATCACATTAAGACCTGTGCAATAGTAAGGAAATCCTGAAAATCTGCACTGCTGGCGGCCCTCGAGGCCTGGAGTTGGGGGCCTCTGTGTTAGGGCCACTTTACACACACCAACTTATCTGTCCAACTTCAGACCAACTTGCTGGTTGCAGTGAAATCATGGACACATTGCTCCATTTTGTGACTGTGTACAATGGAACAATGTGTCCATGATTTCACTGCAACCAGCAAGTTGGTCTGAAGTTGGACAGATAAGTTGGTGTGTGTAAAGTGGCCATTAGAGGAATAATTCATATAAGACCCTGTCTTATTTTTGGGGAAACTCAGTAGTAAACTGAAACTTTAGTTTCCATTAACTGTAACATTTCCAGTTGTCTTTCTAAATCCAATGCTGTAAAGAGTTCTGTTCATGCTGTTTTGATAATAGAAGTAGTTTTTTTTTTAGTTCTCCATATGTAGTGTTTCTAGGACTTTCATTTTTTTCTTTGTTTTAAATGTATTGTTCATACAAGATACTATACAACAATATGAAAAAATAATTTTTAACTTGTTTTTGTATGTAGAACCTGAAAATGTCATGATGACATGGCTGCAATGGACTGTAATACAGAATAAATTGATAACTATGGTGAAGAAATCCAGTTTATGGTTCTTCTTTAATCACCATTTGAAGTTTCCTGCTAATTTGATTTGGGTGTACAGGAGCCAGACTGTACACTATTGTATCTCCCTGTCTGTGATTCCCCATCCCCTCTTCCTGACTCTGCTCTTTGATGCTTTGCCTTCTCTGTTTGAAATCTCTGCAGTCAACTGTCATTTAGATACTGGGGACAGGCAAAGAGGCCAGGAATCAAAGACAAGAAGGAATAGAACCAGTTTTCAATCTAGTCCCTGTGCACCGAAATCTAATTAGCAGAAAGCTTCAATTTGCAATTAAAGCACATTTCTTAACTAAAAGGTATCAATGCAAACAGTATTACGCTGGGGTCACACTTGGGCTGGGACCCACGTTTCCAGGCAGCGGTAAAATCTTAGCAATTTCTGCCGTTGCGGACAGCATTAACGGTAAGCGCTGCCTGGTAATTGGGCCCCATAGAAACCCGTAGTTTACCTTATTTGCAGCTGCACACAGAGCTCCAGGACAGGCGCTTTTCAACAGCGCACAGAAAAATGCTGCAGACAGCATTTCCTGTGCGCTGTTGAAAAGCGCCCTTCCTGGAGCTCTTTGTGTGGCTGTAACTAAGGTAAACTGTTTGTTTCTATAGTGCCCCGTTACCTGGCAGCGCTTGCTGTTAATGCTGTCTGCAACGGCAGAAATTGCTAAGATTTTACTGCTGCCTGGAAATGTCGGTCCCAGCCCAAGTGTGACCCCAGCCTTGGAGCACCATTACAGATATATCTTTACATTACAAAATCGTGCTGACAGGTTCTTTTTAAATCCTCTTTAGATGCATATACCTTTTCAAACTGAAATTTGGTTGTCTTTATTTATCAAAATGTAATGACATTGGAATTGTGGTTTATGGTCATCGCAGACATCAACCTTAAAGGGAACCTGTCACCTCCCTGCTGCCCAGGGGGCATGTCCACATCACAGTTATAATGGAGCGTATGAGGTCAGCGGCATTCTTATAAGTCTTATTTTCTGGGGATGCCATAATTGGAGGTTTATAACTCTTGTTAAACACCTGCAAATCCAAGATGGCAGCCCCCAGTGTTAAAGTAAAAAGAGAATTAATAAAAAACTATAAATCTAATGAATTTAATTTTATAATAAAATAAGTGATTATGGAATTAGTTAATATTAACACAAAATGTACAATCATGGCACGTTCCCTTTAAGAGAAATTCATTGTGTAAATATTCCAGTTGCGAGAAACACCTCTTCCAGGGAAAATATAGCACTCCCAGTCAACGGCTTAATAAAATAATTGTGTGCTTTTTTTTCTCTTCATTAAAAAGATGGTACAGGTTACATTGAATGCCTTACAATCATGGACGTGTGAAACTTCAGAAACGCGTCAGATTGTAATGCATTTAATGTAATCTTTACTACCTGTTTAATAAATAGAAATCAAGCCAGTGACTGGGAGTGCTGTATGTTCCCTGGAAGAGTTTTTTCTTGTTCTGGACTGTTTATTGGTCCCAGTGGGAAACTGCACCCATCAAGGCTTTGAAGATATCTAGTCTCCAGGATAAAATTGCAAAGCAGTGGAGAGCCCTACAATATATAAATTAAGGATAAATCTCCTAACAAAGGAAAGCAGGGGTAAACAAGTGAAGGCTCCTGTGACTGCCAAGAATAAGGTAGCACTCTGTAAGCAGTAAAGGTACCGTCACACGCCGCCATATGGCTTCCACATCTCTGGCGATTTGATGTGAGCGTGCACGCTTCGGGCAATTCTTTCACATCGCCGTGGAGCAGTGACATGTATCGATTTCTTGTGCGATCCTGCGTTCCGGAAATCGCCTGCAGAAGACCGGAAGCAATCTTCCCTTCACACATCGCCACGTCACATGCCACAACCACATCAGTGATATGGGCGTAGAGTTTGACCACGGCAAGGAGACAGGTGTGCCAGTGTGTGTTACACCGCGCTCCTACCACTCTGATTGGCCTACACAACGGCATTTCCACCAGGCCAGTAATCGCTGCAGATGGAGCATGGAAAACTGCACTCTCAGGCATGCCTACGGGATTGATTCCATAATTTCTGAGATCGCTTTCCACATCGCTATTGCCCTTTCACACGCCGAGGTGTGCTGAAATCACCTGGTGTATATCGCCTGATTTCTTTGCATGGCAGGGCAATCAGGCAACGCTCCACCGGCGATTTCTACCAGTAGAATCACCCAGTCATACACCACTACGCACATGCAATGTGGTTTCCACATCGCTGAATTTGGAAAGCGTCCTCGCCGGCGATATGGAGGCGTGTGACGGTACCTTAAGATACAGTCATAGCCGAAAGTATGTATGCCAGAAAATTCTTACATTTACACATTTTTATAGACATGATTATTTCCTTTTGGTATATTGGAACAACAGCCAAAAAAAAGAAACAGAGAAAAAAATTGCACATTTTTTTAGGTTGGACAGATATCTGTCTGGGATGATTTAGTGAATCCTGCTTTATGCAGGGGGTTGGACCAGATGACCCATGAAGTCCCTTCCAACCATTCTTTGACCAAAATGACATAATTTCACACAAATCTCTAAAAATGAACTGGACAAAAATGTTAGCACCTTGAACTTAATTTTTGGATGCACACACATCTGAATAATTAACTGCAATTAGTCACTTCCTATACCCATCAATGGGCTTCTAACACCTCTCAACTAGAATTTTGGATCACTCTTTTGCAGACTGCTCTAATGGCCACTTTACACACACCAACTTATCTGTCCAACTTCTGACCAACTTGCTGGTTGCAGTGAAATCATGGACACATTGTTCCATTTGTACACAGCCACAAAATGGAGCATTGTTTCCATGATTTCACTGCAACCAGTGAGTTGGTCAGAAGTTGGACAGATAAGTTGGTGTGTGTAAAGTGGCCCTCAATCTCTGATATTTGAAGATCGCCTTCTCTCAACAGCAATTTTGAAAATTCCCCACAGGTGTTCAATGGGATTTAGATTCAAACCTATTACTGGCCATTTCTGAAATGTCCAGCACTTCATTTCTATCCATTTCTGAGTAGTTATTGAAGTATGTTTAGGGTCATTGTTCTGCTGGAAGACCCACAACCTAGGACACAAACCCAACGTAATGAAACTAATCACTATATTGTGACACAAAATCCTGGTAATCTTCAGATTTTATGATGCCTTGCACACATTGAAAGCACCCAGTGCCAGAGGGAGTAATACAGCCCTAAAACATTTTTGAACCTTATTTGATTGTAGGTACTGTGTGCTTTTATTTGTATGTCTCCTTTCATTTTAGTAAATACTAAAGTAAGAGATGTGTCTTGCTGAAAAGCTCTATTTTAAAGCCCCGTTACAAGCTGTGATGTTCCAGCGATCCGACCAACAATCCGACGTGGCCGGGATCACTGGGACATCGTTATCTGATCGCTAATGAGCTGTCACACAGGCAGACTCACCAGTGATCAGCCAGTTTGCGTCCAGTACCCGACGGTCGTTAGGATCGTTCAGGGTGCTGGGCGCAGGATGGGGATCGTTGGTCGTTGCCCTGTCACACACGCCAATGCATGCGTGACAGCGGCAGACCAACCACGGAAAAATAGTCCTGGCCTTTTAAAACGATCAGCGAGCTGATCGCTTGTCGTTGGTACATGTCACATGCAGCGGCTTCGCTACGAGGTCGCTGCAACGTCACAAAACCGGCGAGATTCCCGGGATTTGGCGTTTGATAGGGCGATAGTGAAGGAATTTGCATCACTTATGATTTATGATTTCCCGTAGGCGTGCTACAGCATGGTGGAGTCCACGCCCCATCTGCGAAGATTGGTGGTGGCTACTGTTTTCCCATTGGCTGTCAGTTCACAGGGCGACATATTTGAAGAGCTGTCCATTCAGCAACACACACATCTTCAATTGCATCATGTATTAGCCAGCCTTCCAGAGCAGGCTGCCCAATCGTAACACTGTTGCGTTGTCCAATGAGCACTTATGATGCGTGGTGTAAACCACTGTGGCACGCCTATATCCTTGCCGCGCTGAACATGTATGCCCACATTGCTTTTGGAATTGCAGCGTGTGAAGCAGCGATGGAATGAGGCAAGATTGTTTCCGCTGTAGGTGAGACGATTTCCGGAGCAACACATCGCCTTACTTTCAAGGCGCAATTGCAGCATGTGATGCCGCCATCGGCGATCTGAGGTGACCATGAAAAACATGCACACGCACGTTAGATCGCCTCATATCACCAGCCGAGATTGCGGCGTGTAAAGGTACCTTTAAACTTGTTTGGAACTTAATTAGGGCTGCTTATCCACTATTGCAACCTTTCATTAATTTTTCTCTGCCATCTACATTCAAGGAGGTTAGCTACAGTACTATGTGTTGTAAATGTCTTCATTATATTACATATTGTGGACAGAGGAACATCAAGATCGCTGAAGATGGACTTGTAACCTTGAGATTGCTTATAATTTTGGTCCTCAAGTTCTCAGATAATTCTTTTCTCTTTCTATTTTCCAAGCTGAATGTGGCACATACAGACACACAACGCAAATATTGAGTCGTCTCCCTTTTTTATTTGATGTTGGGTGTGATTTTCATATTGCCCTCACCTGATACATGCCACAGGTGAGTTTGAACAAACATCACATGCTTCAAAAAAAATTTTTACCCTCAATTTTTGAAAGGTGCCAGGAATTTAGCCTTGCCCATTTTGGGGGGTTTTGTGTAAAATTATGTCCAATTTGTCAATTTTCTTTGTTTACTGTTGTGTTGTTCCAATATACACAAAAGTAATAAACGTGTAAAAACAAAATGTGTAATTGCAATTGTTCTTTGGAGGCATACTTAATTTTCTGGAAAAATTTCAAGGGTTCCAAGACTTTCAGCTATAACTGCTATATGGAATATACAGTACTTATAAAATGTAGGAGATTTTACAGTTTAAGAGTTTCGGTATAGTGCTGAAAGATGCATTCCTAGGTTGAAAGGATCACTCAGTAGGCTTCTGGGGAAGAGCTTATAGTCCACCTGACTATTATCACTTCTCATGACACAACAAAATAAAAGTTGCATGGGCATCTAGGTACTGATTGCCTAGGGTCACACATAAGCCCTGGACCATTATTTGCATCAGTTTTTCAACTTTAGAATTCTAAGTCCAAAAACTGATGCTGTTAACGGATCCAGGACTCAAGTGTGACTGCTCTGCTATGCATTTTCTTTACAGGACCCAATAAATGCTGCAAGCAGCGTTTTTTAGGTGCAGTAAAAAAACGGATCAATTTTTTTAACATGGGGCCCTATGGGAAACAGATTCGTTAACAAATGGCACATATGGGCACCATCCGTTAATGGATCCGTTTTTGCTTGCATTTTTTGGCAAAAATGGCAAAGTCCAAAAAACACATAGCTGCACAGAAAGCTCAAAAATAGCCTTAAAAAAATGGATTTGTTATTGAAACCAGTGGAAAAAACTGATCGGCATTTGTGACCCTAGCCATATTGCTTGGTCAAAAGGGAACATCAAAAGCTGCAGAGATATCATAAAGTTCGAAACTTGGAGTGTACGAACCATGAACCAAGTCAAACTTAACATCATCAAAGCCAAAATGGTCAGAACAGAATATGACTTACTCGAAATTAACAAACTAAGATGAACTCAATCCAGATATTTCCAGTCAAACAAACATTGGGTCTATTATTCTGGCATCGACAACAGAAGAAGAAATATTTTTGCTTTCATTCTGAATACAGAATTGTCAGGCACTGTCCTGAAGTACAATATAGAAAAGGAAAAGGGATTCGGTCTGCGCTTCTGTCAAACTGTAATAAATCTACTGAGAGATTTATTTTTTATTCTGATTTTATGTTTCGGGGTGAAGATTCTCCTCCCTAATTTGTGTCGTCATAAACCATTGTCAATATGAGCGTATATATTGTGCATGCATGTAAAGAGAAGATGTACATCTGTGACTTTTTCTGATGAAGGGGTCCTGCACCCCGGAACACGTAGAAATAAAATCACAATAAAAAATAAATCTCTCCAGTAGATATATTACAGTGTGATAGAAGTGCAGACCAAATTCCTTTTCTCCCCGGATCTTTGCTGTTCCTTGGAGGGATACTGCTGCAGACCATCATTGTCGGGATATCAAACAGATATCACATGTCTTTAAAGTTGGTTGTGACTTCCACAACCAAAAAAGCTAAGCAAACCATAACTCACAACTTGAAAACAGGTATACCCTATATTGCACCTTTCTTTTCCAGCTCAATATACCTGAAGTACAATATTATCAGTGTTAGGGCCACGTCACACACACAGATATCTGTGAAGATATTGTTCACAGATCTCTGGTTGCAGTGAAATCATGGACACATTGTTCCATTTGTACACGGCCACAAAATGGAGCAATGTCTCCATGATTTCACTTCAACCAGAGATCTGTGAACAATATCTGCACAGATATCTGTGTGTGTGACGTGGCCCTTAGAGTCATCCTGATATGACTACAAGATGCACCAACCCATGTCACAGTTATACAAGTCTACTCACCAACAGATACTGAGGAGGAGGATGTTGAACTATTCTAAGATCAAGTTCAAGAAGAAATCGACAAGACACCAAAACAAGATTTACTCATTATTATAAGAGACTTTAATTCCATAGTAAGGCATTTATTTATAAATAAATAATAATAAAAAAAAATCCTGCAGTAGTTACGGTACTCCGCCCTAATCCACCAAATCCGCCGTAGTCCAGAAAAGCGAACCTGCAAGACAAAAAAGAAAACAGTTACCCTCATTAACCAATTTATTCCATATCACAATCCAAGGAATTTGATGCAGTCCCGTGGAGGTACATCAAAGTTTCAGTCTCACAGCATTTGGGGGACACATACAGAGAACACATCCCTCATATGCAAGGAGATCATAACTCTCGGCAGTGTAATGAGCGGTGACATCACAAAGGTTACCTAAGTTAACACTCATGGGGTCATAGAGAGGGTATCATACGAGTGTGAACTGAAGTAACCTTATTAGAGATAAGCAAACCTTTTTGAAATTCAGGTTCCGTTTGTTTTTCCGAACCTATTCAAATAATTTACATATATTTTCAAATAGATTGGCAAACAGTTCGCTGAACTTCCAAACCACATTCAAATCAAGTGCATAGAAAATACCTTCAAATGTGCCCAACAGCTGACAAACACAGCTCAAACCATTTTACAGTGGAGCTCCCACTGTTTTGGCACAGCCATTAGCTTCCTAAACCATTATTTACCAAGATTCAGCACCACTGGCACTCTGCTTCCAGGTCCGCTCTTTAACCTCAGACATATTGACTACTATCCCCATTGATTGGTTAAAGTCAGACTTAGCTCTGCCCACCCTTTCTGTCAATGTCTATGATTGGTTGTCAGTATGGCATGACTGACATGACAATCCTGTAAAAATAAATAAATAATTGAAAAAATTGGTGTGGGATCCCCCAAATTTTGTTACCAGCCAAGATAAATCAAAACGTTGGGGCTTGGTATTATTACCCTGGGTAGGCACCTAGTTATTGCTCCCAGACAGAGTAAGAATAGCAGGATGCAGCCAATCCAGAATGTGGCACATTCATTAGAAGCACCATATCCTGATGCTTCATACTGGCGCTTCCCACTGCCCTGGTATGGTGGCAAATGGTGTATTAGAAGGTATTAATGACAAATAAGTACTGACAGCTGTCATTAGCCCTGGCTTGGTAATATTGAGACATGATACCCCACATTACCAATCCAGTGAGCAAATAGTTAAAATACAGAGATGCAGAAAAACATCCTTTATTAGAAATAAACATGCAGAAAACCCAGTTTCACCCATTTATTAAGCTTAAGGTGCTGTCACACCTGGCGACGTCACTAGCGACATCGCCGAAAAAGTGACGTATCAGCGATGTCGCTAGCGACGTCGCGCTGTGTAAATGAGCGGCGCGACCGCGTTTTATCGCTGGTCGCAGGTTGACAGGTTTACGGGAAGAACCATAAACCTGGCAACCGGCGATCCGCGATAAGGTTGGATCGCGCCGTGTGACATCGCCAGAGCATTGTCACCGGCGACCCAGCCTATACCGCAGCGTTGCTGCGGATGGCTCGCTGGGCTGAGCCCAGCCCAGCGAGCGATGTCACCGCCCGCGTCGCTGCGACATCGCCGGCCGCAGCGATGCTGTGTGACAGCTGGCCAGCGATGTCGGAAGCGAGCGGGCACCCGCGCATCGCTTCCGACATCGCTGGCCAGATCGTGCTGTGTGACAGCACCATTAGACATACCCAGCTCCAATGGTAATTCACACAGCATGATATCCCCTGAAGCACGCTCGGTAAAGCTCCATCACTCTGACAGGAGCACACAATTGCATATTATTCTCAGGAGCTGTAAGCTTCTGTGCGGACAGCAGGTGGCTATGCAGGGTGATGCATGTGAGTCTCCGGTCTCATATGTCTGTTGTCTAGCGTTACTCCAGCCTCACACTGAACCATGACTGTTAGCTGTGACATCAGAGAGTTCATCTGAGGTCACCATTGTAACACATGTTGTGGTTAACATGGTAAATCAGCTGACACAGCAGATGAACTGAATGACATCAGCGCTCACACCTGGCTGTAAGTGAAAGCGAGCTGTTGACAGTGTGTAAATGCTTTAATGGTCTCTGCTCATTTCATGCAGCCATGCCTGGATATTGCTGTGGATTATTTTTGGAGAGTATGTTTGGGCTTAATTAATGGGTGGAATTTTCTCCTCTTCTTTTATTTGTAATACAGGATTTTTCTCTGCGTATGTGTTTTTTAACTATTTACTCACTGGACTGGTAATGTAGGGGAATCTCAAAGACGCCTCAACACAGGGGCCAATGAAAGAACCTGGCACTTGCTGAGGACTTGGACAGATGAGGGGGCCCACTCACCGCTGGTGGGCAGCAGCAATGATGAGGCCCACTTATAGAAAGCTTCCCTCTCTCTTGCTCGGCAATGATCTATGTGGGCAGTACACAGCAAGAGAGAAAGCTTGCTGGGAGCTGAATGGAGGCTGCAGAAGCCATACAGCTGAAGGACCTTCAAATCACGTGAATGTTCATGTGCCTGATCACATGACTGGAAGATGATTGAGCTCTACATTCAAAGGTCCTGCAGCTGCTCAACTGTTCCAGCCTCTGTGCAGCTCCCATGGCTCCTATCCTGCAGTGTACTGAGCAGGAACTACAAGATGTGGTAATGTATAGTGTGTGTAAGTAAATGCTACTCTGTGCTTCCATGTGTTTGCTGCAGGGTGTTGCGTGTATTGTGTAATAAATGTGCCTGTTGCAGGGTTGCGTGTGACTATATGTGCATGTATTGTCTACATATGCATTTAGCATAGTTGTGTGTGTGTCTAATAGGCTGGGTCCTGGGAGGGAATGTTATTATATATATATATAAATATATATATATATATATATAAGAGAGAGAGAGAGCGGGTAAGCTACGCATTGGGCGACTATATATATACATATATATATGGGATGAGGGGGTGGGCTGCTGTGCAATATATATAAAGAATGAGGGAGCAGATTGGGCCAACTGGGAGTGATATATGTGGAGAATGAGAAGACAAACTGGGGAGATCTGTTAACTGAAACTGTTGGAGGGGGTAGGTCAGAAAAATTGGCACATAAGGGTTTGAATTGCATAAATCCCCTCTTCTGCACGCTTTTGTACAATTTATTATAGCTACGGTACCACTTATGTAATGTAAGAAGCAAGTGAAATGTTTTTCATTAAACTATACCTATATCATTATGCTGTGTCAACACATCGGGAGTTGTGATATGTGTTAAAGGGGCCCAATGAGACTCCCCAGGGCCCATGAAAGCCTGGAGCCGGCCCTGACTCAACATTGCCAATCAAGGGGGTGATGACAGCTGGTAATGCTCATTTGTCATTAACCCTTTCTATTACCCTGATTGCGGCCACACCAGGGCAGCGGGAAGAGCCGTGAAGTGCCTTGATTGGCATATCTTATGGAGGCGCCAGTTCTGGAGTGGCTGTGGCCTGCTATTTTTAGGGTGGTGATGGCCCGTGAAAGATGGCCCTTCTTACCCTGAGAATACCAGACCCCAGCTGTTGGCTTTACCTAGCCTGGTAATTGAAAATGGGGAGATTCTATGCCATATTTAAAAATAAATCATTTGAAAAAATAGCTTGAGGTGACCTCTGTTTTCGATTACCAGCTAAGGTTAAGCCACGGTATGTGGTCTGCAGGTTGCAGCTGTTTGCTGTAACCACAGCTGGCAATGAAGATTAGGGGGTACCACATGTCATTTTTTTAATTAGTTTTTAGCTAAATAGAAAACTAAAACACCCCTTGTGCAACATGAAAGCCACTAAATGGTGAAAACTTACAATATATAGTGGGGTGGGACATTATATAGCTGTTTGACATCTATCTATCTTTTACATCTAAATAGAAGAAAACTGCAGCGCACTCAAGATATAATGTGAACTGTGCAAGCTTAGATGCTGGAACAAACAACCAGAAAATTTCACTGCAGCACTCAGCTACTACCAAAAATGTACATATGCTAAAAAGCGGTTTTTATATGAGAAAAAAAATTAAAAACTTACGTTTTTTTTAAAAAACTCAATAATATTATCTTTTTATTTGCTGGGGCTCTTGGTACATATATTGGCCAATATCTGCTTGCTCATCAACCACTCCACGGTGACCCCAGATCTGATGAGTCCTATGCTGACATCCCTGTCCTCCTTGTCACTCCCTATCCCACTACTAAGTGGGTGGACGCCATCTAAATCCAAGACCACCTGTGGGCGATGAGGGTGCTAAGTGTAGCTGCGAGCCAGCAACTCCACATATTAGACAAAAATAGAAAAAAAATGTTCTCATATAAAAACCGCTAATTAGCATATGTACATTTTTGGTAGTAGCTGAGAGGTGCAGTGAAATTATCTGGTTGTTTCTTCCAGCATCGCAGCTTGCACCAGTTCACATTAAATCTTGAGTGCTGTGCAGTTTTTTTCTATTTTTGTATAATATGTGGAGTTGCTGGCTCCGCAACTACTCTTTGCACCCTCATCGCCCCCAGGTAGTCTTGAATTGAGATGGTGTCCACCCACTTAGTAGTGGGATAGGGAGTGACAAGGAGAACAGGGATGTCAGCATAGGACTCATCAGATCTGGGGTCACTGTGGAGGGGTTAATGAGCAAGCAGATATTGGCCAATATATGTACCAAGAACCCCAGCAAATAAAAAGATAAGATTATTGAGTTTTTTTTAAAAAAAAACGTAAGTTTTGACATTTTTTTCTCATATAAAAACCGCTTATTAGCATATTTACATTTTTGGAAGTAGCTGAGTGCTGCACTGAAATGTTCTGGTTATCTTTTACATCTATCTATTAATCTATCTAAACTGTGCATCCATCTATCCTTTACATGTATCATCTAGTCTTGCTATCTATCCATCCATCCATCTATTCATCTGACCATATAAATTGTGAAGTAGTCCCAGCATATGAGGGGCAAGATCAATGACTGCAGCCTTCATATGGTGGGACAGCAGGCACTGCATGGCTCCCGGCAGTGTGACAAGATGTGACTTCATTGGGGCTGTGTGAGGTTACACAGCAGGTATCATGCAACAGGGAATCCCGCTTTTTGACCTGAGATAACATCAGTGGCATTACCGCTCGTATCAATCGCTGTCTTGTGAGATCCATGATATTTTGCCATATTGTGAGACAGCATATGTGAGGAGTAGTGACTTCAGGGAGTGCAATGCGGTTCAAACAGCATAGCCCCTGTGTGTCACCTAGATTCTAAACTGCAGTATACTTTGTGAAAGAACCACTTGTCACACTGTCACCAGTATCTTCTCTTACAGCATATGGGATGCTTTCTTTGAACAGGACCCCCTATATGCTGTAACAGGGTCCAGGGAGAGCCATTATTATGGTTGAGGGGCTTTGGGATTCCTCTTGCCTCTTGACTACCTCCACAGAGACTTCTAGAGCAGAATGTGGGCCACTCCAGTCCTCAAAGACTATAATCAGTGCACATTTTCAGGATTTTCACAGCATTGTATAAGTAGTAATTTAATCACCTGCACATATAATAATTCCAACATATTGGCAATGCTAAATTAATCCTGAAAACATGCACTGTTTGTGGTCCTTGAATATTGCAGTTGCCAAGCCCTGTTCTACAGCAGTGTGTAGTGTAGTGCATTTGCTCACTTCACACCTTCAGAGACCTGAAGCTTGTTCTCCTGCATCTACAGGGGAGTGTTAGGGTATGTGCACACTTTGGCGGGCGCACAGCGGGTTAGGGTCGGCGGCGGCTGGGCGGACCCGCCAGGAAGCTCTGCAGCCGTCCACCGGCTTCCTGGCGGGTATGTGCGGCGGGTGACGGGCGGGTGACAGGCGGGTGCACAGCGGGTTGGCGGCGGCGGTTATGCAGCGGCTGGAAGCAGCACATGATTCTGCTTGCAGCCGCTGCAGAATCGGCCGGTTTATAGAACATGCACATTCGTTGCTAACCCGCTGGGAACCCAGCGGGTTAGCAACAGATGAGCATGTGTAAACCGCCGGTGTGTGCACAGCGGGTGTCGGTTTACATAGGTTTTAATGTTAATCCAAAAGCCGGTTTGGATTAACATAAATTTACATAAAACTTATGTAAACCGACCGGCGGTTTACACAGCTAAACTGACCCTAACCCGGCATATGTGCACATACCCTTAAAGCACTTCTAACTTTACACAAACAGTCCAGCACACAAGGAGTAAAAATAAAAAGCTTTAATGTTGCACATTTAAAAAAAAAAAAAAAAAAAGCATATTGGTACATGATGTATGTTACAAAAACACTGATCATTTTAAAATAGCCATCAGCACAGACTATTTGTAATAAAAATAAAAGACACACACATATAAATATACACAGTAAGCAAGTCACGAAAGGATTAGCAGAGTCCATTAAAATGAGGTACAGCCAATCAAAATAATGGGGCACAGTCCATTAAGTGCACAGTTCATTCAGGGCTTTGAGGTGTAGCCTGAAAGCTGCAGTACTGGTAATCCAGCAGGAGGAAGCACAATTGGCACTAAATTTGAGAGGAGGAAAAATTAAATTAGGCTTACTTGGCCATGAGGCAAGAAAAGGTCTTGCTCTTCTCAGAAGTAAAATCAAAAGCAGTCCTTATCCGGCCAACAGGGCAATTCCAGGATTAACAGAAAGGCTATCAGCCTGCAAATTTATTTCCTGCATGATGCAGAGTCCAAGCAGGGGAAATTCTTACAAGCAGTCACCTACCCAACAATAGGCCCTTTTTAGGGCAGTCCTCTTTAATTGGTGTCCTTTTGTGAAGTCTACCACTGTCGTCACTGCTCTTTCACCAATGACCGAGATGGACATGCTGGTTTCATAGTTTAAGCCACTCCTGGACATTTTAGGAGGGTTGCAGGCCTTTAGTCAATGCTCCATCCTTTCCATGTTGGCCTCCTGCTGCCTCTCACGGACATCCTCTATGGTGGCGACCCAAATTACCCCCTACTGCGTATCACTCCTTGCAGCCCTTTACCTTCATGAAGGTGACCACATCCCCAACATAGATGGGGTGGAGTCATAAAGGCAGATGGTCATGCTGCAGGGTGGACTGGTTGACATTGCACATGTCACTAGTCTCGTCTTCAGATAGGAACCCAAACCTCCTCTTCTGGAAGGATTTTGCCACTCAACCCTGGGTACAAAATTGATTTTGCCACTCAACCCTGGCTCCTCAAAATTCTTACACTTGGATCCCTGCAAAAACTCTCTGTCATAGGCATCTGACAGCCTAATTTCTTCCAGAAATGACAAGACCCAGGGTGGTTTATGCCTTTGGGGATACTTCCTGGGATGGGGTAGAGGGCCCCACATGGCATTCATCCAGTCGAAGGCCACTGGGAGGAGTGCTATAGAAGGCAAAGAAACAGGGGCTTTTTCAACTATTATCTTGTCCTCCTCCTCAATTTGCCGGTCCACCAGCTGCTGCATCAGTTGCAGATTTAATAAGGCCAGGCATCTTGTCTCTGACCTCTGGAGGTCCCAGCTGGAATACAGAACAGCTCACCTCCTGACTCTGAGCTCCATTCTGGTGGGACCTCTTCAATCACTTATGGGATATTATTGTTTGCACAATCTTGTTGCCTATCTCTTGATTAATTCCTCCATTGGGTGGACTGCAGAAGGCACCTGATTTATAAATCCCATTCCCCACACCACAGGTAACATCTTGGCTTGTGGATCTGGGAATTGAATATTTAAGCCTGACATATTTGGTGGAGGAACAATAAAAAAAATAGTTTTTTTCAGCTCACTAAAAATTTCTCTGGAAAGTTGAATAATTCTAGTGAGCAATGTATGGACAGGTCCAAGATTAATGTTATAACACATTTGTGCACATGCTAAAAATCTGAATTTCAAATGTATGGAAAAAAAGTAAACGTATAGTGTTTTATTAGTGTAAACAGAACAGACCATGTATGTTAAGCATATAATGAAGATACCCAAACCAAAGAAGTGTGAGGTTTACGGTCCTTTTATGCTATGTATAACAAAGTCACTAGTGTTATGTTTTAATTCATGAATTTATTAGTTAATTATGCATACATATAAATTATGCGTACATATAAAATTCATTACATAGCACATACAAAATATATACATAGGTTACATTATTTATTTATTTCCGGGGTGATCAATGTTTAAAGTGACGTTGTGACAATAAAATTTCCATGTGGCAAAGTATTATCCCCTCTACAGAGACATGGGGTAGTGATCAAGGGTATGTGGGCATTATATGTAAAAACATTTCATCTATGCTGTGCAAGGTTTTGTTGCAGGTCACTTTTTAGACCATAGGCTGACTGTGTATTGTGTAAACAGCCCACACCGGGGGAGCCCTGTGGAGTAGTGCTGGACAAGTCCTATGCATCACTCCTCCAGTTTATCCACCCCAGGGGAGCATTACTCACAGTCAAACCCATATGATAAAGTGCACAGTCCATTAATCATATTGAATTTACAAGTTCGTCATCCTCCCACTACCTCCACACTTACCCATATCCTATAGGTTTGGTTTGGATATTTGCATAAACAGGAGGGGTCCACTCTTGCCAATGGCAAATCTATTGATATACATTGTAAAGACAACCAATTTGATGTTACTAATATAATGAAGATATACTATTTTTATCTGAATTGCTAGCAGATACATGTACAAGAGGAGGCCTCACATGCTGCTGACCCTCTGCAATAATAAAGGTTTTTGCTCTCAAAAAAAATTCACAGCTTGCAGGTGCCATGGGTGCGAAAAACAAACTGGGGGACTGGGTCTCCCATGCTGACCCACAGACTGGGAAGGCCCTAGCTCTCCCTTATCCCAGAGACTAGTAAAAAGGCCCGATGCAATTGCATCGGGAGCGGGGTGAAATGAATTGTGTGTATACAGGCGGGTCAGTGGGTAGCAGATTATACAGGCGGCTCTGTGGGTAGCAGAGTATACAGGCGGGTCTGTAGGTAGGAGATTATACAGGCGGCTCTGTGGGTAGCAGAGTATACAGGCGGCTCTGTGATTAGCCGAGTATACAGGCGGCTCTGTGGGTAGCAGAGTATACAGGGGGCTCAGTGGGTAGCAGAGTATAGAGGTGGCTCTGTGGGTAGCAGAGTATAGAAGTGGCTCTGTGGGTAGCAGAGTATACAGGCAGCTCTGTGAATAGCAGAGTATAGAGGCGGCTCTGTGGGTAGCAGAGTATAGAGGGGTCTCTGTAGATAGCAGAGTATGATGTGGCGGGAGGCTGGAGGGGTGAGGAGAGATGCGGCTGGAGCGGCGACATCACCGCTTGGCGGCAGGACGTGGCTGCGTGCTGGGGCTGATCGGCGCCCCAGTCACATGCCATTGTCCTCTGCAGCGGGGTGGGGGCTGCAGAGAGGGATCAGTCCCTCCTCTGAGGTTACATGTGTGACCTGAGGGGAAGGAGCGGATCGGGCGCTCTGTGGTAAAGACAGGACGGGCATCCGATTGGTCCAGGACGCCGAGTGCGAAATAGGCCCGATGCTATTGCATCGGGAGCACGGTGAAATTAACAGGTGCCATAGAAATAGCCGCTCAATAGTACAGTCCTCTCTCCAGAAAGTACACTGTTGTTGCGGGATTAATATGGTGTATATGGTGGGTCAGTGGTTAGCACTGTATACGGTGGGTCAGTGGTTAGCACTGTATACAGTGGGTCAGTGGTTAGGACTGTGTACGGTGGCTCAGTGTTTAGCACTGTATAAGGTGGCTCAGTGGTTAGCAGTGTATACGGTGGCTTAGTGCTTAGCACTGAATATAGTTGCTCAGTGGTTAGCAGTGTATGGTGGTTCAGTGGTTAGAACATTATATGGTGGGTCAGTGGTTAGCACAGCATATGGTGGGTTAGTGGTTAGGCCAGCATATGGTGGGTCAGTGGTTAGCCAAGCATATGGTGGGTCATTGGTTAGCACCGCATATGGTGGGGCAGTGGTTAGCACTGTATATGGTGGGTCAGTGGTTAGCACAGTATACAATAGCTCAGTGGTTAGCACTGTATATGGTTGGTTAGTGGTTAGCACAGTATAGGGTTGGTTAGTAGTTAGCAGAGTATACGCTGGCTCAGTGGTTAGCACTGTATATGCTGGCTCAGTGGTTAGCACAGTATATGGTGGGTGAGTGGTTAGCACAGTATATGGTGTGTCAGTGATTAGCACAGTATACGGTGGCTCAGTGGCTAGCACAGTATATGGTGGCTCAGTGGTTAGCACAGGATATTATAGCTCTGTGGTTAGCAGTGTATATGGTGTCTTAGTGGTTAGCACTGTATATGCTGGCTCAGTGGTTAGCACAGTATATGGTGGATCAGTGATTAGCAGAGTATATGGTGGGTCAGTGGTTAGCACAGTATACGCTGGCTCATTGGTTAGCACACTATACGGTGGGTTAGTGGTTAGCACAGCATATGGTGGGTGAGTGGTTAGCACAGTATATGGTGGGTCAGTGGTTAGCACAGTATATGTGGAGTGGGGGTAGAGTGGAATGGGGCAGAGCGGAGGCAGAATGTAGTGGGGCAGAATGGAGTGAGGCAGATGAAGGGTAGAATGTAGTGGAGCAGAGCAGGGGCAGAATGGAGTGGGGGCAGAGTGGAGTGGGACAGAGTGGAGTGAGGTAGATGAGGGGTAGAATGTAGTGGGGACAGAGCAGAGGCAGAAATTGAGTGGGGGTAGCGTGGAGTGAGGCAGAATAGACTGAAGGAGATGAGGGGTAGAATGTAGTGGGGACAGATTAGGGGCAGAATGGAGTGGGGGCAGAGCAGGGGTAGAATGTAGTGGGGACAGAGCAGAGGCATAAATGGAGTTGGGGCAGAGTGGAGTGAGGCAGAATAGACAGAAGCAGATCAGGGGTAGAATGCAGTGGGGGCAGACAGGGCCGGCTGCAGGTTTTTGTGGGCCCCGGGTGAAAAAGTATTAGTGGGCCCCTTTAGCACAAACCATGATACATTAATATAATATAGAAGCTGCAGGCTGTGTATAATCTAGAGGCTCGTGGGTGGGCTCTATATATAATATAGAGTCTGTTCAGGGCTGTATATATAATATGGAGACTGCCGGGCTGTATGTATAATATAGAGACTGCGGGTTGTATATATATAATTTGGAGGCTGTGCTGGCCTGTATATAGTATTTGGAGGCTGTGCCAAGCTGTGGCAGGGCAGCCGCAGCCTCCAAATAATATATACAGCCCAGCACAGGCTCCATATTATATATACAGCACAGCCTCCAAATAATATATATATAGCCTATCGCAGCCTCCATATTATATATACAGCACAGCAGCAGGCTCCATATACCACAGCACAGTCTCCATATACATCAGCAAAGCCTCCATATACCTCTGCAGCAGCCTCCATGTAGCACAACAGCAGCCTCCATATACCCCAGCAGCAGCCTCCATATGCCGCAATATACAGTCAGCACAGCCTCCATATACACCCAGGACAGCCTCTATATACCCCAGCACAGCCTCTATATACCCCAGCACAGCCTCTATATACCCTAGCACAGCCTCTATATACCCCAGCACAGCGCCTCTATATACCCCAGGACACAGCCTGTGTATACCCCAGCACACAGCTTCTGTATACACCAGCACACAGCCTCTGTATACCCCAGCCCACAGCCTCTGTATACCGCAGCACACAGCCTGTGTATACCCCACCACAGCACACAGCCTGTGTATACCCCAGCACACAGCTTCTGTATACGCCAGCACACAGCCTCTGTATACCCCAGCCTCTGTATACCACAGCCTCTGTATACCCCAGCACAGCGCCTCTGTATACCCCAGCACAGAGCCTCTGTATACCCCAGCACAGTGCCTCTGTATACCGCAGCACAGCGCCTCTGTATACCCCAGCACAGCGCCTGTGTATACCCCAGCACAGCGCCTCTGTATACCCCAGCACACAGCCTCTGTATACCACAGCACACAGCCTCTGTATACCCCAGCACACAGCCTCTGTATACCCCAGCACACAGCCTGTGTATACCCCACCACAGCACACAGCCTGTGTATACCCCAGCACACAGCTTCTGTATACGCCAGCACACAGCCTCTGTATACCCCAGCTCACAGCCTCTGTATACCCCAGCACACAGCCTGTGTATACCCCACCACAGCACACAGCCTGTGTATACCCCAGCACACAGCTTCTGTATACGCCAGCACACAGCCTCTGTATACCCCAGCTCACAGCCTCTGTATACCCCAGCACACAGCCTCTGTATACCCCAGCACACAGCCTCTGTATACCCCAGCACACAGCCTCTGTATACCTCAGCACACAGCCTCTGTATACCCCAGAAGCACAGCCTCTGTATACCCCAGCAGCACAGCCTCTAAATACCCCAGCAGCACAGCCTCTGTATACCCCAGCACACAGGCTCTATATATCCCAGCACACAGCCTCTGTAACTGTATACCCCAGCACACAGCCTCTGTATACCCCAGCAGCACAGCCTCTGTATACCCCAGCACACAGGCTCTATATACCCCAGCACACAGCCTCTATATACCCCAGCACACAGCCTTTGTATACCCCAGCAGCACAGCCTCTGTATACCCCAGCACACAGCCTCTGTATACCCCAGCAGCACAGCCTCTGTATACCCCAGCACACAGGCTCTATATACCCCAGCACACAGCCTTTGCATACCCCAGCACACAGCCTCTATATACCCTAGCACACAGCCTGTGTATACCCCAGCACACAGCGTCTGTATACCCCAGCAGCGCAGCCTCTGTATACCCCAGCTCACAGCCTCTGTATATCCCAGCACACAACCTCTGTATACCCCAGCAGCACAGCCTCTATATACCCCAGCACACAGCCTCTGTATACCCCAGCACACAGGCTCTATATACCCCAGCACACAGCCTCTATATACCCCAGCACACGGCCTTTGTATTATTGAACTTTTTCCCTGAACAAAGCCTCATTTGCAGATTTTTTTTAGTAAATTGCTCGGGTTTTCCAATGATGAACCGAATCGTCAATGTTTGTGACATATCTCAAATTGGCGTCGGAGAAAGTTCGTTCATCTCTGAAGCTTATCTCACTGTGAAAAAACATGAAAAAACAAATGCAAAAACCGTATAAGTGTCACACAAAAGGCGCTCTGCTATAAAAATTAGAAATAGCAAGTGCCGTGACAAAAAACAGGGCCTTTTGGTTTATACGTTTTTGCAAGAAAACGTACAGTAAGCTGCCTCACCCACTTCACGGTAGGCCCTGGTAGAGACAGTCCTAACTCTGTCCCTAGTACTATGTTAAAAACCTGCCAATGTGTACATACCTCTAGGCAGGATGCGGGAGAGCACAGGAAAATCTCACCTTGTAAGGGTGTGTGGCAGGCAGCTCTGTGTGCAGACTTCATAGGGGAGGGCAGGTGCCTCCAATTTCTGCTGTACCAGCAGGGTTAAACATGAAGCCAAAGAATATGAGTCTGCACACATTTCATATCTCACTGTGTATCACGCTCGCTGTCTCTCGTGCAAAATATCATGGGTATCGCAAGACAGTGAGGGTGTTGTGCTGTGATATAAGGGAGGTTACTGCATTCCACACTTCAGTGATACCCAGACTCTTGTAGGATTTCTATGTTTTTGTTTTTTTTAAAAAATTTTGATGGGGTCTTTTTTAAAAAAAAATTCTTGGATTTTTTTCAATAAATTGGTGAAGAAGGAATTTGCTTGGGAGTGTTTTTTCCAATAAAATATTTTTGGTGCCTTTATTTTTCTTAGTACTGACTTGGAAAGTAATGTCGAGTATCTGATAGATGTCTCGTCATTACTAACCCCTGAGTTTAATACCAGCTGACATAGCTGGCATCAACCCCCAAATACCATTAACCCATTTGCCAAAGCACCAGGACAGTGGGCAGAAATGGGGCGAAGTACCAGGATTGGCACATCTAATGGAGGCACCACTTTTGGTGCGGCTGTGGCCTGCTATTATTAGGCTGGGGAGGGCCAATAACCTAGACCCTTTACACTCTGAGAATACCAGACCCCATCTTTCAGCTTCACGCTGACTGGTAATTCAATTTAAGGGGACCCCACAAGTATATTTTAATTTATTTATAAATAAATAATTAAAAAACTGTGTGGGGAGACCTCTGTTTTTGGATTAACAACCAAGGTAAAACTTCCTGCTGCTGGCTATCAAAAATAGGGGGACCGCAAGTCACACTTAGAATATGTAGGGGAAGGATATATAGCTATTTGACATCTATCTATCTATCTATCTATCTATCTATCTATCTATCTATCTATCTATCTATCTATCTATCTATCTATCTGTCTGTCTTATCTATGTATCCTACTTTTCTCTCTATCTATCTGTTCACCTCTATTTTTTATATATCATCATTTATAATTTATCTATCTTTATATATCTTATATATAAAATTAATTATTTCAGTGACATGCATGTTTCTCTGGCAAATGTCACACGGAGGTCACAGGGATCACATTAGTGTGTGGTACATGAGGCATCCGTGGTGCTGGTAAAAAAACTGACTTGTCTCTGTGATAATCACAAGGACACATGCATGATTTACATGGATGCACGTTTCCTTGCCAAAACATGGAGGTGTGAAGATCCCTATGGTGCTTAATTAGTATGCATGTAAATATGTCTCCAGTATGTGTGAAAATGTGCACCACATATACTGGATAGAGGGAGATGTGAAGGGGCATAACTGTGTACAAAATTGTATGGGTATGTGCACATATTGAGTATTTGATTGCAGAAATTTCTGAACCAAATCTGGAACTCCTGGCAGGAGAAAGGCACCAAAAACGCAATAGGTTTTTAATGCATATTCGGTGCATTTTTGGATGGATTTTTCATGCATTTGGGGGGTAAAATGCTGCAGAAATGCTTCAAGAATTTTTTGTGAAATTGTTTTTGAATGTAGTGTAGGGACTCATAAGCATGGGACCCTTGACTTTAGGTTATGAGCTTGCTCGTTTTGGCCGAAATATAACTCACATGATTAATTATGATTTTGTATCATTTTTCAGCATTTTTTATTGCACATTTTTAAGCAGGATGCAGCTAGGCCTGTTGGGGTGTCTGTCCTCTGTCTCTTCTCAGATACCAGCCGCTTGGCCCATTCGATACAGAGTCTCTAGTCCACATAGCATGAACTTCCACACAACTCCAAAGAGCCACACCGCTACCACCAGCTCTGCACTAGTCCTTCAGCAGAGACACATTTTCACTCAGTCTAGGGATTAGCAATCCCCACAGAAAAGTATGCGGAGAAAGTTTTATTAGAGTTTCAGCTCCACAATTCTCACCACTGTTTGCTTTCAGCAGCTCATCAGTCTCTGCACCTTGCGTCCCATCACAACAGACTCCAAGCCTCCCTTCCCTTCTCCATGCGTCTGCATAAGCTCCTCTCCACACAGTGTTTCCCAGCCTGCCGCCTGCTTTCAGCTCAGGCAGGCAAAACCCACAGGGTCCTAGTGCTTTCCTGATGCTATTACAATTCACACTCTCACAACACCTAATTATACATATCGTCTCTTGAAATCACCCCCACATTAATACAAAATACCAGGGATTGTCTGTCCACTCTATTTCAGACCATGTCTTCCCTCTTTTTGAAACTGAATCTCTTCATAACAGAATTTCTAGTGTTCCTCCCTCTACTAACCTATACCACATATCTTAATTACTCTGTGATGGTTGAACCATAACAACAAAGCAGCAGGCTCATTGCCTTGGGGTCATATTTGATACTGGCCTTTTCTTTATCCCCTACATCCAATCACTCACTAGTAGACATGAGTGAACCTTTTGAAGTTCAGATTCTGTTCAGTTCGCCCAATGGGCATATGTTCACCTGCAAATTCCAGGAAGCTTAAAAAAATGTTAAAGCTCAAAAAAATTCGACAGGTTGAGAGAAAATAGCAGACTCGATGGCTGGGAACACCAGCCAGCGGGTCTTCCGGCGAGCGTTTTTGCCCAAAATAACCAGAGAAAATTTTAGGGCCATTTTGAATTTCGAACTATTTTCTCGAACAAAGCAACGTTCGCTGATTTTTTAGTAACTTGCTTGGGTTTCCGACAGTGAACTGAGTCGTCAATATTCGTGCCAAATTTTAAATTGGTGAACCTGTTTGGGGGAAAGTTTTCTCATCTCTTATAAAAATGTAATAGAAGTGCACTGTACTGTGTGCACAGGGCTTAGGTTTATGCTTTTAGTGATATCAATTTATAATTGCTGTTGTCCCAATATTACTTACACTGCATAGCCATAATAGTTGCCATATAAGCAAAAGACCAAGTAATACATTTTGAATTAATACTAAACATTGTATTCATTTATAGAGGGGTGAGTAAGCTTCAATACGGTAGTTCATTGCAAACATTTTATATAGGAGCTCATGCTGTTTTAACATTGAAATAACTTGTTAAAAATATTAAAATGAATTTGATCAAGTAAAATAATTCTTCATGTTCTAGATAGCTCAATTCATATTCCACTGTACATGCATAAAAAAGACAGTTAAGTATAACTGAAGATCGGGTGCGTGACATGCATGGGAAATCTGTAAGACAAAGCGGATTTTCTATTACATTATTGTAGCATAAAATAATAAACCAACAGAAGTGAGAGTACTTTTGACATTTCAAATGGAAAATATGAAGTGGTTTTCACAAATGAAAATGCCAAATTTTATAATGACGTATAAACGTGTACAATATACCTGTGCGTAGTCCAGCAGGTGGCGCTGTTAAACAAAGGAATAAAGAACCTTCCATAAATGACAGTGAGCACATATTTATTGACGGTAATTGCTTGCAAAATTGCTTTGTCACTTTAAGGGGAGAGGTTTGGTGAGGATATTGGAAAAAAAGCAGTTTTCATTACTCAACTTGAAATGAGTTTTCTCTAAAAATAAAAAGAGGCTTATTTGCACAGAGTGTTTTCATTTCCTCAAATGATAATGTGATATACTCATAAGCTATTTTCTACGTAGAATAAGCTATGCTATGAAGTGTTACATGTTGATTTGATAGCAGAGCATATATCGAGGTCTATGTTGTTTTGTCCTGAATGATTTTAATATATTTCTGAGTTTTTTGTACTTATTTGAAGACTATTAGCATGGTCATTGAGAAAAGTATATGCAAAGCACTTTATAATTTAAGTTTAATAAATGCAGCATAGTAAACAGCTGTTTATGAGCTACTTTATGTTTCCTATACATTGTGAAATGTTTACACGTTCAGGATGTTGCAGAGCTAAACCAAAATTGCTTCAAGCCTTGATCTCGGCTGTGCGCCACATTTGCTGTTATGTTTGATTAAAGAATAGGATCTTTGACATTAAAACACTGCCGCTTTCCTTGTCACTTACTAAATTGCACATAAAAGGGGGTACAACCATTAATTAGACCTGGGAGAGCCACACCGCTATAGGCTCATTCACCATTTCCACATGAAAAGGAAACACATTTTTTTAGATTTTTTGCACATTTTTATTACAGGAAGAAATACAATAAAATAAAAAGCCTGGTTTATATCACACAGTATCATGGCTGAAAATGTTGACACCCTTAAAATTGTTCCAGAAAATGAAGTATTTTTCTCAGAAAATGATTGCAATTACATGTTTTGTTATACGCATGTTTATTTCCTTTGTGTGTATTGTTACAACAAAAAGAACCCATATAAAAGCAAATTGGACAAACATTTGCACTGTTCTGCTGGGAGACCCATGACTTACGATATAAATCCAGCTTTCTGAGACTGGACACTACATTTGGACCCAAAACCCTTTTGTAATCTTCAGATTTCATGATGCCTTGCACACAATTAAGGCACACAGTGCCAGAGGTAGCAAAAGAACTCCCAAAACATATTTGGACCTCCATCATATTTGACTGTCGGTACTGTGTTCTTTTCTTTCTAGGCCTCATTTCTTTTTTGGTAAATAATGGAATGATGTACTTTACCAAAAAGCTTTATGTTATTCTCATCTGTAACCAAGATGCTTTCCAAGAAGTATTTTGGCTTATTCATTTACATTTTGTCAGACTCTAATTTAGCTTTTGATGTCACAGCCAAAACCCAGTTCTTACTGCCAGGAGCGGTACCCACACTATACCTGGAGGTTTAACCCCTTAACTACTACGATCAATAGCAGTTGCAGCATTTATGTGGCTGGTAGTGATGGGCGAATCCTAAATTACTCGGAATCGCTTGACTCTAGCGAGTCCGAGCCCGGGACTCGCTACTCGTTGCGAGTCTAGCGAGTCCAATGTTAATGAATGGGGAAGCGAGTAATAGCGAGTAGTGTGCGATTTACAAATCACAGATGTGTCTCGGAAGCTTCAGCCTGAAGCAATCCTAGTTTTGCCATTGATTTGCATTGGACTCGTTTACTGTGCAAGTAATCGCTGGGAAACTCGCACAGATAAGAGTCCGGCTGTCTGCTCTGTGTGCAGGCTGCCGCAGCTCCAGGGTCCTAGAGCCCGCCTGCTGCCCGATGTAGCAGAGCTGAGATTGTTCTCAGTCTGCTCATTCCCTGTGCATAGAAATCTATATCTATGCACAGGGGATGTAGCAGAGAGGACATCGCGTTTTGGACTGCGTTGGACGGAAGAGGATTTTTTTAATTAAAGATGGAGTCCCTAATGGCTTTTTTTTTATTTCTAATAAAAAATTTTCTCGGTGTTGTGTTTTTTTTTTAAAACAATTTAATAGAAATTCATGGCGGTCATGTCTAATATTGGCGTGACCGCCATAAATTTCGGGCTTAGGGCCAGCTGATAATACAAAGCTGGCCCTAACCTCTTTATTACCCAGCGTGCCACCGCCACCAGGGCCGCTGGAAGAGCGGGGTTCAGCGCAAGAGGATGGCGCTTCAATGAACGCGCCATCTTCTGGCATGGCTGCGGGCTGCAATCTGCAGCGGGGGGTGCCCAGAAAGCTTGGGCATCCCTGCGTTGCGGATTCGAGCCCCCAGCTGCTTAGCTGTACCTGGCTAGACATAGAAATTGCGCGGAGTCCCACGCATTTTTTTTTAATTATTTCATGAAATTCATGAAATAATAAAAAAAAAGGGCTCCCCTATATTCTTGTGTCTGGCCAGGTACAAATAGGCACCTGGGGGTTGGGGGCAACCCGTCGCTGCCTGCTGGATCTGGCTGGTTCCAGAAAGACCATGTAATTTTTTTTCTGAAAAATCAATAAAACAATCCTAAAAAAGGGACTTCATCTTTATTAACCCCTCGCCCATGGTCCACGGGCTGCCCCCAACCCCCAGGTGCCTATTTGTACCTGGCCGGACACAAGAATATAGGGGAGCCCTTTTTTTTAATTATTTCATGAATTTCATGAAATAATAAAAAAAAAATGCGTGGGGCTCCGCGCAATTTCTACGTCTAGCCAGGTACAGCTAAGCAGCTGGGGGCTGGAATCCGCAGAGCAGGGATGCCCAAGCTTTCTGGGCACCCCCCGCTGCAAATTGCAGCCCGCAGCCGCCCCAGAAGATGGTGCGTTCATTGAAGCGCCATCCTCTGGCGCTGAACCCCGCTCTACCAGCGACCCTGGTGGCGGTGGCACGCTGGGTAATAAAGAGGTTAGGGCCAGCTTTGTATTATCAGCTGGCCCTAAGCCCGAAATTTATGGCGGTCACGCCAATATTAGACATGACCGCCATGAATTTCTATTAAATTGTTTTAAAAAAAACACAATACAGAAAAAAGTTTTTTATTAGAAATAAAAAAAAAGCCATTAGGGACTCCATCTTTAATTAAAAAAATCCTCTTCCGTCCGACGCAGTCCAAAACGCGATGTCCTCTCTGCTACATCCCCTGTGCATAGATATAGATGTCTATGCACAGGGAATGAGCAGACTGAGAACAATCTCAACACTGCTACATCATCTCTGTGAGCAGGCAGGCTCTAGGACCCTGGAGCTGGCAGCCTGCACAGAGAAGACAGCTGGACTCGGCTCGCAATGTAACAGCAGTTACTTTGCGAGTTTCCCTGCTATCACTGGCACAGTAGCCGAGTCTAATGCAAGACAATGGCAATCCTAGTTTTGTCAGCGTTTGCCATTGATTTGCATTGGACTCGTGCGAGTAAACGCTGGGAAACTCGCAGAGTACCGAGTCCTGCGAGTCCCTTACTACTCGCCGAGTAACGAGTCCTAGCGAGTAGATTCGCCCATCCCTAATGTGGACATGATGTTGTCAGTGGTGCGCAAGAAATCACTGAGTCTGTGTAAGGTCAGAAGAAGTTGGATGCATCCATTAGGTTCCTGAAAAAAATTCCCAGTCTGGAACATAAACTTGTCTGGAAGCCAGAAAAGTGAGAGCAGATTCTGTGTTGGATAGTAGACATGGCATCTATGCATTTGTCAAGCAGTAACAAATCTTGCACGACCACACAGTCTACTGTCAAGACACAGAATGCTGGCCCATTCAATTCTGAAGCTGGTTCTCCTTCTTTCTGCCATTATCAGTCACAGGAGACATATGACCCCAAGCTTGGCCACTTTTATGATCTGTTTGGTACGTATCCTTTGGTTGTCTCTGGCCTATCACCGTGCAGCATTGAAGAGGGATATGAGGAGGTGGTGTGCATTGATGCTCAAGTATTTGAAAACCTACTGCCAGAAGAAAGCCACATGATGGAACATCATTTAATGTCTCCAGAGGTGGAGGCTGATGATGATGAGACACAGTTGTCATCAGGTCAGCCTACAATGTCAACTGGGATAGAGGATGAGATGGAAGATGAGGTCTTGATGATGAGTAGACTGATCTGACCTGAACCGCTGGCATGCATATCCATGACAGCAACACAGAGGAAGATGGATATGTAGCACCAACTCAGGCACCAGGAGACCTAGTTAGCCTAGATTGAGAACTGTGTCAACTGTTCCCAAGAGCACCCCTGCTGAGGGCCAAGTCAAGGCAAGGTAATGTTCAGCCGCTGTGTGGAATTTTTTTCATGAAAGTTCTTTTTTTTATGAAAGCATCTGGCATGCCAAGTTAAACAGAGGCCATGGCACACTGGCTGAACCTGGTGGAGGGTGGGACAAAGGTGCAAAGTGGAACATCGCACATCCTACCCATGCCAAAAAGAGTGGGCCCAATTTCTGTCAGGGTTTCCACCTCTTCATATTCTGCTTCCTCTCTCCCCTCCTCCTGCTCCTCATCCTCTGCAGAATTACTCTCCCCTTTACTGCCAAGCTGCGATGTGTGCAGCAGCACATCGGCAAAATGGCAACACACTCTGCTGAAGCTGATCTGTTTAGGAAACCACACACTGCAGCAGAGCTGTGGCAAGCTTTAAAACAACAGAGTGATCAGTTGCTCTCTATGCTGCACTTCCAACCTGGTTTAGTTGTTTGCTATAATGAGCGTAACCTTGTGGCAGCTTTAAAGGTCGGCAAGGTGGTTCACGTACCATGCATGGCTCACGTGCTGAACCTAGTTGTTCAGAAAATTCTGAAACTTGCCGAGCCTCTTTGAGAAGGCGTACCATATTAGCACCCATTTCTGCCATTCCTCTAGCGCATTTCCTGCTCTTATAGGTCTGTAAAAATGCTTCAATTTGACAAGTCACCAACTCATATGCAACCTGCCCATGCGGTGGAACTCTACCTATCATATGTTGGCTAGGATTAATGAGCAGCAGAGGGCAGTAGCTGAATACCAGCTTCAACAAGCCCGTCAGATTGAGAGTCAGCCACCAAATATAGGAACTGTTGAGTGGGTGTGGATTGCTGACATTTGTGAGGTTCTTGAGAACTTTGACTACTGCACTAACCTTGTGAGCAGTGATCAGGCTGTTATCAGCGTAATCATCCCGCTGCTGTGTCTCTTAAAACAATCACTGCATAATCTTAAAGACGAAGCTTTGAGTGGCCAGCATGTTGTTATGGAGACAGATTTACCAATGGGTGATACTACCCAGCCAATATTCTGAGGCAACATTGGGTGATGAGGAGAAAGATGAGGAGGATGAGGAGGGAGAGGACTTGATTTTCTCTGCTACCCAGGGTACTCCTAATGCTAAGGGGACACCCAACCTAAGCTTCATGTTTATCCAGCCTGGATGAGCTGGAGAAGAGGAGATGGAGGAGGAGGAGAGTCAGCATGAGGAGAGGATGGGTACTGGTCTTACTTTTGAGGACACCGAAGATTTGCCTTTTGCCAGCTTGGCCCACATGGCATAGTTCATGTGTAACTGTCTGGCAAAACCCTCATGTGATACACATTTTATCTAACAACTTATATTGTGGTTGGCCACTTTTTGTGATCGATTATACAAGGAGAAATTTCTTTCTCTCCTTTTGGAGTCACCAAAGAGTTTTCCAATGGAATCCTTCAAGAGGTTCATTGTGGATCATTTGCTGAAAACATCACTCTCAAACAATGCTGGTGGGAGACATACTGGCTCTTTTCAACACCAAGGGATAATAGTGAGAGACACGAACAGCAGGTCCAAAAGAAGTGGGGGGATAATGTGCACAAATTCGGCAATTTTCAATAAACCAGCACAACAGCAAGGGCTATCTGGGAGGGAGAAGTTGCAGATCATGGTCAAGGGGTACTTAAGTGACCATACATGCGTCTTTTCTGATGCTTAAGTTCCTTTTAATTATTGGGTGACCAAACTGAACACTTGGCCCAACCTCTCCTTATATGCCTTGGAGGTGCACTGCTAATTTTCAGTGAGTCTTGTATTTCAGCTGATGTTATTTGTGGGATTTTCTTTGCATCCCAAACAATTTTCCTGGCAGTTGTTGCAAATTTTTTTGTTGGTCTATCTGATTGTGGTTTGGTTTTATAGAGCACCTGATTTTCCATTTACTAATCACACTTTGAACACTGCTGACTGGCATTATCAATTACTTGGATATCTTTTTGTATCCCTTTCTCCTGTTTTATATAGTTTAACTATCTTTTCCTATAGATCCTTTGACAATTCTTTTGCTTTCCCCATGACTCACAATCCAGAAACATCAGTGCCTGGATGAAAAATGTACGAGTCTGACTGGATCCTAGAAACTCACTCAAATTTTATGCACAGACACTCATTGCAAGCAAATAGGTCACAGGTGAGAATTTTACCCTAATTAGCCATTAAAACCCATTTGTGTCAACTCCTGTGCATATTATCAGGCCAAAATCACCAGGTTATGTGAACTTTTGACCAGTGTTATTTTGATAATTTTGGTTGTTGCTAGTGCTGCTGATCTCCCGACAGTAGCCGCGGGTCATCATCTGCCGCACGGAGGTCAGTGGCGACACAGTCGGGAGATGACCAGCGCTAGCAACAAGGTACTGATGCTCCAGCGATCCCTACCAGGTTGCATCATTTGACGGGATAGCTGGAGTATCGCCAAGTGTGACGGTACCTTACTGGTTGCTGGTGAGGTGTCACACGTGCAGATATGTTGAACGAAGCCGCGTCGCTGATTGGGGAAGATACTATGTATTCATTGCATTATTTTTTAATTCTTATAAACTACACATATATTCCAGAATACCGATGCGTTAGAATCGGACCACCATCTAGTATATATATATCTAATATATAAAGCTGAATGTGTGTATGTGTGTATGTGTGTGTGTAGTATATCCAAGATTGGCATCTACACCGTTGCAACTGCAGCCACAAAATTTTGCACAGTCACACGTCTGGACCCCGAGAGCGTCATAGGCTATGTTGTGAGGTGAAATTTTAACCTTGCGCATTCCAGTTCACCAAATAATTTTGCCCCTATCTACATAATGGGGAAAAAGTGAAAGGAAAAGTGTTGGAGGCAAATTGACAGCTGCCAGATGTGAACAAGGGGGACTTAAAGAATGAGAGCGATGGCGGCAAAGAGTATATATCGTACAGTTGCTAAGGTGGGGCCCCGACATAGGATACTCACCACACACGGGGATATGAACACACACACAAAATGTGCCACACACTACCACGTGCTTGAACACATATACCACCCTCAGCACACATTTCACCACACATACACTAACCTCGCCACATAATCACCCTAAAACACACACAAGTCTGGTATTATCCTTCAAAAATATAAATCTGATTAATAAGCAGCAAAACTAGAAGAGAAACAAATGTACCATATTTAATATATAAAGCTGAATGTGTGTATGTGTGTGTATGTCCGGGACTGGCATCTACACCGTCACAACTACAGCCACAACATTTTGCACAGTCACACGTCTGGATCTCGAGAGCGTCATAGGCTATGTTGTGAGGAAAATTTTAAGCCCGCGCGTTCCAATTCACCAAACATTTTTGGCCCTATCTACATAATGGAGAGAAAGTGACAGTTACCAGTTGACAGTTGTGAATGAGAGGGGCTTAAAGCGAACCTGTCACCCCCTCCAGGCATCTAAAGATAACATAGCCACCTTCTGCAGCACTAAGGCTGCATTCTGACAAGGTGTCTATAGCATTTATGCTCCCTTGATTCACTGAAATAAAGACTTATATAAAATCTGTTTCAAACCTGATCCAAGACCGGGAGGCGGGTTTTCAAGCGTCTGTCTCCCTCCTCTGTGGTGTCAGTCATCCCTCTCTGCTCTCTGTGCACCTCCTACAGAGCCACCTCCCTGCATTACAGAGCTTAGTCAGCTCTGCTACAACATAAAGCTGCTGTTATAAGAGACTCCACAGTAGTAAATCTAGCAGGATGATCCTGAGCAGACAAAACACTGCCTGCTACGTAGCAGCCCTTGAGCTGTCAGCAGGTTTCACTTTCAGTTTCTTGTACCCAGCAGCATTGCTCCTAAGCCCCTGATCTAAAGCACAAACTCAACTCTGCTGCACTGCTAACAGCTCAGCTCAAGGGCTTTGTCTGTTCAGGATCCTCCTGCTAGATTTACTACTGTGGGGTCTCTTATACCAGCAGCTGTATGTTGTAGCAGAGCTAATGCAGGGAGATGGCCCTGGAGGAGGTGCACAGAGAGCAGAGAGGGATGACTGACACCACAGAGAAGGGAGATAGACACATGAAAACCCGCCTCCCGGTCTTGGATCAGGTTTGAAACAGATTTTATATAAGTCTTTATTTCAGTGAATCAAGGGAGCATAAATGCTATAGACGCCTTGTCAGACTGCAGCCTTAGTGCTGCAGAAGGTGGCTATGGTATTTTTAGATGCCTGGAGGGGGTGACAGGTTCGCTTTAATGACAGCGCCAAAGACTAACAGCACATACCAGCATATAGTCACTAAGGTGGGGCCCCAACAAGGGATATTCACCACGCATGGGGACATGTATATACACCACATGCACACAAAGAGTAACAGCAAGTGTATAGTCACTAAGGTGTAGCCCCAACATTGGATACTCGCCACGCACCTGAAACACACACACCACAAAGAGACACACACAACACAGAGACACACACATCACACTGACCCCACCACAGGGAAACACACACATACACACCCTATAGGGACACATGCACTCACCCCACAGGCACACACACACACCACAGGGACACACACATAGGGACACACACACATACACACCCCACCGAGACACAGAGACACACACACACCCCACAGGGACACACAGACCCCACAGGGATGGACACACACCACAGGGACACCCCTTCCCCCACAAGGACACACAACACAGGGACACCCCTTCCACAAGAAGATACACCACAGGGACACACACACACACCCCAGGGACACACACCCCAGGAACACACATATCACACAGACAGACACAGATGTGCACAAATCACCTCACACAACTCACCTCATACGTGTGCTATCTTTAATTTCCAAAAATAAACATCTGATTAAAAACAGCCAATGTGCAACACATGTGCCATATAGGGAATTAAGGCAGATGTCAGTCACATGAGCTGTCTATTATGTGTATGCGTGAGGTAATATATACTGCCTGGCCGGGGGGAGGGTTTACTGTTACTGGAGATTTATCAGGCTGCCTATAGCAAGATAAGATATCTTAGGTGATAGTCTAGAAATGAAACCAAGCAGCCATGTTTTTATGCCTATATTTTTCCCATTTGTAATAATCTTTCATCACAGTATGTAAGACAGTGAGCAATTGTTAATAATTATATCTTTAGTGGGGCTAATATATATGATAATAATGCTAACAGGTCGATATGTGCCTGACTGTTTCCCCTATAAACGGGGTATACCAGTTATGGCCATAGAGTGGCGCTGGTCGTTCCATTTCTAGGGTGGGACTTCCATCTGCCCCCTGTTATGTATAATAAAAGCCCCTTACTAATATAATATTGATAATCTGATTATTTGGATTTTATTCTGTATAAAACACCATAAAAACTTAGTATGGGCAACTTCTAATGTAAATGTCCATTTCCAAGATGGTGCTGGAGGTTTCCTGAGTGTGCTCAGTAGTGTGCATTAGAGTCTGCGACCATGTGACCTGTTCTGCACCAATGGGAGTCCTCAGCGTCACAAACAGGTGCTGGGAGAATAGTGAACCAATAAGACGCCGACAGACATGAGGAGAAGGCAGTAATGGACGGCTGCAGGGGGAGTGACCAGCATATCACCATGTAAATATGTTATCTTTGCACAGTTGTCACAGATTTGTAATCAAGATTAATTATATCATATCAGAGGCATGTTATGCTGTATACTTGTATATTAAGCACTATGTCTGCAATTTATGTATGGATTATCACTGTGATGATGTTATTAAGAAAACAAACTATTATATGTATGAATTTTACACTTTTACACTTATTTGTGAATTAATTTGGGAGGGTTTAAAACCCTCAGTTTGTATCAATAGCACTATGCTTGAAAAAAGTCTTTTTGACTGAAACGTTGCTTCACGTGGCCTAATATAGGGTCCAGAAAACATCTTTATGCCTGGAGTGCTGCCTGTTTTTTTTGCTAGGTAGTAGAATACCTAGTTCGGGTTCACCTGCTACTTTCGGGGCCGCCTATTAGGCTAATTAATTACATATTCACTGCACTGTCAAACAAACAGCAAATCAGAGAAACTCACACTGTTTGAGAGCTTCTGTGATTGGCTGTTGTAGTCAGCGTGCTCTTCCTCAATCTGCAAATAGAGTCTGTGGGGCCTCAATTAGGAGTCTTAAGCCGCAGTTTTTTCTTGGACTGGTCTCCCTGAGATCAGTGAATGCTTCCTCAATCTGGACAGTGATTCTGCTTGGTTGCCCTACACATTAGTGTAGGGCAACCAACCTGGCGTTATAGGGTGTTTCATTAACCCATTACTTGCCAAATTAGCAATTTTCCTTTTCAAAAATTGGTGTATAAAAGCTCTCTGGGTGGATGAATACTCAATTAAACATGACAATGACATGATTTCCTGTTTTGAAAACATTCATTTTACAAACACAACACAAAAAATTGGACCTAATTATAAAATCTTAGTTGCTAGAAGCAAAAGATTAGGCGTCCCAAAAAAAGGACATTGGTAGATAATGGGTTAATAAATATTAAGAAAAAATGCGTGTGGCTTCACAGCAATTTAGGTCTAGCCTGATAACAGCAGGCAGCTGTTAGCTGCCACCCTCAGCTGCCTAATTTTCTTGGCTTGCCTTGGCTGGCAGAAAAAAATGTGTGGGCTTCGCCCTATTTTTCATTGCCAGCCAAGGTAAAACTAGACAGCTGAGGGCTGGTAGTCCCAGCGGAGTGAGGGCCCATTGTTATATTGACCCCCACGCTAAAGAACAACAGCCCACAACCACCCCTGAAAATGGTGCATTAATAAGCGCCATTTCCAGGCACCTTACCAGGCTCTTCCAGCGGCCCTGGTGGCGGTGGCACGCTGGGTAATAAAGGGGTTACTAGCCGGGTCAAACCTGGCCTGACATTAAGAATCTCTGGCTTAATACTAGCTTGTATAACAAAGCTGGTATTAACCCCTCTATTACCCAGCGTACGAGGGCCGCTGGAAGAGTCTGGTAAGGCTCACCACTGTCTGCTTTTATCGGGCTAGACTTAAAATTGCTGCGAAGCCCCCCACATTTTTTTTTTTAAATATTTGTTAATTAAACACCCTATAACACCAGGTTGGTTACCCTACACTAATGTGTATGGCAACCAAGCAGAATCACTGTCCAGATTGAGGAAAAGCACTCTAACTACAACAGCCAATCACAGAAGCTCTCAAACAGTGTGAGCTTCTCTGATTGGCTGTTTGTCTGACAGTGCAGTGAATATGTAATTAGCTTAATGAGTGGCCCCAGAAGTAGCAGCTGGAGACAGGGGAACCCTATCTTACTATTCTATCCTGTCTATCCTGTCTATTCTTATCTCTGCGAGAAAATAAATGTTAAAATTGCTCTCTATGCTGTCCCTGTGCAGTCTGTGTGTGTGTGGTCCGTGATTTTTGTCAGACCCATAGATTTCCATTGGCGAACCTCCTCTGACACTCGCATGAAATTGCAGCATGCTGCGACTGACTCGTCATCCGAGTGTCGGACGAGAAAAAAAAACGTCTGACACTCGGAAATGTGCTTTCAGACATTGGTTAACATTGGTCCGACTGCAATGTGTTTTAACTCACACCACAGTCGTCCGAGTTTCACGGATGTGTGTCCGTACCCATAAACTGCCCCTTTTGCTGCAACCAAGTGCTTTTTTATGTTTGTGGATCAGAAAAAAATGTTGGAGAAAGTGAGTCACCTAATGAAGGTGCCTTTTTTGCAACAACATTGCAGCCATTTTTCAAAAAACCTGCTAATGTTTCATCCTCAAAAAGTATTGGCAGATGTTTATTAAACAAGTTTTTTCATTTCTGTAAATTGTGCACTATATTGCAGCAAAATGACAGGTTTACTTTTCAAAAAAACATTTTTGCTTTTGTTTTAGGACATAATCAGTCCTTTATTTGGGGAAATTATTTACTTACTCCTGTTTAATATCCATTGGGGATAGCCCCATTGTTTTAATCTTTTTGAGGTTCATGTTAATTTATTTTCAGTAACTACGAGATCAGAGCAATTTCTGACAATTCTTGTAAACTCACCTATTGTCATGGGGTTAGCTACATGCTGCAGTTGACTGCTAGAAAAATGCATGATAGAATTACCTGCACATGGTGTGCGATGAATAGCAGTGGATACAATTTGACCGGGAATGCCCGTAATAATCAAATCTAAAAATACCAAACTTTTTGAACTATAGGAAACAGTAAAGTGTAAATTAAATGAATTGTCATTCAAAAATATGGCAAATCCTGGTATGGCAGATTCAACACCCTGCCAGATGAATACCATATCATCAATAAATCTACTGTACCAGGATAAAGTTAAGATATAGAGCTTACTGTCTGAACACAAAAAACAATGTTCCCAATAAAACATAGTCAAATTTGCAAGAGAAGGTGAGAAATGAGCACCCATTGAGACACCTTGGATTTGTAAATAAAAAATCCTGTCAAAAACAAAATAATTATGATTTAATAAAAAATTGGTCACATCTAATATATATTCTTGTATCACATCAGGATACAGACTGTACTTCTCTAAATGGAATCTCAAAGCTTCCATAGCTATATGACATGGTATGGAAATGTATAAAGAGTTAAAGGGAACCTGTCACCTCCTAAAACCCACCTAACCTATTAATACATGTCCCTGGACCTTCCTATTACCATTATAACATCCTTCTCTGTGCTAAATGCTTCCTTTCAAAGTTGAGATAAACGCTTTGATACTTACTCATTAGGATGATAATGAAGTAGGGGCTATATGCAATAGCCCTCTGGGTGTGTTGTTTTGCAGCCTGCAGGATCCAGCCCTCTCTCTCTGTGCTGCTTTGCTTGTGCAGGCTTTGCCCTCCCCCTCTCTGTCACTCACAGAATGCAAATCATTTGTCCTGCTTTCAGCTCCACATCACAGCAGCACAGACAGAGAGAGGCTGGATCATTCAGGCTGCAAAACAACACGCCTAGAAGGCTATTGCATATAGCCCATACTTCATTATCATCCTAATAATTAAGTATCAAAGTGTTTATTTCAACTTTGAAAGGAAGCATTTAGCACACAGAGGGATGGTTATAATGGTAATAGGAAGGTGCAGGGACATGTATTAATAGGTTAGGTGAGTTTTAAGAGGTGATAGGTTCCCTTTAACATCACACCATATCAAGGTGTAATTTGATGACCAATTTTTGTTTGACAATTGATCTAAAATATCATTGGTGTCTTTGATATATCCAGGCACGCGCTGTACCAAAGGTTGTCAGACCGCATCCAACCATTGTCTCAAGCGTTCATTGCATGATCCGATTCCATTATCTGTCACATTGGAGGTGGAAGGATGTCTTTATGTACCTTTGGCAGAGCGTGCATTGTAGGTGTTACAGGATTCAATGATGTTAAATATTCAAACATTTTTTTGTTAATATGCCTAGTTTTACATCCTCTGCTATTAGGATGTTAATTTGCTCACTGAATTTTTTTGTTGGATTGAATTTTAAGCGGAAATATGTCTTTTCATCAGACAAAAGTTTCAAAATCTGCCCCTTATGGTACATTTACACGCGGCCACAGGAAGGTAGGAACAGGCAGGCATCGGACACAAATTGTGCCTGTTGCCTTGAAAAGACCTCGATGTGGCTGCGTGTAATTCAGGACTTTCCTTCCTTCAGGAAAGACACAGGAAGGAAACTCCTGAATTACACGCAGCCACATCGAGGTCTTTTCAAGGCAACAGGCACAATTTGTGTCTGATGCCTGCCTGTTCCTACCTTCCTGTGGCCGCATGTAAATGTACCATTATAGGTTTCAGTGTCTGAAACAAATATTTTGCCACCTTTATCGGGCCTTTTCTCTGTGATATCTTTCATGGATTTTAACTGATTAAATGCTTTGACCAAATCTAGACTCAGGTTTTTAGGTGAGGTATTTTATTGATTTTCAAATTTAAACTGCGTAATCCCTCTCCAAAACCTCCTGAAACCGCTACATACAATCAACCCTTGAGTTGACAGGATAGAAATAAGGACTTTTCATCTTGATTTTGTCCATCTTTAAGACATCTTCAGATGAAATTCTTCTTAAGGCCACGTTACACACACAGATATCTGTTCAGATATTGGTCACAGATCTCTGGTTGCAGTGAAATCATGGACACATGTGTCCATGATTTCACTGCAACCAGAGATCTGTGACCAATATATCTGTGTGTGTAAAGTGGCCCTTAGTTGTTCCAAATTGTTTCTGAACCGTGAGGCTTCTTATAAAGAGGTAATGTCCATAATTGTCCCAAACAGGTCAAAATTTTTCTCAGGTATAAAATTAAGGCCTCTTGACAGGAAAATAAGTTGTTCATTAGAAAAAGCACGGGAAGACAGATTAAATACACTTGACGTTGCATCAGTTATTTCTTGTTTCTTGTGATCCACCTGTGTTTCATCCCGCCCCGTATTTTGTGTTTTTTGCAACCTTTGTTATGGGAGTACCATCACCAGTGCTCTCAGTCTCAAATTGAGTTGAAATTACTGAGATGTTGGATTCTGAAAAACTGACCGATAATGGTCTGGTTTTAGATGTATACAAGTCTTCTTTGTTTTTCTGGGATCAGGTATTTTGGACGAAGTACCTTAATGTCCGCGCTGCTGCCAGAGAGGAAAATACACCAACGACACTGGGACGTCTGAGTACTGGTAGTAGAGGTTTATTTCCAACGCGTTTCGGAGCCACGTACCGAGCTCCTTCCTCAGGGTGTATTTTCCTCTCTGGCAGCAGCGCGGACATTAAGGTACTTCGTCCAAAATACCTGATCCCAGCACCGCACCTCGTGGAAGTACAGTCCCTGCAGCAGCTGCATTGTTCGAGCGATTACGCTGGTTGTGTGCTACACAACCTGACCAGGTGAGCAAATCTGATTTTTCACATTTACCTGCCTATAAAGGATAAGACCCTATGTGCGCATTCTCAACCCTCTAGATATTCTTTGTTTTTCTGATTCTTTTTCTTCTTTTTAAAAATGGATTCAGGAGTGCAATCATCACTTGTGTTGAGACTCCAATCATTCTCATGATTCAGCAAGTAATCTAGTGTGTCTCTTTGAAATTTGTGCTTTTTTTATTTGTATGATATTATCTTCAAGTTTGGTGTCAGATTTCTGAATTTTAGCAAGGGATTAATCTAGTTCGTTCTGATATCCATTCTCAATCGAATCAGATTTTTTGTTTCAATGTCCTTCTGGACGACCTGGAGTTGTATGTTCTCAAATTTTACAATTAATTTCATGAGATTCAAAGAGCAATTGCTCAAAATGCTGTTCCAATCATTCATGAAATCCACATTGTAAACTTTGGTTGTATCTTAAGTCCCAAACCCCTCAGTATCATATCTTTGTTTATATACGTTTGTAAAGTTGTGGAATCCCACCATAACATCTACTCTTCCAGCACCAGTGTCTCCAGGTTTTTAACTGCATCAGAGAAACCAGAGCTTATTGGACCACTTTAATTATTGTCAAAAGCACTGGCTGCTTTTTCTTCCCGTGTTTTAGACATAATGGACTTTAGTATGTAGCTAAGGCCTTGTCAGTAGGTGAGTTCACAAGAATTGTCAGAAATTGCTCTAATCCCATAGTTGTTGAAAATGAAATAACATCAACCTCAAAATGATTGAAGCAACAGGGTTATCCCCAATGGGTGTTGGACAGTAGTAAGAAAATATCTTCTGACAAAAAACGCACTGATCTATTACGTCCTAAAACAAAATCAAAAAATGTTTTTTTGAAAAGTAAACATGTCATTTTGCTGCAATATAGTGCACAATTTACAGAAATAAAAAACTTATTTAATAAACATCTACCAATACTTTTTGAGTATGAAACATTAGCAGGCTTTTTGAAAAATGGCTACAATGTTGTAGCCAAAAAGGCCCCTTCATTAGGTGACACACTTTCTCAAATATTTTTTTCTGATCCACAAACAAAAAAAGGCACTTGGCTGCAGCAAAAGTGGCAGTATAAGGGTGGAAACACACTGGCGAGTGAAAAAACGCTCCGATTCATGGATCTGAGAGTCGGACGGAGTTGGTCAGTGTGGCTTCAGTGTGCTGTCCAAGAGCAATCCGTTTTTTTTCCTCAGCAGCTGTTTACTGTATACTCATTTAGGCTAGGCTCACACTTGCGTTTTTTTCATGCGTTTTTGGAGACCTGCGTTTTTAAAAAAGCTTGTAAAAACGCACCCATAGGCCCCTGTGTTAAAACACATGCCCTAATAGCAAAAACGCATGTCTTAATAGCAAAAACGCATGTGTGACAGTACCATGCGCTTTTGTGTGCGTTTTTACAATTACGTGATTAGCTGACATCAAAAACGCATGCAAAAACGCATGGTACATTACTACAATTTAGTACCATCCAAAAACGCATGCGTTTTCCATAGGGGCCCATGTTAAAAAACGCATGTGATTTTTAGAAAACGCATTTGTTTTTTTAACATGGGCCCCTATGGAAAACGCATGCGTTTTTTTAACATGAGCCTCTATGGAAAACGCATGTGTTTTTGGATGGTACTAAATGGTACTAATGTACCATGCGTTTTTGCATGCGTTTTCCATAGGGGCCCATGTTAAAAAAATGCATGTGTTTTTAAAACAGCACCAAAAAACTCTGCTTGCACTATTTTTTGGTGCGAATTTAAAAACGCATGCAAAAACGCAGGGTGCCATCAGACACCTTAAAAAATTCATGCTGACATGGAAAAACGCATGAAAAAACGCATGCAAAAACGCATGAGTTTTTTTAAGTCACAAAAAAAACTCATGCCAAGTGTGAACCCAGCCTAGCAGGAACATTTTTTACAGTTGTCTGAGCTACTGAATGAAAACGTATCAATTGAAACCCGCATCAAACTCGGATGGTGCGTGTGCGGCTCGACTGTGGGCTGTCTTTTTTGTCGGACCCATAGACTTGCATTAGCGAGCCTCATCCGACACTCGCATGAAGTCGCAGCATGTTGCGACTGACTGGTTTGGGGTGTCGGACTAGGAAATAAACCTCCGACACTCGTAAATGTATTCTCGGACATTGACTAACATTGGAGTCATTCTAGTTTTACTCCAGTGTGTCCGAGCCCTCAGTGTGGTTCACAGAAATGTCACATGTGCTCATTCACACTGTGCAGTTCTGTTTTTCATGATTCTGATCATTCATATGAATATAAAATCAAGCAGCATATTAATTGTGATTCAGAGAACGTGGTATACAAAATGAATTGCACCACATGCACTAAATTTTATATAGGTTGCACTACACGTAAATTAATAAACGGGTTTAATAAACATTACAATTAGTGATGAGCGAGCATGCTCGCCACTACTCGGTACTCGCACGAGTAGCACTGTACTCGGGCTACTCGGCGAGCACCGAGTAATCTCGCGATACTCGTGCTGTGCTCGTGGTCGTCATCTCTGCATGTTGGTGCTCTTTTGAGAGCCAGCCCACGTGCAGGGATTGGCTGGCAGACCACTGCAATGCCACAGCCCTGTTAGTTGTGGCATTGCAGTGATTGGCCGGCCTGCACAGCGTGACCGAACCTTTATAAGACCCGGCCGCGCTGTGCACACAGGCATCCAGACAGTGAGTGTAGGGAGAGTAAAAAGATGATGGGAGTACTGGTGTGTCACGGTCCGCGCTGCTGTGGTGTGGATAAACTCACCAAAGAGCCAAAAGTATTTTCATCCTTTATTCCTCCTCTCTCCTACGCGTTTCAGCGCCACACCCGGCGCCTTCCTCAGGGTAAAATTTCCTTAAAATTCAGCAAATAGGAGCTTAAAACTGCAAAAAAATTATTATATATGTGTCATCAGGTGATGCACACAAGAAAAGCACATATTTTACCCATATGAGACTAGAACCTGTGGTATTTCATTTGTCCAGGTGAGACATCGATGTCCTAAGCTATGTGCCACCACTGATTTAGATGTTAAAAAATGATTGTTTGTAGGGTCTCATAGTTAAAAAAGTAGCTCTAAGAGGAATTTATGAACCTGGAGTGTTGAGGTATGGGGGCACTGTCTCCCTGCTGCGCCACCACAGTTTTAAGCTCCTATTTGCTGAATTTTAAGGAAATTTTATTATGATGTCATTACTTGTATTCTTATGAAAATATCAAGCACTTTTTTTAATAATTTTGAGATGTATTTATTGTTTTGTAAAAAAAAACGCCAAAATGGGCAGATCCACCCATTTTGATGATGAGGATGACATCATCAGTAAACAGATGACACCTCTTTGTCTGTATAGCAAGGGGCTATAAAAACCCCCTCTGTAACCATGATTGTAATATCCCTGAGGAAGGCGCCGGGTGTGGCGCTGAAACGCGTAGGAGAGAGGAGGAATAAAGGATGAAAATACTTTTGGCTCTTTGATGAGTTTATCCACACCACAGCAGCGCGGACCGTGACACACCAGCACTCCCATCATCTTTTTGGATTCAAACCACTATCCAGTGGTCGGTGGAGGTCCTGCAGCAGCTGGAACATAGTTTCCAAAAACTCCTTCAAACCAGTTGTGGGGTTCACAACTGGACAGGTGAGCAGCTTCACAGCACCACCATCACACATAAGTGTCACTAGTGATAGGGCACTATTGCGCCTCTTGTCCCCCTCCCTATTTTCTTTTACAGTGTAGGGAGAGTGTCTGCTGCTGCTTAGGGACAGATTTGCGGCCTTCATAGGTAGATCCGGAGCAGGGCTGCAAACTGCTGCTGCTGACCACAACAGTCCTTCTCAGGACTAATCTAGGAGGATATAGGCAGGGTGATCCAGATCGGAATCCAAGCATTTCTGTGACCATAACAGTCACCAGACTGTTGTACTTACTACCTTAATACAGGTTAGGGACAAAAATCCAACTCTCCTGTGGCCGTTGCAGTCACCAGACTGGTGTACTTACTACCTTAATACAGGTTAGGGACTAAAATCCTACTCTCCTGTGACTATTACAGTCACCAGACTGGTGTACTTACTACCTTAATACAGGTTAGGGACTAAAATCCTAATCTCCTGTGATCTGAACTGTCACCAGACTGGTGTACTTACTACCTTAATACAGGTTAGGGACTAAAATCCTAATCTCCTGTGATCTGAACTGTCACCAGACTGGTGTACTTACTACCTTAATACAGGTTAGGGACTAAAATCCTAATCTCCTGTGATCTCAACTGTCACCAGACTGGTGTACTTACCACCTTAATACAGGTTGGGGACTAAAATCCTAATCTCCTGTGATCTGAACTGTCACCAGACTGGTGTACTTACTACATTGATACAGGTTAGGGACTAAAATCCTACTCTCCTGTGACCATTACATTCACCAGACTGGTGTACTTACTACCTTGATACAGGTTAGGGACTGAAATCCTACTCTCGTGTGACTATTACAGTCACCAGACTGGTGTACTTACTACCTTGATACAGGTTAGGGACTAAAATCCTACTCTTCTGTGACCATTACAGTCACCAAACTGGTGTACTTACTACCTTGATACAGGTTAGGGACTAAAATCCTACTCTTCTGTGACCATTACAGTCACCAGACTGGTGTACTTACTACCTTAATACAGGTTAGGGACTAAAATCCTAATCTCCTGTGACCTCAACAGTCACCAGACAGTTGTCGCTGTATACAGGCAAAATGCGCAAGGGCGTTGGCAAGGGCGTTGGAAAGGAGCAAGGAAGTGGACGTGATGGTGGTGCAGGCAGAGGCCGAGGTCATGTGCAAGCACTAATTTCGCAACAACAAAGGGGCACATCTCCTCGCTCGCACGTCCTGTCCCAAATTCTTGGGGCCTGCAGCAGTACACCGCTCTTGAACCAAGACTAGTGTCAACAGGTTGTTTCTTGGATAGCGGATAATGCTTCAAGTCAGATGGGCACCTCCACAAACACCCCGTCTTCCACACGTTCAAGTGTCAGTAGCCGTGATACTGCACCGCACATTTCCCAACCTGATCCTCCTTCCTACCACCAGGACGAGTATACATCCACGGACATTACTGATCCCACACTAGGACACTCGGAAGAGCTGTTCACGTGATTGGCCGGCTTGCACAGCGTGACCGAGCCTTTATAAGACCCGGCCGCGCTGTGCTCTGCACACAGGCATCCAGACAGTGAGTGTAGGGAGAGTGTCTGCTGCTGCTTAGAGACAGATTTGCGGCCCTCATAGGTAGATCCGGAGCAGGGCTGCAAACTGCTGCTGCTGACCACAACAGTCCTTCTCAGGACTAATCTAGGAGGATATAGGCAGGGTGATCCAGATCGGAATCCAAGCATTTCTGTAACCATAACAGTCACCAGACTGTTTTACTTACTACCTTAATACAGGTTAGGGACAAAAATCCTACTCTCCTGTGGCCGTTACAGTCACCAGACTGGTGTACTTACTACCTTAATACAGGTTAGGGACTAAAATCCTACTCTCCTGTGACCATTACAGTCACCAGACTGGTGTACTTACTACCTTAATACAGGTTAGGGACTAAAATCCTAATCTCCTGTGATCTGAACTGTCACCAGACTGGTGTACTTACTACCTTAATACAGGTTAGGGACTAAAATCCTACTCTCCTGTGACCATTACAGTCACCTGACTGGTGTACTTACTACCTTAATACAGGTTAGGGACTAAAATCCTAATCTCCTGTGATCTGAACTGTCACTAGACTGGTGTACTTACTACCTTAATACAGGTTAGGAAAAAAATCCTACTCTCCTGTGGCCATTACAGTCACCAGACTGGTGTACTTACTACCTTAATACAGGTTAGGGACTAAAATCCTAATCTCCTGTGATCTGAACGGTCACCAGACTGGTGTACTTACTACCTTAATACAGGTTAGGGACAAAAATCCTACTCTCCTGTGGCCGTTTACAGTCACCAGACTGGTGTACTTACTACCTTAATACAGGTTAGGGACTAAAATCCTACTCTCCTGTGACCATTACAGTCACCAGACTGGTGTACTTACTACCTTAATACAGGTTAGGGACTAAAATCCTAATCTCCTGTGATCTGAACTGTCACCAGACTGGTGTACTTACTACCTTAATACAAGTTAGGGACTAAAATCCTACTCTCCTGTGGCCGTTACAATCACCAGACTGGTGTACTTACTACCTTAATACAGGTTAGGGACTAAAATCCTACTCTCCTGTGACCATTACAGTCACCAGACTGGTGTACTTACTACCTTAATACAGGTTAGGGACTAAAATTCTAATCTCCTGTGATCTGAACTGTCACCAGACTGGTGTACTTACTACCTTAATACAGGTTAGGGACTAAAATCCTAATCTCCTGTGATCTCAACTGTCACCAGACTGGTGTACTTACCACCTTAATACAGGTTAGGGACTAAAATCCAAATCTCCTGTGATCTGAACTGTCACCAGACTGGTGTACTTACTACCTTAATACAGGTTAGGGACTAAAATCCTACTCTCCTGTGACCATTACATTATTCACCAGACTGGTGTACTTACTACCTTAATACAGGTTAGGGACTAAAATCCTACTCTCCTGTGACCATTACAGTCACCTGACTGGTGTACTTACTAACTTAATACAGGTTAGGGACTAAAATCCTAATCTCCTGTGATCTGAACTGTCACCAGACTGGTGTACTTACTACCTTAATACAGGTTAGGGACTAAAATCCTAATCTCCTGTGATCTGAACTGTCACCAGACTGGTGTACTTACTACATTGATACAGGTTAGGGACTAAAATCCTACTCTCGTGTGACTATTACAGTCACCAGACTGGTGTACTTACTACCTTGATACAGGTTAGGGACTAAAATCCTACTCTTCTGTGACCATTACAGTCACCAAACTGGTGTACTTACTACCTTGATACAGGTTAGGGACTAAAATCCTACTCTTCTGTGACCATTACAGTCACCAGACTGGTGTACTTACTACCTTAATACAGGTTAGGGACTAAAATCCTAATCTCCTGTGACCTCAACAGTCACCAGACAGTTGTCGCTGTATACAGGCAAAATGCGCAAGGGCGTTGGCAAGGGCGTTGGAAAGGAACAAGGAAGTGGACGTGATGGTGGTGCAGGCAGAGGCCGAGGTCATGTGCAAGCACTAATTTCGCAACAACAAAGGGGCACATCTCCTCGCTCGCACGTCCTGTCACAAATTCTTGGGGCCTGCAGCAGTACACCGCTCTTGAACCAAGACTAGTGTCAACAGGTTGTTTCTTGGATAGCGGATAATGCTTCAAGTCAGATGGGCACCTCCACAAACACCCCGTCTTCCACACGGTCAAGTGTCAGTAGCCGTGATACTGCACCGCACATTTCCCAACCTGATCCTCCTTCCTACCACCAGGACGAGTATACATCCACGGACATTACTGATCCCACACTAGGACACTCGGAAGAGCTGTTCACGTGATTGGCCGGCCTGCACAGCGTGACCGAGCCTTTATAAGACCCGGCCACGCTGTGCTCTGCACACAGGCATCCAGACAGTGAGTGTAGGGAGAGTGTCTGCTGCTGCATAGGGACAGATTTGCGGCCCTCATAGGTAGATCCGGAGCAGGGCTGCAAACTGCTGCTGAGCTGACCACAACAGTCCTTCGCAGGACTAATCTCGGAGGATATAGGCAGAGTGATCCAGATCGGAGTCCAAGCTTTTCTGTGACCATTACAGTCACCAGACTGTTGTACTTACTAGCTTGATCCAGGTTAGGACATAGGGACTAAAATTCTCATCTCCTGTGACCATTAGAGTCACCAGACTGGTGTACGTACTACCTTGATACAGGTTAGGGACTAAAATCCTCATCTCCTGTGACCATTACAGTCACCAGACTGGTGTACGTACTACCTTGATACAGGTTAGGGACTAAAATCCTAATCTGTGACCATTAGAGTCACCAGACTGGTGTACGTACTACCTTGATACAGGTTAGGGACAAAAATCCTAATCTCCTTTGACCATTACAGTCACCAGACTGGTGTACGTACTACCTTGATACAGGTTAGGGACTAAAATCCTAATCTGTGACCATTAGAGTCACCAGACTGGTGTACGTACTACATTGATACAGGTTAGGGACTAAAATCCTCATCTCCTGTGACCATTACAGTCACCAGACAGGTGTACGTACTACCTTGATACAGGTTAGGGTCTAAAATCCTAATCTGTGACCATTAGAGTCAACAGACTGGTGTAATTACTACCTTGATACAGGTTAGGGCCTAAAATCCTAATCTCCTGTGACAATTAAAGTCACCAGACTGTTGTAATTACTACCTTGATACAGGTTAGGGCCTAAAATCCTAATCTCCTGTGACCATTTCAGTCACCAGACTGGTGTAATTACTACCTTGATACAGGTTAGGGCCTAAAAGCCTCATCTCCTGTGACCATTACAGTCACCAGACTGGTGTACTTACTACCTTGATACAGGTTAGGGACTAAAATCCTACTCTTCTGTGACCATTACAGTCACCAGACTGGTGTACTTACTACCTTAATACAGGTTAGGGACTAAAATCCCAATCTGTGACCATTAGAATCACCAGACTGGTGTACGTACTACCTTGATACAGGTTAGGGACTAAAATTCTCATCTCCTGTGACCATTACAGTCACCAGACTGGTGTACGTACTACCTTGATACAGGTTAGGGACTAATATCCTAATCTGTGACCATTAGAGTTACCAGACTGGTGTACGTACTACCTTGATACAGGTTAGGGACTAAAATCCTCATCTCCTGTGACGATTACAGTCACCAGACTGGTGTACGTACTACCTTGATACAGGTTAGGGACTAAAATCCTCATCTCCTGTGACCATTACAGTCACCAGACTGGTGTACATACTACCTTGATACGGGTTAGGGACTAAAATCCTAATCTGTGACCATTAGAGTCACCAGACTGGTGTACGTACTACCTTGATACAGGTTAGGGACTAAAATCCTCATCTCCTGTGACCATTACAGTCACCAGACTGGTGTACGTACTACCTTGATACAGGTTAGGGACTAAAATCCTAATCTGTAACCATTAGAGTCACCAGACTAGTGTAATTACTACCTTGATACAGGTTAGGACCTAAAATCCTAATCTCCTGTGACCATTACAGTCACCAGACTGTTGTAATTACTTCCTTGATACAGGTTAGGGCCTAAAATCCTAATCTCCTGTGACCATTTCAGTCACCAGACTGGTGTAATTACTACCTTGATACAGGTTAGGGCCTAAAAGCCTCATCTCCTGTGACCATTACAGTCACCAGACTGGTGTACGTACTACCTTGATACAGGTTAGGGACTAAAATCCTAATCTGTGACCATTAGAGTCACAAGACTGGTGTACGTACTACCTTGATACAGGTTAGGGACTAAAATCCTCATCTCCTGTGACCATTAGAGTCACCAGACTGGTGTACGTACTACCTTGATACAGGTTAGGGCCTAAAATCCTAATCTTCTGTGACCATTTCAGTCACCACACTGGTGTAATTACTACCTTGATACAGGTTAGGGACTAAAATCCTCATCTCCTGTGACCATTACAGTCACCAGACTGGTGTACGTACTACCTTGATACAGGTTAGGGACTAAAATCCTAATCTGTGACCATTACAGTCACCAGACTGGTGTACGTACTACCTTGATACAGGTTAGGGACTAAAATCCTCATCTCCTGTGACCATTAGAGTCACCAGACTGGTGTACGTACTACCTTGAAACAGGTTAGGGACTAAAATCCTCATCTCCTGTGACCATTACAGTCACCAGACTGGTGTACGTACTACCTTGATACAGGTTAGGGACTAAAATCCTAATCTCCTGTGACCATTAAAATCACCAGACTGATGTACGTACTACCTTGATACAGGTTAGGGACTAAAATCCTCATCTCCTGTGACCATTACAGTCACCAGACTGGTGTACGTACTACCTTGATACAGGTTAGGGACTAAAATCCTAATCTGTGACCATTAGAGTCACCAGACTGGCGTAGTTACTACCTTGATACAGGTTAAGGCCTAATATCCTAATCTCCTGTGACCATTACAGTCAACAGACTGTTGTAATTGCTACCTTGATACAGGTTAGGGACTAAAATCCTACTCTTCTGTGACCATTCCAGTCACCAGACTGGTGTACTTACTACCTTAATACAGGTTAGGGACTAAAATCCTAATCTCCTGTGACCTCAACAGTCACCAGACAGTTGTCGCTGTATAGAGGCAAAATGCGCAAGGGCGTTGGCAAGGGCGTTGGCAAGGAACAAGGAAGTGGACGTGATGGTGGTGCAGGCAGAGGCCGAGGTCGTGTGCAAGGACTAATTTCGCAACAACAAAGGGCCACATCTCCTCGCTCGCACGTCCTGTCCCAAATTCTTGGGGCCCGCAGCAGTACACCGCTGTTGAACCAAGACCAGTGTCAACAGGTTGTTACTTGGATAGCGGATAATGCTTCAAGTCAGATGGGCACCTCCACAAACACCCTGTCTTCCACACGGTCAAGTGTCAGTAGCCGTGATACTGCACCGCACATTTCCCAACCTAATCCTCCTTCCTACCACCAGGCCGAATACACGGACATTACTGATCCCACACTAGGACACTCGGAAGAGCTGTTCACGTATCCATTCGCAAAATCTGGCCTGTCGCCACCACCTCTTGAAGTGGGTGATGGCAGATGGTATGAACAGATGCCCAAATATTTGAGCAGCCACGTTCTCACGAACGGAACATTGGCAAAGTGTCTCAACAAGGGGTGGACGATGATGAGACACAATTGCCAGGAAGTCAGGAGGAGGATCAGGGTGCGGAAGAGGAAGACGACGTGGTGGATGATCCAGTAGCTGACCCAACATGACAGGAGGATATGCAGAGCAAGGCCAGCAGTGCACAGGGGGAGGGAGGCGTAGCATCCAAACAGGCAGTACGAAGCAGGGTCGTGTCCACAGGCAGAAGGCAGGCAACCGTTCCACGGAACAACAACACGACTCAAGGTGCCTGTGCAAATGTTCGGTCTTCCCGAGTCTGGGAGTTTTTTAAGTTGGCTCCAGAAGACTCTAAAAAGGCCATTTGCCACACCTGCCATGCCAGTATCAGCAGGGGTACGAAAACTAGCAGCCTGACCACCACCAGCATGATCAGGCACATGTCAGCCAAGCACCCGACTTTGTGGGACGTACAAACAGAGTCGAGGAGCGGTGCTTGCTGATGTCACTGCTACGTCTTCGCCTGTTGTGCGTGCGAGCCAATCCCCTGTCCATGCTGGCCGCGAACAAGCCTCCGGCCCTGCACCTGAAGTTGCCCACGCACAAATTACACCACCATCAAGCACGTCCTTGTCCCAGCGCAGCGTTCAATTATCCATTCAGCAAACATTTGAACGCAGGCGCAAATACGCTGCCAACGCCCCACATGCCACAGTCCTGAATTATCACATTTTGTGACTCATAGCGCAAGAAATGTTGCCTTTCCGGCTGGTGGAGACGGAAGCATTCCGCGACCTGATGGCGGCTGCTGTCCCACGTTACTCGGTCCCCAGCCGCCACTATTTCTCCAGATGTGCCGTCCCCGCATTGCATAACCACGTGTCCAACAGCATCACACGTGCCCTGAACAACGCTGTTTCAGCCAAAGTCCACCTAACCACAGACACGTGGACAAGTGCTTGTGGGCAAGGCCGCTACATCTCCTTGACGGCACACTGGATTAATATTGTGGAGGCTGGGACCCAGTCTGAGCGAGGGACGGAACACGTCCTTCCCACACCAAGGATAGCAGGCCCTACCTCTGTCAGGGTTTCACCGACACTCTACAGCTCCGGAATGTCATGCTCCTCAGCCTCCTCCTCCTGCGCATCCTCATCCACTGTACCCTCCACACCAGTCCCAAGCTGGAAGCACTGCAGCACTGCCTCTGCAAAGCGGCAACAGGCTGTGCTGAAGCTAGTCTGCATAGGTGACAAACCCCACAATGCAGAAGAGGTATGGACAGCTCTGAAACAGCAGGCAGATCACTGGCTCACACCTCTGAACCTAAAGCCAGGAAAGGTTGTGTGTGACAATGGCCGGAACCTGGTGGCAGCTTTGAGGCGAGGCCAGCTGACGCATGTTCCATGCGTGGCCCATGTGCTCACCCTGGTGGTTCAGAGGTTTGTAAAGTCATACCCAGAGGTGTCTGAACTGCTGGTAAAAGTTCGCCGTCTGTGTGCACATTTTCGCAAGTCACCTGCTGCTTCAGCTGGCCTTGCCGGCTTTCAGCGCCGTTTGCGTCTTCCGGCCCACAGACTGGTGTGTGATGTCCCCACGCGTTGGAATTCAACTCTGCACATGTTGGTCAGGATATGTGAGCAGAAGAGGGCAGTTGTGGACTACCTGCATCACCTAAGCCGTCGGGAAATGGGTCAAACTCCACACATAACACCTGAGGAGTGGAGATGGATGTCGGACCTATGTACCGTCCTCCAAAACTTTGAGGACTCCACCAAGATGGTGAGCGGCGATGACGCCATTATTACCGTCACCATACCACTACTCTGCCTTCTAAAACGGTCTCTGCTGAAAATCAAAGAGGATGCATTGCAGGCCGAGTGCGATGACTTGGAGCAAGAAACAGTAGTGGGTGTGGGTGAAAACACACAGCCCAGCCTCATCTGATCACAACGTGCAGTGAGGACTATGACGAGGAGGAGGAGGATGAAGACATGGAGCAACTCTCTGGCCAAATTGAGGATATGACATGCACACCAGTCATACCCTCGATTCAGCGTGGTTGGCCAGAGGACAGGGGAGATGATGAGGAGGAGGAGGAGGAGGAGGACAGCATGTTCAGTCATCGTGTTGGTCTGGATACTGAAGTGATGGCTGTTAAGAGTCTGGCACACATGGCTGACTTTATGGTAAGCTGCCTGGCTCGTGACCCTCGCGTTCAGAACATCTTGGCCGACAATCAGTACTGGTTGGCAACACTGTTAGACCCACGCTACAAGGAGAACTTTATGTCTCTCATTCCTGAGGCGGAGAGGTCAGCCAAAATGCAGCAGTTCCACAGGGCCATAGTCACGGAAGTAGGCAAATCATTCCCCTCACAAAACGCTAGCGGCATAGGTCAGGATTCTGTGGACAACCAAGGCGTACGGCCGAGAGGGGCACAAGTCCAATCCACCAGAGGTAGGGGAACAGTCTTTACGATGTGGGACAGTTTTCTCAGCCCCTCATGTACCACAGCCCCTGAGGTGCGGGGTAGTGCCACCAGAAATGCTAAGTTTGGCCAGATGCTGAAGGAGTACCTTGCAGATCGAACAACTGTACTGCGAGATTCCTCTGTGCCTTTCAATTATTGGGTCTCCAAGCTGGACACGTGGCATGAATTGGCTCTCTACGCCTTGGAAGTCCTGGCCTGCCCTGCCGCTAGCGTTTTATCAGAGTGTGTTTTCAGTGCTGCAGGTGGAATCATTACTGATAAACGCACCCGCCTGTCAGCTGAAAATGCTGACAGGCTGACTCTGATCAAGATGAACAAGGGTTGGATTGGGCCAGACTACACCACCAGCAAATAAGAACTGAATTAAAATTTTGTTCTGGGAATTTGCCATGTACCTCCACTCACCCATGGGTACACACTTCTGGACTTTGGCTAATCACTGGACTGCTCCTCCTTCTCCTCATGTGCCACCATGATGACCGTTACAATACTTAGGCTGTTGTTTGAGGTATACCCGCAGTGGTAAATTTTTTCGCCCATTCTTTTAGAATGGACATTACAACGACAGGAGACCCGCTCTTTTTGAATGGGAAAAATGTTTTGAGGCCCTCCTGCACCTCTCTATCCAGGGACAATGTGGAGCCTCCCAATTTTTGGCTGCCCTGCCAAAGGGCTATACTACAATACACCCACTTGAGGTTTACAGGCCCTACTACATGTCTGTATGCATGGTTCATTGTTGAACCTCCCAATTTTTGGCTGCCCTGCCAAAGGGCTATACTACAATACACCCTGTTGAGGTTTACAGGCCCTACTGCATGTCTGTATGCATGGGTCATTGTTGAACCTCCCAATTTTTGGCTGCCCTGACAAAGGCCTATACTACAATACACCCACTTGAGGGTTACATGCCCTACTACATGTCTGTATGCATGGGTCATTGTTGAACCTCCCAATTTTTGGCTGCCCTGCCAAAGGGCTATACTACAATACACCCGCTTCATGTTTACAGGCCCTACTGCATGTCTGTATGCATGGGTCATTGTTGAACCTCCCAATTTTTGGCTGCCCTGACAAAGGGCTAGACTACAATACACCCACTTGAGGTTTACAGGCCCTCCTGCACGTCTCTATCCAGGGACAATGTGGAGCCTCCCAATTTTTGGCTGCCCTGCCAAAGGGCTATACTACAATACACCCACTTGAGGTTTACAGGCCCTACTGCATGTCTGTATGCATGGGTCATTGTTGAACCTCCCAATTTTTGGCTGCCCTGACAAAGGCCTATACTACAATACAGCCACTTGAGGGTTACAGGCCTTACTACATGTCTCTATGCATGGCTCATTGTTGAACCTCCCAATTTTTGGCTGCCCTGGCCAAAGGGCTAGACTACAATACACCCACTTCATGTTTACAGGCCCTCCTGCACGTCTCTATCCAGGGACAATGTGGAGCCTCCCAATTTTTGGCTGCCCTGCCAAAGGGCTATGCTACAATACACCCACTTGAGGGTTACAGGCCTTACTGCATGTCTGTATGCATGGCTCATTGTTGAACCTCCCAATTTTTGGCTGCCCTGGCCAAAGGGCTAGACTACAATACACCCGCTTCATGTTTACAGGCCCTCCTGCACGCCTCTATCCAGGGGCATTGGTGAACCTCCCAATTTTGGACTGCCCTGGCAAAAGAAAATACTACAATAGACCCAGTTCCTCAAAATGGGCACATTATTTCAAGACAGGGCTTCGTGTACGTCTCTTCTCAGGGACATCGGAGTGCCGCACAATGTTTTCACGTAAAATCTTTCATGTAATCACCAAAAGTAACATACACCAGCTGTATCTCACTATTGGGTATGTGCCCTTAACATTTCCACCCTAAATATTCATTTTGGTATCATTTTGGAAGGTTTTCTGGTGACTCCGTAAAATTGGCGTGAAACTCGGACAAGATTGTTCACAGCTGTGAACAATGAGTGAGAAATGCTTCCAGGGGTCTTCCCCATGGTGTTGCCATGTCATTTCAGCACTCTTCTGAGACTTTTGTGACATTTTTAGGGTTTTTCCATGCTGCCGGCAGTCATTTCATAAAAATACTCGGGTCTCCCATAGGATAACATTGGGCTCGGTACTCGGGCCGAGTACACGAGTATCTCGGGATGCTTGGCCCAAGCTTCGAGCACCCGAGCAGTTTAGTACTCGCTCATCACTAATTACAATGATATACCTAATTCAAATAACACCAGGAGAAACATTTCTGCTATTGCAAAGCATTTTATTATTGAGCACAATCGTGACATGTCTTCCTTGCAAGTTTTAGTTATTGAAAAACTTTTTCCACATGCAAGAGGCGGAGATATAAAACGCAAATTATTGACAAAAGAAGCATACTGGATATTTAATTTTTATTTTTGTAAGTTTTCAATGGACAAAAAATAAAGAAAGAATTATTTTACCAGACACTGAAATAACAACCCTTTTTTTTCCTTGAACATATTACACTGGGGAACACAATTTTTTAGGAGTTAGGTCAGACAACTGTTCTTAATTAATTTTTGGATGCTGAATCCAGAAAAGATCTCAGTTTTTCTCTATCACGTCAAGTTTTTGAACTATAGGATTTTTGTCTTCTCAAAAATATGTAAACCACTGTACCTAAAAAGTGATTTTTTTTAAATAGTACAATATGAACAAAAAATGAAATATATAAGAAATAGGCATGTCTCAGTTGTGACTACTCTTACAAGTTGCCACGTAGCTCTATATGAGTCGAATTGTAATCAGATAACAAGTCTTATTACACATATCAGTGCAATTGTGCTTCTCTGGCAGGTAAGTTGTGGAGGAAAAACTTGACATGCTAGAAAAAAACTGACTACATTTTTGGAATCAGCATGCCAATTTTAGTGTAAATCAGCTCAAAAACCTAACTCAACAGAATTTTTTTTTCAAATTGTTCCCCAGTGTTATCTAGTGTGGATCCACCTGCTTCCGTGCAAGCTGGATTTCAAGCACTAGGTGAGCTGGTATTCCTTTTACTATATGTGGATTATTTTTAATGTCACTGGTGATTTGTGTTTCATTAGCTACTTTTACTCACTTGATTTTTATTTTACAAGTCCTATTGAGATCTTTATATTCCTGAAATTCTATTTCTGATTTCTCACCCTTTAAGATTTTGAATGCTCTTTGCTTTTGTCTAATTATATTTTATAACTCTCTTGTTTAAACATAGTGGTTTCTTTCTATTCCTGGACATTTTATTATTATCAGAGAGTATAAGCTGCATACAGGATTTTAGTATTTTATCCTTAAACATGCCCCATTTATGTTCGCTGTCCCCACTTACCTGTATATAATCCCAGTCTACAAGACTAAGTACTTCACTCAATTTATTGAATTTCAGCTTTCCAAATATTACAGGTTTTTCCATTTCTTCATTGAAATGGTTTTTTTTTAATATTACATAGAAACTTACAATTAGAGATGAGCATATTTTCTAAAGTTTGGGTTCAATTGCTGAATGAATCCAGTGGTGTTCAGCACCCAAACCTGACCCCAGTCGTCATTGATCAGCTGTTCAGCTCTCCTCCCACATACAGCCAGCTATAAGGCAAACACATCTGGGGCGTGTATGCTGATTTATATATATTTTTAACGTCGTTCTCAAACTACGGAAGGAAACTCTTTTTTTATCCCAATTGCGAGCTGATCACACACATCGACTTGCACTGGCCCAACAACCCAGCATACTGGAGCACAGCCATCCCAGCTGCAGAACTTTGGATATGGAAATCCCCAAACCCCAGCTCTTAACAGGTTTGATCATCTCTACTTACAATATTATGGTTTCTGTTGCCAAAATGCTCCTGGACCTTTAGATCTAAGATTATGTCAGGTATATTTGACAGGGCCAGATCCATCATATTATCTACTACCTGATAAAGGTTATTGTCTTGAAATGTAGATACATGTATATAACAACTTTCAGCTTTAACCACAACTAGAATATTCTATGTCCTATTACATGTTTGGATATTTATAATCCATCATAATAAGGACCCTGTTTTAAATGCTGCCTTTTTAATTTGTTGCAGCATTTCTTCCGCTACCTGTTCAACTACATTAGGAGGTTTATAGCAAATTCAATTAGCAGTATCCATTAATGTCCGCCTCTTGTATATTTTCCCATCCTGACTCTACATTGTAGCAGGACCTTCAAAGTCATCATTGACCACAGGGCTTACATTTTACTTGGCAAATATACACACCCATCCACATTTTTGCCTTACTTGTCCTTTCTGAATATGGTGTAATCCCCTACAGTCATCACTTTCATCCAGCTGGTTTTTTATAATGCCTACCACATCATGATCTGTAGCTGACATAAGAGTCACCAATTAATTAATCTTATCTGAAACACAAGCATTCACCAGCAGACATTTAATATTATTAAAACTTGTATTACTCTTCGCCTCCCTATTTTCCTTGCACATCCCATCCTTTAAATTCTCTTTGTCCTCTAAAGATTCACTGTCTCTGTCTGCTCTATCTATCCTCTTTATTTGCACAACTAGTAGCATACTAAAATCAACTCCATCTATTTGACCATTTTTCCCCTAAAACAGCTTCACCCTCCCCATTGACGTGAAGCCCGTCCCCACTGTAGAGCCTGTAACTGATAAAGAAGTAAGCCCAGTTCTCCATGAACCCACAATTTCCTTCCTGCACCAATTTCTAGGCCACTTATTTATCTCCCAAAGCCCCTGCTGTCTTCCTAATAACTCTTGTGGCACCAGTAGTATTTCTGTAAACACAAACAGAGACACACCATCTAAATAGTTATGGGCATTTCTACCAGGACTGTGTCCTTGCAACCTCATGATTTCTGGGTTATCAGATTGGCACAGTTTGTAATTGATTTATTGGAGTGCTTAGATTCCACTGCACTATCAGACAGGGAATTCAACATAAAAAGTACTATGTCAAACCCAAATGGGTCAATATGGATCAGTGAAGATTTTAGATTTATCTATGAATGATGTCAAATACTACATCACCTGTTGCATCTACCTGTCTGCCTATTTTTTCTGTCCTGCTGCTTCCAGTGCTGATTTCATGCACAGCAGAGCGTCATTCATGTCCATTCTACAACCCCTGGCAAAAATTATGGAATTACCATGCTCGGAGGATATTCATTCAGTTGTTTAATGTTGTAGAAAAAAAGCAGATCACAGACATGTCACAAAACTAAAGTAATTTCAATGGCAACTTTATGGCTTTAAGAAACACTAAAAGAAATCAAGATAAAAAATGTGGTAGTCAGTAAGGGTACCTTTTTTCAGACCAAACAGAGGGAAAAAATTATGGAATCACTCAATTCTGAGGAAAAAAATAATGGAATCACCCTGTAAACTTTCATTCCCAAAACTAACATCTGCATCAGATTTGATCTGCTCATTAGTCTGTATCTACAAAGGAGTGATCACACCTTGGAGAGCAGTTTCACCAAGTGGACTGACATGAATCATGGCTACAACACGAGAGATGTCAATTGAAACAAAGGAGAGGATTATCAACATCTTAAAAGAGGGTAAATCATCACGCAATGTTACAAAAATGTTGGTTGTTCACAGTCAACTGTGTGTAAAATCTGGACCAAATACAAACAACATGGGAAGCTTGTTAAAGGGAAACATACTGGTAGACCAAAGAAGACATCAAAGCGTCAAGATCAGAAACTTAAAGCAACTTGTCTCCAAAAAAGAAATGCACAACAAAACAAATGAAGAACGAATGGGAGGAAACTGGAGTCAATGTTTGTGACCAAACTGTAAGAAACCGTCTAAAGGAAATGGGATTTACGTACAGAAAAGCTAAATATAAGCCATCATTAACACCTAAACAGAAAAAAACAAGGTTATAATGGGCTAAGGAAAAGCAATCGTGGACTGTCGATGACTGGGTGAAAGTCATATTCAGTGATGAATCGTGAATCTGCGTTGGGAAAAGTGATGATGCTGGAACCTTTGTTTGGTGCCATTTTAATGAGATTTATAAAAATGACTGCATGAAGAGAACACACAAATTTCCACAGTCATTGATGATATGGAGCTGCATGTCAGGTAAAGGCACTGGAGAGATGGCTGTCATTACATCTTCAATAAATGCCCAAGTTTGCATTGATATTTTGGACAGTTTTCTTATCCCATCAATTGAAAGAATATTTGGGGATGATGAAATCATTTATGAAGATGATGATGCATCCTGCCATAGAACAAACACTGTGAAAACATTCCTTGAAAGAAGACACTTAAAGTCAATGTCATGACCTGCAAATAGTCCACATCTCAATCCAATTGAAAATCTTTGGTGGAAGATGAAGAAAATGGTACATGACAAGGCTCCAACATGCAAAGCTGATCTGGCAACAGCAATCAGAGAAAGTTGGAGCCAGATTGCTGAAGAGTACTGTTTGTCGCTCCAGTCCCCCTCCGGCCCCCCTGCAATCCCCCTCTCCACCAGGCTCCAGTTCCCAGTCTTCCTCCTGCCCCCCTGCTGCCCCTCTCTCCTCCAGGCTCCAGTCCCCCTCCTGCCACCCTGATTCCCCCCTCTCCTCCCGGATCCAGTCCCCCTCTTGCCCCCCTGCTCCCCCTTCTCCTCCAGTCTTCAGGCCACTTTCCGGCTCACCTCTGCATTCTTCTTGAAATTGATGTAGGAAAGTGAATTGCCGTGGGGGGTAGAGTTAACAGAGGGGTGTCACAATGGGCGTGGCTGAGGACATGCCCACCACATCAGGGCAGCACACTCGGCCATGCCCGTTGCAAAGCCCCCTCTGTTAACTCCGCCCTCTACAGTCATTCACTTTACAACGTCAATTCCAAGAGGAATAATGCTGGGGTGAGCAAGAGCATGGAAGGGGGAGCGGAGGGCAGGGAGTGGGGGGTGGGAGGGCAGGAACTGGACTGAAGCATGGAGCATGGTGGGGGAGTGGGCAGCGTGTGCAGCAGGTTTCTGCCTGGCCAGTCTGCACCATTGTCTAATCCTGTTTGTTTAAATCCCACATCACTGATTGGTCACGGGCGGCTGGCGTGACCAATCAGCGACGCGGGATTTCCATTATAGAGACCACGAGAGTCAGACAGAATTAGACAATTATATAGTAGTTACAAGGTGTTCCACTGATGATAAACAGCTATATTAGTCCTATAACTATAATGCCCTAATTTTTGAAGCCTTAACTTGCACTGTGGTAAATAACTCTGAAACTGCTCCAATAAAATGTATAATTTGGGGATTTAAAGAAAAAAAACATTGGTTGTTTACTTTTCAAATAGAAAACCAGTTGCTAATAACACAATTGGGACCAATCCTGGATATCTTGTATAAAATCCATTGATTCTTCATTTTCTAATTAGCAAACCTGTTGATATAAAAAGAAGGATAATTTTTAGACAGGTGTTTTAAAAGCTATTCTTCCTTCCATATGCACTTAATGTGTTTAAATACTGACACAGCAGACAACAAAAATCAATTTTTTTTCTTTCTTTCAATTGTCTTTTTATTGAAAATGAGATAAACATACAATCCAAAACATTGGACTAACATTAAATCGAATCTGAATCAATAAGTACATGTATACAAAAGCACATTAATCAGGACATAACTTTGCGTAAGTTCAGCTTCAATAATTCAGCGTCCTGCCATTACCTCTTAAAATGTGTCGCTGTAGCTGTCGTCTGAAAATATTAGGTAGTCCATTCATCAGATTAATTTATAGCTGACAATATAATTATTTATTGCAACAAACAAGTCAAAATAAAAGAACATCAGAGTAAAAAGTAAAAGAAGAAAAAGATAGAAAAAGAGGGGGCGAGAGAAGAGAAAAAGAAAGGGTGGTGGGGTAGAAGGGGAGGGGGGAAAGGAGCTCTGAGGACTAAATCATCAGGTAATTTTGTTTCATAGTTCCACTGGGACCATATGAATTAATGTGTCCTGTGAGTAGCCCTGAATTGTATCCACGGGTTCCACAACTCACTGAACACTTTTTGTTTGTTCTCTACTGTGGCTATAGTTTCTGCCACGCGATACAGAGAATCAAGTTTTCCGTGCAGCTGTTCTATGGTAGGAATATTAGTAGATAAAATCAATTTTTTAATCATTTTGTAGTTTCTTTTTTTAATTAAAAAGCACAACAATCTTTTATTACAGTGTGTTAATAAACAAGCTACTCATTATCCCATTTACCTATAACAATATATGTTAATTAGATATAAGCAGCTCAGGAAAAATTGGAATTTGGGGATTTGTGCAGATTTTCCTACAAAATTTGATTTACATGCAAGTTATTTTTCAATTATGTTATGAAAAGTTATTAAAAATGACATGAACATGAATCATATATCAGGTATTTTGGACCAGAAATTAACATTTTGAACTTTCTGTTAAAACTGTACATAGTATATGAATGAAGATCAACTAATCAGAAAAATGTTGAATTTGTTCATTCTCATGGATTTTTCTGGGAAATTTGATTTGCATTGCTGTTATTCTCTGTGAATGCAATGTCCCTTTTGCAGACCCCAGAGCATAAAAAATTAAAATGTAAAAAAATTTAAAAAAAAGACCTTATACTGTCCTCGCCACTCACCTCTCTGGCCTCTCTGCTCCTCATCTTCATTAAGTCCTAGATATTTCAACCAGCAGATGCAGCAAAGACAATGTGGGTGATGATGATGAGCGGAGGAGCTGGAAAAGTGAGTGGTTAGGTGAATATAAGAAATTTTTTTTGGTTTTAAAAGCTATTCCTCCTTCCATATACACTTCATATGTTTAAATATAAACATAGGAGACATCCGCCACCAAAAATCCTTAGAGGAATAATTTTGTATTTTTTTTATTTTAATCTTGTAATGCAGTGTGTTATTAAACAAGCTCATTAAAAGGGATGGATTAACCAGGCGATACTCAAGTTTGCCTGGCTCGCACAGGTTTTTTTTTAAAGTTCGAGGACAAACATCACTAATACATGAGTGTGAACCTCGAACTCGGGCTTTAAAGTTATGGGACAGAGGCAGGGGGCTGTAAAATAAAGCATATAGTTATTAAATAGCATCATAGTATTTACCGGTAATATCGGGTTCTGCCGTCCCCCCGTTGCGCTGTACCGCTGGTTGTACTTCTGGGGCTGCTCATTAACTTCTGGGATATTCACTATAAAGTAATCAACAGCCAATCATAGATGCTATTGTCACAGAGAATGGGTGTCTGTGATTGGCTGCTGGAGTAAGCTGAAACATGCCCATACGTTCATATGAGCAGATTCCAGCCTTCTCCAACAAGCAATCACAGATGACCATTCTCTGTGATTACCTGACAACACAGTACTGTAAAAATAAATAATTAAAATAATGATATGGTGCTTCACTGTATTTTTGATTCTCAGCGCAGATAAAGCGGACGGCTATAGGCTGCCACCCCAGCTGCCTTACTCTACCTTGACTTGTAATCAAAATACAAAGAAGCATATTTTTTTTTAATTATTTGAATAAATAATTAAAAATAAATTGTGTGGGCTTCCGTCATATTTTCATCACCAGCCAGGAAAAACCAGGCAGTTGGGGGTTGGGATTCTCAGCGTGGTAAGGCCCAAGCATTCTGCAGTCCCCCATGCTGAAAACCACAGCCCGCAGCCACCCCTGAACATGGTGTAGTTGTGGAGCCCACTGGAACAGGGTACTCGGTACCGGACCGGGGTACTGCTGGGGATATCACGGCGGTCTTGGTCTGGACCGTGTCCCGGGTTCCGCAAGTAATAGGGGAATATTTACAGGGGAGTTTGTCGTGACGCCACCCACGAGTTGGGGTCAGGATGACCACCGCTGCTGAAGAACCTCCGGGGATGATGTTTGGTAGCTGGAGATGTAATGGCTCTCCGCAGGTAGAGCCTGGTTCTCCGGGTCAGTGATAGTTAAAGTCTATGATGGATGCTATGGATGTTGCAGGATAGGGATGAGGCGATGGCTGCTTGTGAGGGAAAGTAGGGCAAGAGTACAAGGATCACACACACTCACGGTTTTGAAGTTTTCCAAGGCTTTACTGCAGATATTCTTTAGCAGAGTACTGTCCATGGAGTCTGTACCAAGGCCGGGTTGCTCCCAACCTGTCCGGGTCATCAGCTTCCCACTGCTGCGCTGTGTGTGGCCCTGCTGCTTTAGCTGAGCTGCTGGCACTGTCTCTCCTCACAGGTATCCCCTTTTGCTAGGCAACTTGAGTCTTTCCATGTGCTTCTGACCCTGCCGTGTTGCTTTGCTGAGGTACAGTTTCTACAGTACAGTGTCAGATCTACAACCTCTACTATCCCGGTGTTTTCTGTGCTGCGTGTTTCAGTCACAGATTCGGATCCGGTATCCGGTCTGTGTGCTCCTCCGGGGCAAGTTATGAGGTAACTCAGTCTCCCAGAAGTATTTCCTCTTTTTCTTGCACTCCTTCCCTCAGACCCTGGCTAGGCCTGGAATCGAGGAGCAGACTGTAGAGAAGCCTGAGCCAGCCTCTTTACACTACAGTCTCTCTTCCTCAGTTCTCCCAGGAGCTGAACTAACTACTTCCTTTTGACACCAGAATATATAGAGGAGCTGCTTTAGCTCCCCCTTCTAGCCCAGAGGTGCTAGTGCAGTGTCAGGTGTTGTATGGGAAGTGAACCCGTGTTGATGTTACTATGGCACTTAACCCCTGTGGTGCTACATTCCCCCCTAGTTAAAGACAGTACTCCGGGACTGTAGAAAAACAAACAAACAAATAATATTTACAGAGCCTTAAAGAGTAAAAGTACAAAAACTCAATAAGAGTCCAAAAGTTCAAAAAGCAGTCTTTCCGGGGGATTAGTCTATTGCCTCCGGGCTGATAGATATTTATAAGTCTTTACCACAGTCAGTTCTGTGGTATGTATGGTCCATAAATAAATAAGAAAAGTTCAAAGTTCAAGAATTTATAAAGTAGTTCATACAGGATAGTCTCTGTAGGTACTGGGCTTTTTTAACGTTGCAAAACAAATATGAACACTTACGTGTGTCTCTGGTTACAAGTGTAGTAGGCCTCTAGGCCCTCAGGTCACCGCATAAGAGGCCAAGTTCTTACTCTCCGTGGCTGTCACCTAACACCAAGTTATCCTCACCCTTTCTATACATTTACACTCTACCGGGTTCAATTTACATTTACACAAACATATTTACAATTTGCAGTTGATTTTACATTTTATTCTCTGTACCTAGCCAGTATCTGACCTTGGGTACTACGCTGTGCTCTGCGTAATGTTGGTGTACTGGGTGTACATAGCCTGATGGTGTGGGTGGACGTGTACCTAATTGGAGTGTCTGCTACTATGGCAGATGGAAATGTGACAGTAGGACTGGCAAGCTCACTGGGACCAGGAATTTTTTCTTCCTCTACGGGCTCTACTTCCAGTTCGTCAGGTCTTGGGATTTCTGGTTGTACGGGTTCTGGTGTTGGTTCAACCATTGGAGGGAAAGCAATCATTGGTATTACAACTGCTCCATAGTAATTTGGCCATGTTTTGGGAAAATCTCCTAGAACGGTATGGAATACTTCATCTTTTTCTTTCACAGGTTGGACCTGTATGGGTAATGTTACTTCCGGTGTCTTCAGAGTTTCAGGACACGATTTGAGATGGTCTCTTGACACAAATGCTGAAGTTCTTCTTTTGTCTTTGCTTATTAGACACATTTTAGCATTGTCTAAATTGGATGGTAAGACTGTATATGGGGTCGTTTCCCACTGATTATCCAATTTGTTGGTGTGTCTCTTTCTCTTGAGAACTTGCTCACCAGGTTGTAACGGAGTTGCTTGAGCACGTCGGTTAAAGGTTCTCTCTTGTCTTGCTCTAGCTTGCTGAATATTTTTCTCTACGCACTCCTATACTTGGCGATACTGTTGTTGACGTAGGGTATCCCAATTGGATTCTTCAACTTTTGCATCAGTTTTCAGAATTCCCATATCTAAATCAATTGGCAGCTTACAGGGTCTTGCACGCATAAGGTAGGCTGGGGTGCAGTTTGTAGAACTCACCGGGACATGGTTGTATAAGTATACCAAATCGGGTAATTTATCTGGCCATTGATTTCTCTCAGACTCTGGTAATGTTTTCAACAGGTCAATCACAATATGGTTCATCTTTTCGCATAAGCCATTGGTTTGGGGATTATACGCTGTCGTGCGGATCTTCTTACAGCCGTTCATATTGCAAAACTCCTAGAAAATCTCTGATTCAAAAGCTGGACCTTGATCTGCAAGGACTTGTTCCGGGTAGCTATGAGGTCTACAGAAATGTGTCTGAAATGCTCTTGCAGCTGTCTTTGCTGTCAGGTCCTTGAAAAGTACCACCACTAAGAAGCGGGAGCAATGGTCCACGATGGTTAAGGCATAGACATAGCCTGACCGGCTTGGTGACAACTTGACGTGGTCTAACGCAACTAACTCAAGTGTTTGCTTAGTTACTATGGACTGGAGTGGGTCTCTCTGCTGATCTTTTCTTCTGAGGTTGCACGGACCACATTTTCTACAGCAATCTTCAATTGATTTCCTCATGCCAACCCAGTAGAATCTCTCTCTTAAGAGCACTCCCAACTTCTTACATCCAAATTGACCTGCACCGTCGTGGTAGGCTTCTAAGACCATTTTGATGTCTCGCTTGGGTAGGATTATCTGCCAGACTAGTTCATGTGTTTTAGGGTTGGTGTGCCTTCTGCAGAGCTTCCCTTGATACAGGAACAATTTGCTTCTTTCCTTCCAGAGGTATTTGTCTCAGCTGGGGCATTCTGATTAGGGTACGCACCTTGTTGTGTAAGCAGGTCTTTCACTAGCTTCACAGCTGGATCACTATCTTGAGTGTCAGCCCATCCATGGTGTGCTAACAGGTTGAGATTCGCCTCCTGTTGTCTTTGGTAGATGCCGGGTTGATACTTTTCTACCTTAGAATGAAAAAAGGCCAGTAGCTCAATCTCTTCCAGCTCCTCTGGTTCCTCTTTCACGTCGTTCAGGTGTGGCATCCGGGATAAGGCATTTGATGACAAAATTGTAATTAGACAGCCGGGCTATCAATTGCTGCTCCAACACACCTAGTTTTGCTGAGTCCAGGTGGGTCAATGGGTTGTTATCTGTGTAGATGGTGAATTCTGCAGCTGCCAGGTAATGCTTGAAACATTCTGTTACAGCCCAAACTACTGCCAGTAGTTCTAACTTGAAGGAACTGTAATTATCAGGGTTTCTTTCTATAGGCTGGAGTTTCCTGCTTGCAAAGGCAATAACTCTCTCTTTGCCTCCTTGCTTCTGTGACAGTACTGCTCCCAGTCCCACATTGCTGGCATCCGTGTACAGAATGAAGGGTTGATGGTAATCCGGGTATGCCAGGATCTCTTCTCCTGTCAGTGCACACTTCAGCTTGTTGAAGGAGTCTTCCGTCTCTTCACTCCACTGGAAAGGAGGCTTACGGGTTGAAGACCTTTTCGACTGTCCTACCAGAATGTCTTGCAGGGGAGCTGCTAGCTTCGTGAATTCTCTGATAAATCTTCGGTAATAGCCTACCAGGCCCAGGAATTGCCTCACTTCTTTTACATTAGTAGGTCTTGGCCAATCCCTTATCACGGTGACTTTATCAGGATCCGGTGCTACTCCCTCTGAACTCATGACGTGTTCCAGGTACTGTACCTTTGGCTTGAGAAGGTGGCACTTGGATGGCTTGATTTTCATGCCGTATCTGGATAAGGCTTCAAACACTTCTGCCAGGTCTTGTAGATGTTGCTTATACGTCTTGGAGTAGACTATGACGTCATCTAGGTACAGGAGGACAGTTTCAAAGTTCTTATGTCCTAGGCAGCTCTCCATCAGGCGTTGGAAGGTTCCAGGTGCGTTGCAGAGTCCAAATGACATACAATTCAACTCACAGAGGCCCATCGGTGTGGTAAACGTTGTCTTCTCCTTGTCAGCCTCTGCCACTGGAACTTGCCAGTACCCACTAGTCAGATCAAATGTAGAAAAGTAGTTAGCAGATTTTAATGCAGCTAATGACTCTTCAATCCTAGGTAACGGGTATGCGTCCTTATGTGTGATGCGATTGATCTGCCGGTAATCTACGCACATTCTCATGGTCCCATCCTTCTTTCTAACCAACACTAAAGGCGCTGCCCAGGGGCTACAACTGTCTCTTATCACCCCTGCAGATTTCATTTCTTTGAGCATGTCTTTGGTGGTTTGGTAATGAGTGGGTGGTAATGGTCTATACCTCTCTTTTATAGGCTGATGGTTAGGGTGTTTGCTGAATATTTGCTCATATTCCTTTACTACCCGGTATACTCCTTGCTTTTGATGGGGAGGTGTAGAACTGGTACCCACATGTAGCTTTTGGCACCAATCCTCCAGCTTTTCCCTTGAGCCATTGTCATCCGCCTGACTTGATGGGTTCAAGGGCTTGATGGCTGTGATGGCATTGTTATCAACCATGAACAATTTAGCCATGGTAGCATACTTTGGTAATGTGACCTCATCTTCCCCGCAATTTAGAAGGTGTAATGGCACTCTTCCCTGATGTACCTCAACCACTTCTCTGGCTGTCGATATGGTGGGTCTACTTTCTGAGTACACGGGTTATACCAGGGCTTGATAGTCTTGCCCTTTAATGCCTATTGCGGCTCTACACCAGACCAACATTTCAGTTTTGGGAGGTATTACAATGGGTATCAGATCACTTACTCGTACACTGCCGATTTCACCTCCGGATATTTCTACCTGTTGTTTCATCATCAGGGCTTTTATTTCTTTGTGCAGAAGCCTCTGCTGTCCGGTTCTGGTAGTCTCGGCGATCTGCTGTAAGACAGTAATTACCTCAGAAAAACACTTTTCAATTACATTCATTTCTAGTAACATTACTGGTTCACAATCTCACCGGTTAACAGCTATAATTATAATACCCTGGTTCTGCAATTCTACCTTCCCAAACTGACTGGTCATTTCTCTGAACCTAACTTGCGTTATTAGTTGACCATTACTAGCCCATAAGTTCATTATAATGTCAGATGGACCACTATTAATGTCTAAATCAGCCCAGCACCTTTTGTATAGAACATGTGGAATCGATGTTATCTGGGACCCGCTATCCAACAAGGTATTAAAGGGAATGCCATCTAACACGATAGGGATGACCGGGTGTCCTCCCATGAATCTGTCATACCAGGCTGAAGGACCTTGAGAATTTACTCCTGAGCAGAGGCCCGCCTGCCCAGGGAATCCTCGTTTAAATCACATTGCCGGGCAAAGTGACCTAGTTTCTGACAACGGCGGCAAATGGGCTGTCCATCCAGTTGATAGCGGTTGCTGGGCTCGTCGTCTCATCAGTTGGTACTTTCTGGGCCTCATCCAAGGGACATCCTCCTTGCTGGTCGCCAACTCGATCTTGGGTGCAGGCTTGGATCCTCGCAGCTCCTAGATTACTTTAGCCATGGAAATAACAGTATCTGCCTGGGCATATAGCTTTCTGTTGAGGGCCTCATTAGAGATAGGCTCTCTATGTTCAGCAGCAGTCTCTGACATGGCCAATGTCGCTGATACTCCCGGCTGCTGGGGTGCTCCTGTGGTACCTTGGGTGAAGTTCAGATCCCGGGGTTCCTCTATCTGCTGAAGACGGATGGCTCTGTCTTTTAACTTAGCAAATGTCATTTCAGGATTCTGAATAATCATCATACTCAACTGTCCTCTGTAAGAAGGGGATAGGAGGCCCTCTATGAACTGGTCGATTAGCATTTTGTCAGCTCCCGGGGCTAAGGCAGGTTCTGCTAGTTTAAGTGTTTTGAGTGCTTCTTGCAAGTTTAAGGCATAGTATCTAGCGCTCTCCTTGGGCTTTTGCTGACATCCAAAGAACCTCATTTTAGCCCGGGTGTCACCACTGGATTCAAATGTTGCTTTTAGTCCAGCTACAAGATGCTCTACAGTATACTTGTCTGTGTCCGGCCAGGACGCTACCTCCCACAGTGCATTACCAGTTTATGTCGAATAATCATGCCGACACACTGGGCTTCAGTCAGGGGTACATCACATAGTATGCTTATATCTTAGTAAAAAAGTAATTAAAGGGAACCTGTCACCCCAAATCACCTTCCTAACCCATTAATACCTGTCCCTGCAGCCTTACAATACTTTCTAACACATCCCTGTCTGGCCTTTTTGACTAATATGGAAGCACAATATAGTAGTTAGCAAACTTACGAAATTTATGTCAGTTGGGCGTTCCTCCAGGCGTTTTTGATGGGTAGGTGGGTCCCCTGTGCTCTGCTACCCCTGCTTCAACGCTGTATTCCAACTTAATGGGTGTCATTCCACCCTGCATAGCGCGGGCACGATTAAGATTCTCGCGCCCGCAACGTCACCTCTGTGACGCGTTTGTGTGACGCCGGGATCGCGTAACTTCCGGTCACACTCAGGCAGACTTCAGCATGCAATCTGCGCAAGCGCGAAGTCTGCCTGTGTGAGAACTGCGACCGTAAGTGACGTGTCCCGGCGTCACATGACCGCGTCGCACGGGTGACGTTGCGGGCGTGAGAATCTAATCATGCCCGCGCTATGCAGGGTGGAATGACGCCCATTAGGGCGTAATAGAGCGGCACAGGGACCCGTCTACCAGTCAAAAACGCCTGGAGAAATGGCCCGCTGACATATATTTCTTAAGTTTGCTAACTACTTTATTGTACTTCAATATTAGTCAAAAAGGCCAGACAGGGATGTGTTTAGAAAGTATTGTAAGGCTGCAGGGACAGGTATTAATAGGTTAGGAAGGTGATTTGGGGTGACAGGTTCCCTTTAAGAGTGTTAGGCTTACCGGAGTATTGGGGCAGCCACATTGCTCCCGGAGTATACGGCATCAGGAACGGCATGATGCGTGCTACTCCTTGCGCTGCTGCACCGCCAGGTGCTCCTCTGTTATTCGGTGCTGCAGCACCGCTGCTGCTTGGTGGTGCAGCATCTCCTGGTTGCGACATCCTGTGCCCCCTTAGTTAAGGTCGACCCTCCTGTCTTCCGTTTCCGTCCGGATGTCTCTTGAATGTTCCGTGGTGCAGAAGTGATTCTCTTCCCCGCCGGATGTCATCAGCACCAGGGAGGCTGGCTTTGCACCTCTGCAGGGTACCTCCCACAATAACACACAACCTTTTCTTCCCGCCCGTCGTGCGCTTTGCAATGGCAGAATTTAAAAATTACAGTCCTTGTGGCACAGTTTGAAAACAGTTTTTCACATAAATCATGGCACACAATGCCCGTTTTACCGGGCATGGTAGATCCTGTTCGTAGACACCAAGTTGTGGAACCCACTGGGACAGGGTACTCGGTACCGGATCGGGGTACTGCTGGGGATATCACGGTGGTCTTGGTCCGGACCGTGTCCCAGGTTCCGCAAGTAATGGGGGGAATATTTACAGGGCAGTTTGTCGTGACGCCACCCACAGGTTGTGGTTAGGATGACCACCGCTGCTGCAGAACCTCGGGGGATGATGTTTGGCAGCTGGAGATGTACCGGCTCTACGCAGGTAGAGCCTGGTTTCCCAGGGCAGTGATAGTTAAAGTCTATGATGGGTGCTATGGATGTTGCAGAATAGAGATGATAGTGGAGGCGATGGCTGCTTGTGAGGGAAAGTAGGGCTTGAGTACAAGGATCACACACACTCACGGTTTTTAAGTTTTCCAAGGCTTTACTGCAGATATTCTTTAGCAGAGTACTGTCCATGGAGTCTGTACCGGGGCTGGGTTGCTCCCACCCTGTCCGGGTCCTCATCTTCCCACTGCTACGCTGTGTGTGTGGCCCTGCTTCTGCTTTAGCTGAGCTGCTGGCACTGTCTCTCCTTCCAGGTACACCCTTTTGCTAGGCAACTTGAGTCTTTCCATGTGCTTCTGACCCCACCGTGTTGTTTTGCTGAGGTACAGTGTAGATCTACAACCTCCACTATCCCTGTGTTTTCTGTGCTGCATGTTGCAGTCACAGATTTGGATCCGGTATCCGGTCTGTGCGCTCCTCCGGGGCGAGTTATGAGGTGACTCAGTCTCCCAGATGTGTTCCTCTGTTTCTTGCACTTCTTCCCTCAGACACTGGCTAGGCCTGGAATCGACGAGCAGACTGTAGAGAAGCCTGAGGCAGCCTCTTTACACTACAGTCTCTCTTCCTCAGTTCTCCCAGGAACTGAACTAACTACTTCCTCTTGACACCAGGACATATAGAGGGGTTGCTTTAGCTCCCATTTCTGGCCTAGAGGTGCTAGTGCAGTGTCAGGTGTTGTATGGGAAGTGAACTTGTGTTGACATTAGTGTTACTGGCACTTAACCCCTGGAGTGCCACACATTGTTTCTTAGCGCTATTTGCGGGCACTTAACCCGCCTCATTCAGTGGCCCTGATGGCAGTGGCACGCTGTATAATATTGAGGTTAGGGCCAAATTTGTATTATCAGGTGGCGCTGAGCCTGAAATTCATGGTATCAAGCCAATTTAGACATTGCCTCCATGAATTTCAAGTAAGCAGTAAAATAAAACACAACACAGAGAAAAAAATATTTTATTAGAAATAAAACACAAGATATTTAGGACTCTATCTTTATTACCCAAAAAACCCTCCCTCCAATGTAATCTTCAGGTGGACATCTTCAGCTCTGCTACATCTGTATGAGGAGACACACACAAGTCTGCTCACACAGATGAGCAGACACAGACTCAGCTTGAGGCTGTCAGATAGTTCACTCAAATGCATAGCTGAGCCCGGTCAGCTGTGCCCTTGGGTAACCCTGACTCTGATGTCACCGCTTTTAATTGCTTACAACTGCTCACTTTATGGCAGTGTTGCAGTGATGTAAGTTAAGGTAACCCAAGGCACAGCTGACTGGGCTCAGCTGTGCACTCGTGTGTACTCTCTAACAACATCCAGCTAAGTCTGTACCTCCTCATCTCTGTAAGTAGACCTATGTGTGTTTCCTCACACAGATGTAGCAGAGCTGAAGAAAAGATGCTAACCCACCAGTGGATTTCATCATAGGGAGGGTTTTTTGGGTAATAAAGATAGAGTCCTAAATGTCTTCTGTTTTATTTCTAATAAAATATTTTTTTCCCTGTGTTGTATTTTATTTTACTGTTTACTAAAAATTCATGGTTGCCATGTCTAATTTGGCGTGATGCCATGAATTTCGGGCTCAGTGCCAGCTGATAATGCAACGCTGGCCTTAACCCCATTATTACCCAGTGTGCCACCACCATCAGGGCTGCTGGATGAGCTGGGTTAAGCCCCTGGAAATGGCTTTAAAAAACATTTTTGAGGACATGCATGCTGCGTTTTTCAGCGTGGGAGGCCCAGAATGCTTAGGCCTTACCATGCTGAGAATCCCAGCTCCCAACTACCTGGTTTTACCTGGCTGGGGATCAAAATATGGCGGGGGCCAATGCAATTTTTTTTTAATTATTTATTTAAATAATTAAAAAAATATTTTGGGTTTCACTGTATTTTAACTGCTAGCCAAGGTAAAGCCAAGCAAAATGAAGATCCGACACCACAGTTTCTCCATACATTTTAAAATATTTATTTTTCCTTCATAGGTTCCAATGGTATGAATAGGGGTACGCAGGCCCTCCACCTGATGCGTTTCAAGCTCCACTGCGCTCTTATTCATAGACTATGTCTATAGTAGGCATCATATAATAATAATGAGAGCATTAAGGTCGTTAATGGAGATCCCATCTTCCACTTGCAGCCCCTCTTCTTATTTGTGTATCTATTATTAAGAATATTCCATTGGGGCACAATTTTAAGACATTTTTAAAAAATAAGTCATCTCGACTGTTTTACATAGTCTCAATAAACTCCCCTGCTGTAAGGCTAGCTTCAAACTAGTGTTTGGTCTTCATGCATCTGACATGCAGACGCAAACGCAGTGCCAAATGTGGTCATGGTGATTTGAACACAGTGGTGATTCTCCGCATGTGTTCACATAGTATGTGACTGTAAATGTTCCTGGCTACCCAATCAGCAATCTCAGCGGGAGGTGGTCTTGGCTCGGCGGAAGGGCGCAGATCAGCGGTGGAGATTAGCAGCAGTGATCAGCGGCGGTGATCAGCAGCGGAGATTAGCGGCGGACATGAGTGAGAGATAGAATGAATAAGAGAATGAAAATATATATAGCCGGGTCATTTTACACTACTTTCTATGTGATCCGCAGTGTTCACCTGCGCTGTCAAGCCGATGACACTGCGGATCTATTGACCTCCATACATTTTTTGTGTGCTTCAGGATGCTTGCATTGGAAGCAAGCGCCCTCAGACGCACATAAAATGTAACATGTTGCGTTTGAGGGTGCTTACAAAAAACGCATCCCAACACAAACACAGCCAAACGCAGGTACCATGCGCTCCCAATTTAAACATAGGAATGCAATGCGCATGCGTTTGGCTGCATTTAGAGATGTTGCGTCTCGAACGTAAATGTGAAGCCAGCCTAAGGGTTCTCTTTTTAATCAGTTGAGCGCCAGTCTGTTATTGATATTTTGGGTAGGATTCAGTTTCATTTGAAATTATTCGCTTGTCTATAATGTTTATATTATTTTGATATTATTAACACTGGTACGCAGCTTGAAAGGCATTGTTTACCATAGCAGAAGACCTCTGAATGTCATGCTGACTTTTCAGATCTAGAGGCTTTGCTAGACCTGTGATTCACTGTAAGTATTTTTTTAATTTAGTGAAGCAGGCAAATCTGAGCTTCAAAAGATTTTATTCTCTCTACATGTTACCTGTGACACCAGTCACTACAAAATCTAGGTCTTTAACACAGAATGTGAAGCTAGTCACTACATAAAATAGGTTGGAAACAGTATCTTCTTAAAGAAATAGAAGCAAGATGGAGGTCAGATAATACGGGGTCAGTTCCAGGAGAGTTTGCCGCATTTCGGGAGTGGATAAAAATGTAACCATGTAACAACCAAGGATTAGGTGTTCCTGGAGCTCATAAAGAGGATTTAAGGATTAAATAGAGGCATATCCAGGTTACGATCCAGAGGTCAAAATATCAGGAGAATAATAACGAATACAGGGAACAGGCAAAAAGGTAATAAAGCAACAGTCCAGGTTAGATTAACAGTGATCAAAGCAGACACTGGAATGCAGGCTGCACAGCACTTCAGACAAGATGTACGACTGGCAGCTTTGTGGGAGAGGCTGCTCAGCTATGTAACAGAGCAATCACTGGGAAGTTAGAACACTTGAGCAACTTAAACCCTTCCAGAGCCAGAATGGAAGACTGCTCTGAAGATCAGCCTGCTGACAGTTAAGCACATCCAGGTATAAGTATCAGCATAACTACAATAATGTCCCAGACGCGATGTGAAGAGGGATCACAAAATTACCTTTATTCTTTAGACCACTTTGGTCCTGTTTTAGTTTACTTTATTATTGCACACTGCTAGCAGAATTCATAAAAAAAACATTGCCAATATATGTTGTATTTCTTTCTAAGCTAATGTACAAGTCATTACAATTAAAGTGATACTATATGGGATAATTGGATTATTATCTTGAAATAAGATGTCATGCTGATGTGTAAAGGCTGCATTTTCAAACACTTGTTCAGAATAATCTGTTAAGGTACCGTCACACGGGGAGATATCGCCGGCGATGTTGCCGGCAACCGAGGGGCGTGGCCAGGTTGCGGCGACATCGCCGGCGAATTGCCGCGTGTGACAGGGCGATAATCAGGCGATGAATCGCCTGAGTCACATCGCCAGGTTTCCCAACAATGTTGGGAAACCTGGCGATGTTGCTCAGGCGATCCTGCCTGATCGCCCTGTGTAACGCGGCAACCCGCAATGTTACGGGCGATTCCGCCTATCTACAACATTGCGGGTTATCGCTCGCTGGGTTGCTGGGCAACCCAGCGAGCGATAGCCGCGGCAACTAGCCGGCGACATCGCCGGTAAGTTGCTCAGTGTGACATCTCACCGGCGATGTTGTCAGGGATGCGCGCTCCCGCGATCCCTGGCAATATCGCCGGCGATATGTCCCTGTGTGACGGTACCTTAAGTGTAAAATGGCTGCAAATCACCTGATGAATGAGTAAAGCACTTGATCTTCGGATTAAATGATCTTTTGCAAAGCACAATAGATTCTAATTCTCGGCCTTGCATCATTTTGCAATATGCATTATTATATTTATATTGGCTGACAATTATTAAGGCACTGTTTACAGCCACATGTTAAGGGTTCTGCACTTCCAATATGATTATGAAAGAAATATACAAAAAGAGGGGGGAGGGAGCGCATATAGAGTGGTTACCAGGGGGCACCAGAAGGGGGCTTGCAGGGATCCACTCACTTCCTTTTGTTGTGACACACACAACTGGTTAATAAACCTGGTCGCTGCAGTTCCCTTGAGAGATAGAGAGAAGCTGTTTGTAGTGATTCCGGGATATATACCGCGCTGACCAGCAGGAGTAGATAAGGATTCTTTGTTCAGCAGGAGTAGATAAGGATTCTTTATTCAGCACACAACACACTGGTACCGCCAACGCGTTTCGTGGTCACCTGACCACTTCTTCAGGGCATATATTGGCTGATTTAGTTTTACACAAAAATCACCGAATTGGTACATAATATAGAAAAAGAGAAAAAAAAAAAAAGCTCACCAAATGTCCTCTTACAAATATCATTGCATTTAGCAGGATACTATCAGCCACCTCAGAGGCAACCCATATCTCTCAACACCGATGCTCCATCCCCTACAACCCTGACAACGGGGGCGATTGTGGCATCTGCGACCAGCCGTGCAACAAGGAGGAGACAGGTGGTATCACTGGACATGAGATCACCACAGGGCGGCAGCCACTCAACAAGTGAAACATAGTGTCAGAAAGCAGCCTATTAATGACGTCCAGCTGTTAGACAAGGCGGGCCGCTCTGCAACAAAACATGCAACACAAGTGACTGTCGCCCCCTAGAGGACACAGCCGTAGACTGCAGATAGATAAAAAAATGCAATAAAACACTATAGATGACAGTGAGGAGTTAGTTTGATATTTCGGATGGTGGCTGATAGTATCCTGCTAAATGCAAAGATATTTGTAAGAGGCCATATATTGGCTGACTATTATTAAGGCACTGTTTACAGCCACATGTTAAGGGTTCTGCACTTCCAATATGATTATGAAAGAAATAGAAATAACCAAGTATCATTTTTACATACGGGACCAAAAAGGAGGTGATGCACAGCTCTCGAGTAAATAAGGGGTGCAAGACTGCATAGAAGAAGTATATGTCAAAAAAGATGAAAGAATATGCAGAAAAAACTTGCACACCCGAAGTCAAAACACAATTTTTATTATAAGTAATAACAAGGCGAACAACACAAAAACCACAAAAATTAAAACCACTTAAAACAAAGTAGGTCCCAGTATGCCAGTTGCAATCATATACTATAACAATTAAATAGCTGATGAATGTCAAGATGGACAAAATATCACACCATATGGAAGCAGTGAAACCACATAATCAACAAGGTCCTCCAATGAACATGAAGCAACCAAATTACAATGGTGTAAACAAAGTGACACTATGAACATACATCATGAATAAGGGGTCATACCAAAACTGGATGCTGCAACCTGGGTGACTGGGGACCCCACGCGTTACGCTGCAACTAGGCAGCTTCCTCAGGGGAGTACCGTAACGCGTGGGGTCCCCAGTCACCCAGGTTGCAGCATCCAGTTTTGGTATGACCCCTTATTCATGATGTATGTTCATAGTGTCACTTTGTTTACACCATTGTAATTTGGTTGCTTCATGTTCATTGGAGGACCTTGTTGATTATGTGGTTTCACTGCTTCCATATGGTGTGATATTTTGTCCATCTTGACATTCATCAGCTATTTAATTGTTATAGTATATGATTGCAACTGGCATACTGGGACCTACTTTGTTTTAAGTGGTTTTAATTTTTGTGGTTTTTGTGTTGTTCGCCTTGTTATTACTTATAATAAAAATTGTGTTTTGACTTCGGGTGTGCAAGTTTTTTCTGCATATTCTTTCCTCTTTTTTGTCATTTTTACATACATAATTTTAGATATAGGTCCATATATCTAGTAATTGGTTTATGCAACTTTAACTGGAACCAACGGCATATACAATAAAATGGAACTATCAGTTTTATGGAACTATAATGTTATCATATGAGGGTCTTTAATAATTTTGATTCTTTCCACCAAAGTATCCATGATGTACATTACTGATTGCATTCATAATCATTCTATTATAGATCGCATATATAGCTAAGCATTAATTAAATGGAGCAGAGCAGTGTATGCTCAACATTCAGTACATTCATACAAGCTTTGCAGAGCACCATTCTAAGGACGCAGAGAGTCAATCACTTGGATTCCTGGCAATAAGGAAGGGGATAACATCTATACTAAACCCTTTAAGCTCAGTTTTTCGATATTATAAATTCTTATTATACAAAAGTGAGAAATGTGTGTGAAAAGTTTTAAACCTTTCATATGCTCCATTATGCAATATTATTTTGGGATGTGAATCAGTCATTGACCGCAAACGAGCAAAAGTAGTTCTGCGCACTACCCTATCATCACATTCAACCTATTTTGCAATTATGCAGTTTTCTTCCAGCCTGAGAGAGGCGTACATTCTACAGTCCCTTGTGAAAAGAAAATCAATTTGGTCATTTGTAAATTACCGCTGTTCTCACTTTTTATCGGTTTAACATTCTACAGACTAAAGAGCCAAAAGCTCAATAGAAAATGGTTCAGTGCAGAAGAATAGGGCTACAGAAAATCATATTCGATAAAGTGGCAAAGGCTGCAAAGATTTATGGTGAAGATGAAGAAAATATTCCCTTTTCCCAATTCCTGATATAAATGTACCATGTCTCTTTTGTAAAGTCATCTTATTCGTAAGACTTCCTAAAAGCTTAAAAAAAATAGCTACTGTAGGATTTCTTTCCCATTTTATATGTTCATGCAAATTTAGAAATGTCTGTCTATCATTATCTATCTATCTATCTATCTATCTATCTATCTATCTATCTATCTATCTATCTATCTATCTATCTATCTATCTAATCTAATATTAAAAAACTGATACAAACAGACAGATGGATAGATTGATCCATCTATCCATTTGTCTGTCTGCATCAATCTCCTACTATTAGGGCATGTGCACATGGTCCGGAGGAGCTGCATGTTGGATGCAGCTCCTCCAGTCCTGTGTAAAGCCACGGGTGGCCTCAGGGGACTGCAGACACCCTGCACTCACCATGTGTGGCGGGTGCAGGGCGGCTTCTCCCTTCAGTCACCCAATGGGAGCCACTTCCGACTCCACAGCATAAAATGAACATGCTGCGTAGGAGCGGAATGCCGGCAACCCGCACCGCAGCTGTCAGAACGCTGTCGTCGGGTTAAGCATAGTGAGGATGGGATTTCGTTTTGGACACAGCTGCAAGACGCTGCGTGCAAAATGCCATGTACACTGAACGTGTGCACACACCCTTAGAAGTGCTTAATAAATCAGGGGCCGTTACACGCTACGATATCTATAAATATATCGCTGAAACATCACTGATTTTTAGTCACTTCAACGACGTGTTAACGACGTCGTTGCATGTGACAGGTCGATCTGACTAGCAATAAGTGGTCAGATTGTTAATTGCAGATATGAGACCATACCCCAAATCAGACGATGTTGGTCATGCAATCTGCTTGCATCGTTCAATGTGACACCACGATAACGATCTACTTAACGATTTTGCCTATTCCTGACACTGGCTGGCCTCGATTGCTGGGTTGTGCACTGTATCGCTGGCATGCTGCCAATTGTTAATGAGATATTTGCTTGTGACACCGCACAAGTGATATCAATAAATTGTTGTAGTGATCTCGATCACATGACACTCCAGCCGACATCGTTTAATATATCATAGCGTGTAACGGCCCCCTAACACACTCATAGGTAGATGAGATCTAAGAATTTCTTTACAAGGTTCCACTGCTTGTTACATTGCTGGCCAAATTATGTTACTAATATATATTCTTTCTAGGACTCTTAAAGTAAGGTTGTGGAAAGGATAACTGTTTTCTTTATTCTAGGCCTTTAGGAATCTGTAAAAGTCATCATGTGAGCATATCTAATAGGTTGGAAAGGTATTTAATGAGTTTGCTAAAGGTACCGTTACACACCACAAGTTGGAATGATGTCGGCAACGATCTCGAGGGCGCGCGGTCATTTCCGACATCGTTTTGACATCCTTGGTGAGATGTCTTACGTCTAGATATCATGGACAATGCACCAACGATGTTGTGAGCAGGTATCGTTTGCACAACCCAGCGAACAATACCTGCTCATTGCTGTGAATGGGCGAAGTCGTAAACGACATCATTATCGCGGTGTCACACACAACGATTTACGAGGTTGGCTGATCGTTGATCCTGTGATTTGAGAGCATGTTCTCAAACCTGCGATCAGCGATCCAATGACTTATCATAGTTGATTCTTGGTGTTACATGCAACGACGTCCTAACGATGTTGCTAGAATGACTCCAAACCCGTGACATTTAAGCAATATTATTAACAATGTCGTGCTGTGTAACGGGGCATTAAGGACTAGAGATGAGTAAATATGAGCAAACTAGTTGAAGTGCGGGTTCTGCTCTTTCAGCCTGACTTTAGATAAAGATCTTTTCTGGTCCCAAACTCATTGTGAACCCCAATGAAAATCACTGATTAGTCAGTTCTGCTCTATGCCCATATGCAGTCAGCCTTAAACTAAGCATTTTTGGGGGAGGGATAGTGGAGTCTTATCATTTCTTTCTGTACACATTACATCTGATAATGCTGATTTGAACCCCCGGTGAGAGCAATTCACACTGCATGCAGCTCACACTGTGCCAAGCACCAAGTGTTCCTGAGCACAGCGATGCTCACTCCAGTGATTTGCATATGTAAAGAACCTGAACTCTGAACTCAAAACTGATTTTTTTGTAAACTCTGTGTTCGATACAAACATAAAAATTAAAAGCTTGTGTCTGCTCATCTCTAGAGATGAGCTAACCTGAATGGTAAAGTTTGGAATTTCGTACCAGATACAGTACATGTTATCCAGGGCTTGAACAAAAAATGTGAAAGTTTATTTAAGGCTGGTTTCACATCATGATTTTTGCACATCCGTGGTGATCCTTGAATTTCAAGGATCACTCGGACAGGCACGGATCTCTGCCAACAGATGCCACTGATGCCCACGGATCTGTGCTTTCCACGGGTCCGTCATCATTTAGCAGAAATAGAGCTGTACCTTGCTTCTGAGCATGCGCAGTACATCCGTTTTACGGATCAATGTTTTGACAGATCCGAGATACATAGACTCCCCTGTTATGTAACACGGAATGCAATAGATCCGTTATGGATCCGTGGTGTCCGATTTGAGTCACGGAGACCAAAATCGTAGCAGACTACGATTTTGGCTCCTTGACTAAATCAGACAGCAACAGATGGTGCTAAAATCAGATGCCAATAGGGACACATCCAATCCGATCCATTGCCCATAGGGATAGATGGGAGGCAAAATCAGATCGTGTGTATCCGTTTTCAAATAGATACACACGGATGCAGCAAAATTGTGATGTGAAGCTAGCCTAAGAGTCTAAATGAGAAAAGTAGCATAGATAAGACAACCCTGAATAAATAACAATAAAATGGAGTCAGATAAAAGTAAACTAAGGTGGCCAGGAAAATAACTACAAGGAGAAATAAGAGGTAGAAGCAGTCAAAAACAAGGAGATTAACAATGTAGAGTTTAGTCAAAGTTATGGGACTACTGAAAGTAAAATGCACAATCAAAGGTTAAAGCAGAATTCAGGAGAAATAACCATAACCCAAGGAGGGCCAGAAAAGTAATGTCAACAACCTGCAAAGCTCCCAAAAAATCAATCAATGGTCCCAGGGCCAAGAAACATCATAAGCACTCAGGCAGCTAACTTCTGGCTATGCCCTTGGTGGGTTTACAAGTCCCGATATCGGCGTCCAACTCCGGCCTAAAGTCACGTGGTTCGTGCGTTGGCCCTGATATCGTTCATGCGTTGTATGGTTTAAACATCCAATACGATGCGCGAACGATGCCAAACCGATATCGGAGATCGAATGAGCGTGCTCTCCAACGGGCCGATATTTGATGGAGATTGGAGCAGGATCGTGCTGTGTAAATGCCCAACTACGATGTGCAGTACAACGTCCCCTATTCACTCCCATGTTAAATGGTCGTTCCTAGGTCGGCCGTACAAGGGGGGCGTAGACATCGTAGAGACGTTGTATGCCGATATCGCGCTGTGTAAACCTCCGATGCGATTTTTGAAATCTGGGCAGAAAAAGCGCGCTCCCGCGGCGTCGGATCCAATGTCGGACCGACGTAGGAGCGTATAAACCCACCATCAGACTCCTTAATAAACTTTCACATTTTTTGCATTAATTGTTACAGAGTTTTCTGTGTGATACCATAACCTTGAGAGTATAGAAGCACTATCGTTGACCACCGGCAAGCCAATTTTGTTTTTTTTTGGGTTGCTATATTTGTTCATATGGGATTTGTGGACTTTATATATTATGGATTCATGTAGACTCTTTAATTGTGCATTTATACTAACAAAGATTGTTGAAAGGCTGCATTGCAGCCAATTAACAAGTTTCAGCATGCAGAAGATGCCTGTACACAGCTGTCAACAGTAATTAATAATAAAATATATGATATATTGAAGAGATATGCGTGGGGCACTGCGGTACTGCTACAGTCTGTTGCCATATACAGATCTTTAGGTGGACCGGGTATGTACACTCTGGACTAGTGGTGCACGCTTTAGAAAAGTTCATTAAAGAGTTCAATCAGTAGAAAAAATAAGCGGCACTCACTGGTATGCGTCTTCACTTTTATTATAGCCAGGTTACAGGCAGCATGGTGGGGGGAGGGAGTGTGGAGTACAGGTGACGACGGGCACCGTTTCGCAGCACTAAGCCGCTTCTTCCGGTCAGGTCTCCAGGAGCTTAGTGCTGCGAAATGGTGCTCGTCGTCACCTGTGCTCCACACTCCCTCCCCCCGCCATGCTGCCTGTAACCTAGCTATAATAAAAGTGAAGACGCATACCGGTGAGTGCCGCTTATTTTTTCTACTGATTGAATTCAATTAAATATATGACGTGGGGTCCCTCCTTTTTGAGCAGTAACTTTAAAGCAGCAGAGCATTAAAGTAAAATAAATAAAGTAAAGTATAAAAATGACTCAAACCTTAGATATGTCTGCTTTACCTTGACTAGTTATCAAATATAAAGGGGACCTCATGCTGTTTTCTTCAAATGATTTATTTAAATGATAAAAAAAGGTATAAAGTTCTTCCTATTTTTTTAAAACCAGCCAAGAAAAAGCATACAGCTGGAAATTGTTATTATTAGGGTGGGAAGGCCTATGGTTATTAGGCTGTTCCCTGCCTAAATGCCCACATCCACCCTAAAATTTGTGCTTTACGCTAGATGCGTCAATCCTGTCGCTTTACCCTGGCACCTATTGATAGCTCTGGAACATTGACAATTTGGGTAATTATTATTGGTGTTGTTTTCAGCTGTGAATTATCAGACGGCATTAAGCCCAGGGGTTAATAATGGAGAAGGGTCTATTAGACACCCCCATTAGTAACCCTGTAAATGTACAGTTAAACTATTTTTTTCCTATATTTTTTTTTTTATTTTAATAAAGATTCCCCACACTCCCTCATTCGCCAATTAATTTTTAAAATTCTACCATAAATGTTTGAATGAGTGCTAAATGTATTGCGGTGCATCATACTATGGCGACATCTGGTCCTGTGCATGTCCTGATGAAATGATACATAGTTGTAGTGTGTTAAGCAGTGAACAATTTTTTATTTGTTTGATATGTTAAAATATGAAAAATTCAAATTTAAATCCTGCAACAAAATAATCATGGTAATTTACTGACTTGACAAAAAAACTTAGTTTTTTTTTAAAGTAAGAGTTATTTTCCTTGAAAATTTTGAGAATCATTATTTTGAAAATATCTGGAAATAGTGTTGGTCCAGACAGTTGAGCCTTTGAAGAGTTACCGTATTTTTCGCTTTATAAGACGCACCGGATTATAAGACGCACCCAGATTTTAGAGGTGGAAAATAGGGAAAAAAAATATTTGTAGCAAAAGATGACTGATATAACACTCAGGCCCTGTGACCAGTCAGCACTGGCGTCTGTCTCCTTCGGATGCAGGAGCAGCATGTGAGCAACACCAATAACTTCTGCTCCAGTGTCTGTTGGCGGGGAGACAGACGCCAGCACTGACTGGTCAGAGGGCTGAGTCTCATATCAATGTCACATGGGACATGACTATGCAACTTCTGACAACGTATGAACTGCTGCAGCATCAGGGTTAAGGGTGCGTGCACATGATCAGTATACCCAGCGTTTTGGACGCAGTGTCTTGCTGCTGTGTCCAAAATGCTGCGTCGTACAGTACAAGCATAGTGGATGGGATATGTAGAAATCCCATCCTCACTATGCTTAACCCGACCGCACCATTCTGACAGCTCATTTCATGCTGCAAAGTCGAAAGCGGCTGCCATCGGGTGACTGCAGGGAGAAGCCACCCTGCACCCGCCACACATGGTGAGTACAGGGCGGCTGCGGTCTCCCTGCGGGCACTTGCGGCTTCACTCTGGTCCACAGGAGCTGCGTCCAAACGCAGCTCCTCCAGACCGTGAGCAAATACCCTTAGTATGGTCTTTATTACTTTTACAAGGGCCAACAAGGTGAATTAAATGGGATTTGTTCATGTAGTAGCAATCCCTTTAAGAACTATCACTCCCAGCATGTACTGTAGATCCTATAGCATGCTTGGAGTTCTAGTTATTGGTAGTGCTAACTTTACTTTATTAGTGGTTATGTTACATATACATGTGCACTCACTTTACTGTGTCCTGCTTTACCCTGTCACCCTACTCAAATCAAGGAAGTAGCCATAGTCTGCAGATCAAGTTCTGATGTGATGTCCTGTAAGAGGGAGGGCCAGGGAGGGGGTCTGTACACTGTTCTGAAATACAATGCTCCAGCCCTGTCTCCTAATTACAATTCATCACTACAGAGCTTGACCTGTATGCAGGGCCAGGGGAGCTGTACACTGCTGTTATATGCAGGCTCCAGCCCTGCTCTAATAGACTGAAGCTCCTGATCTGCAGACCGAGCTTCCTGGATTTCTGCACAGGGCAGGGCTCAGCAGGACACATTACACTGAGCAGAGGGAGTGAGGCACGACAACACGGTGACAAGGTACCTGCTGTGATAAGCTGCCGATCTCCCTGCTCTGCCCCTGTCTTCATGGCAGTGAATCAGCACAAAGCTCAGTGCTGATTCACTTGCTGCAGCTGCACCCCGCTCCTCCGTTCTTACTATCTCCAGCACACAATCTCCTGCAGGAAACTGGGGAGAGACCATGTGTGCAGGCTAAGCAGCTTCTCCTGCTCCCCGTGCTCTCACCTCTCATGCTGTCTTCAGTGCAGAGAGGTGGGTGGAGACTGGGAGCAGTGAAGTGAATATTCATGTCGGTAATGAGCCGGGGACACGTGGTGCTCCTGCCGCCTGGATTCTTCAGCAGGGACCATTCCCTGTCACTTCTGTCCCCAATTCACTGCTGTCCCCCCCTCCCAAGCAACTGAGGATGCTAGAATGTTATATTCCTTTTATAAGACGCACCCCCACTTTCCTCCAAAATTTGGAGGAAAAAAAGTGCATCTTATAAAAGGAAAAATACGGTACTTAGACCAGCAGTGTAACCTTATCTATGATCAAGGTTTCCATGTAGTGATTGATACAGTGTGGACCATAACAATTGGCCCTAAATGCCTTGCTCCACTGATGATCTGTTGCTTTCATAATAACCTTTAAAAAAGAAAAAAAATGTAGTTACCAGATAAAATGATTGAGAACACAAATTTCAGTAATGAGACAATTTCTGTGTAAAGAGGGAATCCCTCTGATCAGATATGCTTTTATCTGCAATGTTTACTTCTGACTCGAGCATCAAATGCAACTAATTTATGTTTGCTTTTATTATTAATTGATTGAATATTACACCCTTCTCTTTTCAAAGATAGTATAATTAATTTGAAATACGGTAGATGCCTGTTTAAGACAACTCTACGATTAAAATTATAAAGTCTTAGTTAAGAGATGGGTAAAAAAAAACTGAAAAAAACTATTTAGGATCTATATGCTTCCAAGTAAAGGAATGGAATAAGCAGCAATTCCTAGCTACAGTACTCTTCGGGTGTGTGCACACGATCAGTGTACCCAGCGTTTTGGACGCAGCATCTTGCTGCTGCGTCCAAAACGCTGCGTAGTACAGTATAAGCATAGTAGAAGGGATTTCAAGAAATCCCATCCTCACTGTGCTTAACCCGACAGCAGAGATCTTTTAGCTGCGGTGCGGGATGCCGCCATTCCGCTCCTCCACAGCATGTTCATTTCATCCTCTCTACTCATATGTCATCCTCTCTACTGGACCTAATACCAAACAACCCCAAAACAGGCACCTTCTGCATGTTACCTAAAATACATAAAGAAGGTAATCCAGGGAGACTCCTCATCTCTGGTATTGGGACATTAACCGAGAATATCTCTGGCTGGGTGGAGAACATTCTAACACCCTTGGTGAGACAAACACCCAGCTACATCCAGGACACCACAGACATTCACTGCAAATTGTATGCCCTGGGTCCACTTCCAGAGGATACAATATTAGCCACCATGGATGTAGAGTTCCTTTACTCAAACATTCCTCACAAATATGGGATTGCTGCATGCAAATATTTCCTCCAAAAAAACAATCTGGCCACAGAGCCAGCTCTGCAATTCAGCAGGTTTGTACTCGAGCACAACTATTTTTCCTTTGGGGACAATATATACCAACAGTGTATGGGCAGTGCCATGGGAAGCAAAATGTCACCACAGTATGCTAACCTGTAAATGGCTAAACTAGAACATGACTTTTTGGCATCTTGTACTATCAAACCTCTAGCATACTTCCGATATATTGATGACCTACTAATAATCTGGTCAGGCTCAAAGGATGATCTGCTTACCTTCCACAACAACTTCAACAAGTTTCACCCTACCATCAAGCTCACCCTCAACTTTTCAAAGTCACAAATACATTATCTGGACACAACCATATGCATTAAAGACAATACCATACAAACATCTATTTACCATAAACCCACAGAACAGCCGGCATACCTGAGATGGAACAGCTTTTATCCAAGACATGCAAAAAAATCAATAATCTACAGTCAAGCTCTGAGGTACATTCAGATCTGTTCAAACAATGAAGACAGGGAACTACAACTACTATCTCTGAGGAAAACATTCCTAAATCACGGATGTCATCCACTGGTAATAGATGAACAGATCCATAGAGCTGCAAAGATCCCAAGAAGCAGCCTCCTGGAATACAAACAGAAGGAGGACAACAGCAGGGTCCCTCTTGTGATCACATACAACCCTCACATGAACATACTAAGGAAAATTGGTGCTGATCTTCAGCCCATATTCCACAAAGACCACAGACTTAAAGCCATATTCCCAGAACTGCCACTGCTCTCCTATAAACAGCCCCTCAACCTAAGGCATATCATTGTCAGAAGTGTCCTCACATCTCCATCACAGACAGGCACATTCCCCTGTAACAGCAAGAAATGCAAGACGTGTAACCACATATTACCAACAGATACAGTCCCTATACCCAACACAAACTAGGACTATAAGATCATGGACTTCTTTTCATGTACATCCTCCAATGTGGTGTATATGATACAATGTACAAAGTGCACTACAAGAATGTATATTGGGGAAACAAGGCAAAAGCTACAAACAAGGATGAATTTACATATACATACAATAAAAAATAAGCTGGGCATGCCTGTAGGAATACACTTCTCTGAGCCTGGACACAGCATGGCAGACCTAAGAGACCTGATATTGAAAGGTCACTTTAAAAATGATAGAGAATGTGAAATCTGGGAATTCAAATTCATAAGAATGTTCCAATACTTAACAAAAGGACTTAATTTGACACCTGGATTCATGACTCATTACCTAGACACAATTAACACTTCCACAAGAAGATCTTCTGATGTGTAAAAGACCATTGCACGTCATCTACATAATTAACAAAGACTTAATTTTAATTTCCTTACCACACCTCTATTTCCTTATGTCCTGCTGTATTTTGTATTTAAATGTCTCAGTAATTCATTTGTGACATTTCCTGATGAAGGAGCCTTGAGCTCTGAAAGCTTACAAATATAATTTTTCTTGTTAGCCAGTAAAGGTATCACTCTTATAATACTTTTCTCAACCTTTTTTGAGACTTAAGTATTTACATCGTTTCATGTAAAGTATATGTTGTTTCTGTAAGTGAAATTGTGTGCAAATAAAGTTAGGTAGCAGTTAACGTAACACCATGTTTTTAGCTTTTCCTGGAGTTTTCAATCTGCGGACAATCTTGCCTGATGCTCCAACAACATTCAACCTTCATATGTTTATTCCATCTGTCTTGATACCATCGGTCCTTGTTCTTCAAATCATGATGGAATTGTTAACGTTGCTCATCACTGACTGCAACTGGGATTTCAGAGACATTAGCAAGACCAAACGTTTTGTAGCTCTCCAAGAGTTCCTGGAAAAAATCGATGTAGCAGCTTGTGCATTTTCAAGAAATTCTTTGACAAGGTCTATGAATAATAACCAACCAAGTGTTCTTTTGGTGTTCTGACATTGTCTCAATGAAATATTTCAGCTTTGATAAGTTGCCAAAGCTGTGGATCATTAACCCCTTCACCACCCAGCGATTTTTCGATTTCCTTTTCCATTTTTTCCTTTCTTTCTTCTAAGAATCATAACTTTTTTATTTTCCATCAATACAGACATGTTAGGGCTTGTTTTTTTGCAGAATGAGTTTACTTTCAGATGAAATCCTTTATTTTACCATATAGTGTACAGGAAAATGGGAAAAAATTCCAAGTGCAGTGAAATTGCAAAAGAAAATGCAATTACACATTTGTTTTTTTGGGTTCTTTATTGTTCACTATGTGGTAAAACTGACATGACAATATGATGCCTCGGGTCGGTACAAGTTCATAGATACCAAACATGTATATTTTTACTGTTATTTAAGTGGTGAAAAAAATTCTGAACTTTGATAAAAAAGGAATTGCACTTTTTGTGCCATGTTCCGTGACCAGTAACATTTTTCGGGATCTAGGGCTGTGTGACAGCCTATTTTTTGCAGCTTAAACTGATATTTCTAATGATGCAATTTTTAGTTGGATTCTCTGTTTTGATCACCCATCATTGCATTTTATTGCACTGTTGCAGCGGCCAATATAACATAATTTTGGCATTTCGACCTTTTTTCCGTTACGCAGTTTACAACTCTGATTAATTGATTTTACATCTTGATCGGTCATTTCTGAATGTGGCAATACTAAACATGTGTATTTTTATTTTTTTATATATATAAATGGCACAAATGGGGGGTGATTTGCATTCTTGTGTTTTTTTTCATATTTTTTAAAACTTTATTTTTACTTTATTTTGCAGTGCCCCATAAGGTGCCACAGTGCTGCCATGTTTGATCACTTTTACTATGTCCCGATGAGCTGCAGCACATCGGGGCATAGCTCAAATGATCAATTTCTGTGGCTGGCACTGCTTGCCAACCACTCACAGGAAGTTATCCCTGATAGCATCCGGGGTCACTGCAGGACCCCGGGCTATCAGGTGACACACAGAGGCGGGTATAAGCGGTGATGTCACTGCAGGAGGTGGGGCGGCTGGCCTCCTGCTCTGACATCACTACCTTTCCCTGCCCTGCTCCATGTTAACCATAGAACAGGGCGGATATAACCGGTGAGGTCACCGCAGGGGGTGGGGCTAAACGCCATTTCTGGGGAAAGAAAAAACTCTGTGTTATAATGCTGAAGAGGGAGAGAATGATTGGCAGCGGTGGGCAGATTATACATGCAGGGGATGTGAATCTGCCCTTTGGCTGCAGCCTCTGCCCACATTCTTTATGGCTGCACGATGCAAGTTTTCTAAGTGTATTATCTCAGGGTACAGGGCTGCTCAAGTGCTGGGGGACCCCTTGTCTGCATGCTGCAGACATGCTGCATCCAGTGCTGTAATTAGATCACCATGCCTGGTTTGGTGACAGGTCCTCTTTAAACACTTCAGAATTTTTTTACTAGTTAAATAAAAGTGAAAGTATACATGTTTGGTATCTACGAACTTGTACCAACCCGAAGCAGCATACTAACACATTAGTTTTACCATATAGTGAACATAAATTTTAAAAAAACAAACAATTGTGTAATTGAAATATCTTTGCAATTTAATTGCACTTGGAATTTATTTCCCCTTTTCCAGTACACTATATCGTAAATTAAATGATAACTTTCTGCAGTACAACTTGTCCTGCAAATAAAAAAGCCCTCATATGTTTATATTGGCAGAAAAAAAACATTTATGGCTCTTGGAAGAAGGGGAGGGAAAATCAAAAACCGGGAAATCGCCCTGAGGTGAAGGGGTTAAGCTCTGCTTTGACCTATAATGAACAATTGCCATTCAGTTGAGTTAGATTGGAATTTCCAAATCCTCAATCAAACTATGTATGTTATGGCAATGCAAAAAGCCACTGTCACTTGTAAAGTATTGCAGAAATGCACTTTCTTTGAATCGAATGTAGAATACCATTGCTTTTAGTACAGGCAAGTTTTTCTCATGCAAGCATGATGTTAAGATTTCTGAAACCTTTTGGAGCCAAATTGTTCAACTGATGCTGGTCAAGGCCCTTATAAAGTGATGTTGAGAAAAGCCAGCACCAACAAAGCGGATTATCCTTTTATTTCAGGTTAAAAAGTACAAAGATACATCCCCAATGGGGGAGACGCTAGACGCATTTCGGGGAGCAGGCCCCTTAGTCATGGTGCTAATGACTAAGGGGACCTGCTCCCCGAAACGCGTCTAGCGTCTCCCCCCATTAGGGATGTATCTTTGTACTTTTTAACCTGAAATAAAAGGATAATCCGCTTTGTTGGTGCTGGCTTTTCTCAACATAATTCTGAATGGACGATCTGCCATTACCAGCAGCCCGGGAGCCCAGTGAGTATCAGGTGGTAGAGTGATTCCCCTTCCTGTTTCCTTATAAAGTGAGACATTTCAATTTCAGAATCTGCATCATTGCTGTCACTTTGTTCTTCACCATAATGTTGTTCTTAAAAAGATGGTGGTTTAAGGAAAACTGACACTGGGATTTCAGCTGAATGGGGCACTGGACATACAGCTGATGGCAGACTAGGATACTCTACTTTTACTAATTTTTCTTGTTATAACCAGAAGTTTTATACTCTACAAACATAACAGTCACTGAAATGATCTCTTCACTCTCGCCAAACCATAGATATAGTAAATGGCATCTTGTCATATTTTCCCTTTGTCCACAGCTAAAAATTATTGACACAATGCGAGAGGCCCAAAAATTGTTTTTTTCATTAGTTTTTTCTTTGAAATTTGCACTTTAAGTTTTCTTGATCGATTTGCTGATAATCATCCTTTGACTGAGAATAATAATACTATAACAGATATAACGAAAAAAAATCAGGACTGTTTGGCCACTTATTACAAAAAAATACATAGTAGAGACTGACATGATCTGAAACCAGGAACAAAGTGTGTAAATAAGAAATACATGTTGCTAAACCCTAGTGAAAAAGTTAGAAAAGTTTCAGTTCACCGTACAGAATCTGTATAGCAGGTTGTTTCCAGGGTTGTGCATGGATACAAGGAAAGCTCTGCGGAAAGCTAATGCCAAGGGCAACAAGGAAAAAAAATCCAGCAACAGCGTATTTAAAATTTTCTTGGAAAAAGTTATAAATTAATTTTATTTAGGCAAATTAAAAAGCAGAAATGCCAGACATGAGCCAACCATTACATGTTTTGAAGAACATCTTGGTTCTTAGGCTGGTTTCAAACTACGACTTTCTGGATCCAGGGCTTTCCGATGTGAACCGGACAGCCCCAGATCCGATTTTGACCATATTGTCTCCCTATGGGGTTGGATGGCAGTGATTTGTCATCTGGTTTTGTGCTGTCTGGGAGGATCCGGCAGATTTTTGTTTTTTTGTTCCAGACACAAAATCGCATATTGCAGTATTTTTTGTGTCCAGGGCAAAAATCAAACAAAATCAAATCCTTTCTGATCATCCCAGATCCGGCGCCCATAGCATGGAAGTCCATGGGCGCCGGATCGCGCCAGATCTGACAAAAAATTGGACCGTTCCCGAACACCAGGCGATGAAAGAGCTGCGGATGCTAAAAGCAGCCGTCGCTGAATTTCAGCACCTGAAGAGCTCCTGGGCTGAAATTTCAGCACCTGGAGAGCTCCCTCCAGCTGCTATGCTGAAATTTCAGCGCTTGGACAGTGGCAGTTGCTGATTCCGGCAGAAAACAGGATCAGAGGGCATATTTGCCCTCTGGTTCTGTTTTGTCTGGGGCGGTCAGGTTCTGTCCGGTGCTTCCTGCAAAACACTGGTCAGAACCTGACAGCACAAAATCATGGTGTGAAGCCAGCCTTAGTCAGAGTGTGACTCAAATTAACAAATGTCAGCATTAAATGGTATTTAAAATAGACAATGATCAGAAACACATGGCGGCAACGTGAGATTCACATATGTATAATTAGAATATAAAAAACGAGTGCTCAATATATTACAAGAATAAAAAACATGAACAAACTATTTTTTTAACACATATGGATACAAATACATAGTTGTAATAATAACATAAAATATTGACAGAGCCTCATATAATTTAAAAGATCAAAGACAGATCATTTTTGAGATTAAACCCATCAGATTTGTGAATGTTCAGATTTAAGATCCACAATGCTAGGGAGAAAATAGTTTTCTATAGCCACCACTCATAGTTTTGATAAATTGCCTTGATGAACAGTTAAGAAGTGCTGAGAAACACTAGACAACACTACTCGAGGAAACATGTATCTGAGCATATACACTACCGTTCAAAGGTTTGGGTCACCCACACAATTTTGTGTTTTCCATAAAAAACTGATATTTTTATTTATATAGCCAGACAAGGTTAGAAATAATTATTTTTATTAGAAATAATAATTTTCTCCTTCAAACTTTGCTTTCGTCAAACATGCTCCCTTTGCAGCAATTACAGCATGGCATGGCATTGCAAAATAAAGTGATAGCCTTCCTTACTCAAAATCCCTTTTACCTTGTACAAATCTCCCACTTAACCAGCCCCAAAGTAACTCCAGACCATCACATTACCTCCACCATGCTTGACAGATGGTGTCAGGCTTCTTCCAGCATCTTTTCAGTTGTTCTGCGTCTCAGAAATGTTCTTTAGTATGACCCAAACACCTCAAACTTTGATTTGTCTGTCCATAAAACTTTTTTCCAGTCTTCCTCTGTCCAATCCAAATGTAGGGAAAGGGAGAGGGAGGCAACTGCTCCATTGATACTCACTGGACTCAGGAACCGGTGTGAAGGTTGGCATCCGCCCAATAATTATAATAAGGAAAAGGGTGGAGCGGCCTCCATCTTCTTTAAAGGGATCCTGTCACCTCCAAAACGCCTCTAACCTAGCAAAACATGTCCCTGCAGCATCCTATCACTAATCTCACACTCCTTTTGTCTCCTAAAAGCATACTGTGAAAGTGCATAAAAAACGTTTTAATACTTACTCATTAGTGATTATAATTAGCAGTGACTATATTCTTTAGTCACCAAGGTGGACTGTTTTGCAGCTCCAGGATCCACCCTGCCTCTGTGTGTTCTGCTGTGATGTGCAGGCATTGCCCTCCCCTCTCTCTATCACTCACAGAATGAAAATCATTAGTCCTGCCTTCAGTTTCATTTACACAGCAGCACAGACAGAGAGAGGGCTGGATCCTGGAGCTGCTGAATAACACCCCCTGCTGACTAAAGAATATGGCCCTGCTAATTATAATCACTAAGTATTAAAATGTTTTTTTCCACTTTCACAGGATGCTTTTAGGAGACAAAAGAAGTGTGAGATTAGTGATAGGATGGTGCAGGCACATGTTTTGATAGCTTGGGAGGCGTTTTGGAGGTGACAGGATCCCTTTAATTCCTTTATTGAATTTGTATAAAAACATCAGAAACAACGTACAGGGGTGAACGCTGGACGCGTTTCGAGAGAAAAACCCCCTTAAGCTACAGCACAGAAAACATAAATCATTCACAATATATACAAAGACATAAAAAAAAACACCCCCAGAAAACATATCTTGATCTCAATATTACAAATTAGGATTCTGATTAACTTATGTTGTGCCAAAACCTGCAATAACAGGTAGATCCCAGTTCACATAGTACATTCATTTTGAAAAAACATATAAATAGTCTGGTACACTAAGCATGTTATTATCGCTTTCTTCATTTAACGCATGGTATTTGATATACATGTAGTATACGGAAAGTTTTTGTTATACTCATTGTGGAGTGTGAGAGCGGGAAGACTCAATGGGTATTTTATGCTTAGTATATGGTGTATAATTTTGCTATATGTTATCACCAAACTTCACTAGTTGTGATTCGATTTGAGAACTTAAACGTAAAATTTTCAAAAAGGTTCAAAAACCTGTTATTGCGGGTTTTGGCACGACATAAGTTAATCAGAATCCTAATTTGTAATAATGAGATCAACATGTGTTTTCTGGGGGTGTTTTTTTTATGTTTTTGGATATATTGTGAATGTTTTATGCTTTCTGTGCTGAAGATTAAGGGTTTTTTTCCCTCAAAACGCATCCAGCACTCAGCCCTATATGTTGTTTCTGATCTTTTTATACAAATTTCAATAAAGGAATTGAAGAAGATGGAGGCCGGTTTTCCTTATTATTCCAGTGTCCAATGTTTGTGCTCTTTTGCACATATTAATCTTTTCCTTTTATTAGCCAGTCTCAGATATGGCTTTTTCTTTGCCACTCTGCCCTGAACCCAGCATCCCGGAGTCGCCTCTTCAGTGTAGACTTTGACACTGGTGTTTTGCGGGCTACTATTTAATGAAGCTGCCACATGAGGAGCTTTGAGGCGTCAATTTCTCAAACTAGAGACTCCAATGTACTTGTCTTGTTGCTCAGTTGTGCAGCAGGACCTCCCACTTCTCTTTCTACTCTGGTTAGAGCCTGTTTGTGCTCTCCTCTGAAGGGAGCAATACACAACGTTGTAGGAAATCTTCAGTTTCTTGGCAATGGAATAGCCTTCATTTCTAAGAACAAGAATAGACTGTCAAGTTTCACATGAAAGTTCTTTTTTTTGGCCATTTTGAGAGTTTCATGGAACAATGCTCCAGATTCTCAACTAGCTCAAAGGAAGTCAATTTTATAGCTTCTCTAATCAGCCAAACTGTTTTCAGCTGTGCTAACATACTTGTTCTAGGGTTTTTTAGGGTTTTATAAACATCCATTAGCCTTCTTACACAGTTAGCAAACACAATGTACCATTAAAACACTGGAGTGGTGGTTGTTGGAAATGGGCCTTTATACACCTTTGTAGATATTGCATTAAAAACCAGATGTTTTCAGCTAGAATAGTCATTTACCACATTAACAATGCATAGAGTGTATTTCTGAGTCATTTAATGTTAGCTCCATTGAAAAAATGTGCTTTTCTTTAAAAAATAAGGACATTTCTAACTCACCCTAAACTTTTGCATGTTAGTGTATATGACACGCAAAACCAAACCACTAAAAGCTTGCCTGCTGTTTTTCAACACTTCTCAACTATTCTTAAAGGCAATGTATCAAAACTACATGTGGTGGCTATAGAAAAAATGTTTCTCTCTAAGAGAGGTGGATATATGAAGCAAATGCTACATCGTAGAGAAGAGCTGTAGATCTTAAATCTGAACACTTGCAAACCTGATAGGCTAAAACTCAAAAATTATCTGTCTTTGATCAATTAAATAATATGAGGCTCTGTCAATATTTTATCTTATTATTATCTCTATGGGTACCTTTACACGCCGCTACTGGAGGATGGATACAACCCGCTACAGGCTACAAATGTAGCTTGTAGCGTCAATATAGCCCGTAGTAGCGGCGTGTGAAGACGGTAGGAGGCAGCCGGCAACAGATACATCTGTTTCCGAGCACTGCTCGAAAACAGATGGCTACAAAGCCGATTGTAGCGAGCTGTATCGGCGTGTAAAGAAGCTACAGAAGGGATGTCTATACACCAGGCGATGTACCTGGTATGTAGCTGGGGTGTGACACAGCCTCCGGGATACCGCGCCCCTTTAGCGATCATTGGAGGAAGCTCCTGCGTTACGATTGGTAGTCGCTGCATAGGGAGGCATATTTAAGGAGCTGACCAGTCACACTACACAATTGCTCGAGCGTCAAGTATTAATCAGCCTCCTGCGATGCCTGCCCAATCATGGTATTATTGCTTTGTCCTATCAGCGTACGGACGTCTCGTAATCCACAATTGTAGCACGCCTATGTGCTGTCCCTGCTGCACCAGGTACGCCCATATTAGCTGGTTGTAGCGGTGTGTAAATGAGCTAAGATGGGCTACAGATGGCTACTTGAGACACCCGGCGATGTATCTAGCTGTAGATGTAGCATAGCGTAGCGCACCTTGTGGCGGCGTGTAAAGGTGGTGCGTTTCCCGTTTGTAACCGTTTGTGCGTGCTCGTGCACGTGAAGTAGCGGGTTGTATCCATCCTCCAGTAGCGGCGTGTAAAGGTACCCTATGTGTTTGTATCCATATGTGTTAAAAAATAGTTTGTTCATGTTTTTTATTCTTAAAATATATTGAGCACTTGTTTTTACTATACTCATTATACATTACTCATTATTAGTAATGAGCGAGTACTAAAATGCTCGGGTGCTCGAAGCTCGGGCCGAGCATCCCAAGATACTCGTGTACTCAGCCCGAGCACCGAGCCCAATGTTATCCTATGGGAGACCCGAGTATTTTTCTGACATGACCCCCGGCAGCATGGAAAAAGCCTAAAAATGTCACAAAAGTATCAGGACAGTGCGGAAAAGATATGGGAACAGCATGGGGAAGACCCCTTGAAGCATTTCAGACCTCAAGGTCACTGATGTCAACAATGTTGTCAGACTATTACACCACTTTTACGGACTGTCAAGAAAACGTTACAAAATGAAACCAAAACGGATTTTCATGGAAAAAATATTAAGGGCTCATACCCACTTGTGAGACAGAGTTGGTGTATGTTAGTTTTTTGGATTATATGAAAGATTTTTTTTTAAAAAATTGTGTGGCACTCCCATGTCCCTGGGAAGAGACGTAAATGAAGGTCTCTTTAATGTGCCCATTATAAGGAAGTGTGTGTTTTGTAGCATTGCCCTAGGGCAGGGAAGCCAAAAATTGGGAGGCACTTCAATGCCCCTGGATAGAGGCGTGCATGAGGGCCTTTTCCAAAAATGTGCCCATTTTAAGCAAGTGTGTCTTTTTAAGTATTGCCCTAGGCAGGGAAGCCAAAAATTGGGAGACACAAATATGCCACTGGATAGAGGCATGCATGAGGGCCTTTTAAAAAAATGTGGCCATTTTAAGCAAGTGTATCTGCTGTAGTATTTCCCTAGGCAGGGAAGCCAAAGGTTTGGAGGCACCAAGATGCCCCTGCATAGAGACGTGCATGAGGGCTTTTTAAAAAATGTGCCCATTGTAAGCAAGTGTATCTTTTTTTAGTATTTCCCTAGGCAGGGAAGCCAAAGGTTTGGAGGCACCAAGATGCCCCTGCATAGAGGCGTGCATGAGGGCTTTTTCAAAAAATGTGCCCATTGTAAGCAAGTGTGTCTTTTTTAGTATTGCCCTAGGCAGGGAAGCCAGAAATTGAGAGACCCCAATATGCCCCTGGATAGAGGCGTGCATGAGGGCCTTTTAAAAAAATGTGCCCATTGTAAGCAATTGGGTCTTTTTTAGTATTGCCCTAGTCAGGGAAGCCAAAGGTTTGGAGGCACCAAGATACCACTGCATAGAGGCGTGCATGAGGGCTTTTTCAAAAAAAGTGCCCATTGTAAGCAAGTATTGCCCTAGGCAGGGAAGCCAAAGATTGTGAGGTCCTTCAATGCCCCTGGAAAGAAACATGGAGAAGAGCCTCTAAATATTGTTCCCATTACAAAGGAGCGGGTCTACTGTACTTGTAATGCCCATTCTGTAAGCATGGACCTACACATTTACCCCTGGGGGATATACATGAAACTACTGCCTAACATTTGAACGGTGAGGGTCATCATCATCATAAATATGATGTAAAAAAAATTATGTTTTCGTGGCATCATGAACCACGGTCGCACTGATCATATGATGGTGGCGGATGAGGAGAAGGAGGAGCAGTACAGCAAGTAACCAAAGTCATGAAGTGTGTACCCATGTGTGGGTGTGCGGAGGTGCATGGCAATTTACCGGCACAAAATTTAAATTACCGTATACTATCATTTCGTGGTGGTGTGGTGAAGTCGGACCCAATCCAACCCTTGTTCATCTTGATCAGAGTCAGCCTGTCTACCTTCATTTACCCTTTTTTGAGGCAGGAGGGGGTTGTAGCTCCAATTTGTATACGCCAAAACACTCAGTATACCCATCTCAGCGTTTGTGACTGACCGGTATACCTGCTGTAATGTAATCTCTAATCTGTCATCTCAGTGTCCAGCTAAAAACCATCTTTTGGACACCTTCATTTAGCTGTATACAGGCAGCACACCTTGAAAATGCGCAAGGCCGGTGGTAAGGGCCAAGGTACTGGATGTGATTGTGGTGCATGCAGAGACTGAGGCCATGTGCAAGCTCGAATTGCGCCACGACAAAGCCAACATTATCTCGCTCGACCTTTTGTGTCCCAATCTGTAGGGGACTGCAGCACTACACCACTATTAAACCAAGACCAGTGTAAACAGGTTGTTAGTTGGATAGCGGATAATGCTTCCAGTCAGCTTTGCACCACCACAAGCAGCCTGTCTTCCACACGGTCAAGTGTGAGTAGCCGTGAGACTGGACCACATCACACCTGATCCTCCTTCCTCCCACCATGCGAGTGCCCGGACCCGGACATAACTGATCCCACAATTGGACACTCTGAAGAGCTGTTCACTTATCCATTCATAGATTCTGGCCTCTCACCAGCTCCAGTTGAAGTGGGTCATGAAGAGATGTATGTACCGATGCCCAAATATTTGAGCAGCCATGGTCTCACGAAGGCAACGGTGGGAACGTGTCTCAACAAGAGGTGGACAATGATGAGACACAATTGCCAGAAAGTTAGGAGGAGGACCAGGGTGCGGAAGTGGAAGACGACGTGGTGGATGATCCAGTAACTGACCCAACCTGGCAGGAGGACATGCAGAGCGAGGACAGCAGTGCTCAGGGGGAGTTAGCATCACAACAGGCCGGACAAGAAGCAGGGTGCACCGCAGTCCTCAAAAAAAGTGGATTGGTGCTGCACTACAGTGTCAGTATTAATCAAAGAGGGAAGAGAAGGAGGACACTGCAAGGATAGGTGCACACAATATCATGTGAAAAAGTGGATATTATTTATTCAATTTTTTTTTTTTTTTTTTTTTTTTACAACAGGCGGAAGAAGCAGGGTGGTGTCTTCAGGCAGAAAGCAGGCAACCGTCCCCGGAACAACACACGAGTGATGTTGCCAGTACAACTGCTAGGTCTTCCTTAGTCTGGCTGTTTTTAAGGTGTCTGCAGATAATTAGAAAAAGGCCATTTGCAACACCTGCCATGCCAGCATCGAGTAGCAAACTAGCAGCTGACATCCAGCTGATCAGCACATGCAGCAAGCACCTGACTTTGTGGGATGTACAGCAGAGTACAGGAGCATTGTCTGCTGGTGACACTGCTACGTCTTCCACTGTTGTGCGTGCAAGCCAATCCCCTGTCCATAGTCCAGGCGAAGATGCCTCATGTCCTTCACCTGTACTTGCACAAGCAGAAGTAGCACCATCATCAGCCTTGTCCTTGTCCCAGCGCAGCGTTCAGTTATCCATACCCCAATCTTTGGAACGCAGGTGCAAATACGCTGTCAACGCCGCACATGCCACAGTTCTAAATGCACACATTTCGCGACTGCTTGCGCTGGAAATGTTGCCTTTTAGGCTGGTGGAGATGGAAGCATTCCGCAACCTGATGGCGGCAGCTGTCCCACGTTACTCGGTCCCTAGCCGACACTATTTTTCCTGGTGTGCCGTCCCCGCATTATATAAGCACGTGTCACAAAACATCATTCGTGCCCTTAACAACGCAATTTCAGGCAAAGTCCATCTAACCATGTACACGTGGACAAGTGCTTGCGGGCAGGGCCGGTACATCTCTCTGACGGCACACTGGGTTAATATTCTGGAAGCCGGGACCCAGTCTGAGCTTGGGACGGAACACGTTCTTCCGACACCAAGGATTGCAGGCCCTAACTCAGTCAGGGTTTACCCACAGTGTACAGCTCTGGAACTTCATGATCCTCACCATCCTCCTCCTCCTTCACTTCACCCTCTACACCAGTCCAAAGCTGGAAGCACTGCAGCACTGCCTTGGCTAAGCAGCAACAGGCTGTGCTGAAGCTAATATGCGTAGGTGACAAACCCCACAATCCTGAAGAGTTGTGGAAAGCACTGAAACAGCAGGCAGATCACTGGCTCACACCCTGAACCTACAGCTAGGCATGGTCGTGTGTGACAATGCCCAGAAGCTGGTGGCGGCTCTGAGGCGAGGCGAGCTGACACTAGTTCCATGCGTGGACCATTTTATTATTATTATTATTATTTATTTATATAGCGCCATTAGGTTGCATGGCGCTTTACATGAGGATTAGGGAGACAAGAACAAGTACACTAAATCTAGGTGATCAGGACGTACAGGACAGGAGGGCAGGGACCCTGTCCACGAGGGCTCACAGTCTACGAGGGGCGGGTTGGGATACAGTAGGATGGGGGAATGTCAGGTAAGGGGCGGTCGCCTGGGTCTCATGGCAGGTTGTAGGCTTGATGGAATAGGTGAGTCTTCAGGTGACACTTGAAGCTTCTCAGGGTAGGAGAGTGTCTGACATGTTCGGGCAGGGAGTTCCAGAGTAAGGCAGATGCCAGGGAGAAGTCCTGGACTCGGTTGTGCGAAGAGGTGATGAGGGGGGATAGGAGAGGAGTTCTTGGGAGGAGCGGAGGTTGCATGAGGGTAGGTATCGGGAGACCAGGTCGGAGATGTATGGTGGGGCCAGGTTGTGTATGCCTTTGTACGCCATGGTTAGTGTTTTGAATTGGGATCTCTTGTAGGTGGGGAGCCAGTGAAGGGCTTGGGAGAGGGGGGAGACAGGGGAGTAGCGGGAGGACAGGTAGATTAGTCAGGCAGCAGAATTGAGGATAGACTGGAGAGGTGTGTGGGAGTTAGCCGTGAGGCCATTGAGAAGGAGGTAGCAATAGTCAAGGCGGGAGATGATAAGAGCACGAATGAGTGTTTTAGCGGTGTTGTGGGTGAGGAAGGACCGGATCCGTGAGATGTTCTTGAGCTGGAGACAGAGGGATGTGGTGAGGGCCTCGATGTGGGGCTTGAAGGATAGGGATGAGTCAAGGATTACCCCGAGGCACTTGGCTTGGGGGACTGGGGAGAGGGTGCAGTCGTTGACGCAGATGGATAGGTTGGGAAGTGGAGGGGAATTTCTTGGGGGGAAGACTATGAATTCAGTTTTGTCCATGTTGAGTTTAAGTAAGCGAGCAGAGAAGAAGAATAAGATGGCGGAAAGGCATTGTGGGATTTTGGAGAGTAGGGAGGTGATGTCAGGGCCGGACAGGTAGATTTGGGTGTCGTTGGCGTAGAGGTTGTACTGGAGGCCATGGGACTCAATGAGTTGCCCTAGGCCGAGAGTATATATGGAGAAAAGTAGGGGTCCCAGGACCGAACCTTGGGGGACTCCGACAGAAAGGGGGTAGGGTGAGGAGGAGGTGTGGGAGTGGGAGACGCTGAAGGTCCGATCCGCTAGGTATTTGGAGATCCAAGAGAGGGCAAGGTGGGTGATGCCGAGGGATTCCAGGATCTGCAGAAGAAGGGAGTGGTCAACCATGTGGTCAACCTCGTGGTTCAGCGGTTTCTTAAATACTACCAGAGCTGTCTGATCTGCTCGTAGAAGTACGCCGCCTGTGTGCCCATTTTAGAAAGTCACCTACTGCTTCAGCCGCTCTTGGCAGCTTTCAGCAACATTTGCAGATTCCGTATCACAGACTGGTCTGTGATGTCCCCACACATTGGAGTTCCTCACTGCACATGTTGGTCAGGATTTGTGAGCAGAAGAGAGCAGTTGTTGAGTACCAGCATCAACTAGGCCGTCGGTATACAGTTCAAACTCCACACATAAGACCTCAGGAGTGAACATGGATGTCCGACATATGTACCGTCCTCCAAAACTTTGAGGACTCCACCAAGATGGTGAGCGGCGATAACGCCATCATTACCGTCACCATCCCGCTTCTCTGTCTGCTAAAACGCTCTCTGCTCAAAATCAAAGACGATGCATTGCAGGAGGAGCACGATGAGTTGCAGCAAGAAACCGTACTGGGTGATTACACACAGCCCAGCCTCATCTCATCCCAACGTGCATTGGAGGACTATGACGAGGAGGATGAAGAAATGGAGCTACTTTCATGCGGAATTGACGGTAATACATGCACAACCGTCAGACCGTCGGTTGAGCGTGGATGGCCAGAGGACAGGGGAGAGGAGGAGGAGTATGAGGTCAGCATGGCCAGTCATGCTGTTGTTGAGGACCCTGAAGTCTTGCCTGTTAACAGTCTGGCGTACACGGCTGACTTTATGTGATGCTGCCTGTCTTGTGACCCTCGCACTCATTACTGGTTGGTGACACTTTTAGATCAACGCTACAAGGAGAATTTTATTTCTCTTATACGGTGGCTCAAGTGGTTAGCACTGCAGCCTTTGCAGCACTTTAGCTTGAGGTCCTGGGTTCAATTCCCACCAAGGACACAAAGGACAACATCTGCAAGGAGTTTGTATGTTCTTCCCGTGTTTGCGTGGATTTCCTCCGGGTACTCCGGTTTCCTCCCACATTGTAAAGACATACTGATAAGATATTTAGATTGTGAGCTCCAAGAGAGACAGCATTACTCATGTATGCAAAGTGCTATTGAATTAATAGCACTATATAAATGAATAAATAATAATAATTCCCGAGGCGGAGAGGTCTACAAAAATGCTGCAGTACCAGAAGGCCCTAGTTGCAGAATTAGTCAAAAAATGCACTTCTGAAAATGCTTGCAGCATAGGTCGCGGTTCGGTGGACAACCAAGGTGTCCGACCGAGAGAGGCACAAATCAAATTCAGCGGAGGTAGGGGAAAACTCTCAAAGATCTGGAAGAGTTTTCTTAGCCCCTCCCATAGCACAGGCCCTCAGGTGCAGGGTACAGTCACAAGGACTGCAAAGTTTGTAAAGATGCTGAAGGAGTACCTTGCCGATCGTACGAAAGTGCTCCTAGATTCCTCTGTGGGCCATTCCATGTCAAGTAAACCAATGATTATTACCTCTATATTTTTAATTCTTTTGAGATTTTGTTATTTGATAATAGCATGTCAGACAATGCAAAATGTGAAGAGAAAATTTTTTTTAAAAATTTATTTTTTTTTAAAATGATTTTCAAAGTTCGAAAAAAGTGTGAATTTTGGTGTTGCCTGCCTTTACATTTCTCCTCATAACTCAGGCTGGAATATGATATGTCACAAGAGTCTCTTTGTTAATATTTTACCCATGCGATCACAAACGCAAAATTTTAAAATGCATTTACGAAAAATCAGCATCATTTAAATATTTTAAAAACTGCCCATATGTCTGCTGTGCTCTTAGCCACATCTGTACCAAATTTCAAGTTGGGATCGCGATGGGATCATATTTTAAAATATTTTACTATTAATAGCATCAATGGGTCATTCCATATCAAGTGATCTAAATATGAATATTTTTTTTTACATTTTTTTTTTCTATTTGAAGTACTAGTTTAGTTAATTACCGTATATACTCGTGTATAAGCCGACCCGTGTATAAGCCGACCCCCCTACTTTTGCCCCAAAACCTGGGAAAATCTATTGACTCGCGTATAAGCCGAGGGTGGACCCCAGCACAGGTATACAGCCCCCAGCAGTGGTATACAGGCCCCAGCAGTATGATATACAGCAGCCCCCAGTGGTATATACAGCAGCCCCAGTGGTATTGCAGCCCTATATACAGCAGCCCCAGTGGTATTGCAGCCCCAGTGGTATTGCAGCCCCTATATACAGCAGCCCCAGTGGTATTGCAGCCCCAGTGGTATTGCAGCCCCTATATACAGCAGCCCCAGTGGTATTGCAGCCCCAGTGGTATTGCAGCCCCTATATACAGCAGCCCCAGTGGTATTGCAGCCCCAGTGGTGTATACAGCAGCCCCTATATACAGCAGCCCCAGTGGTATTGCAGCCCCAGTGGTATTGCAGCCCCTGTATACAGCAGCCCCAGTGGTATTGCAGCCCCAGTGGTGTATACAGCAGCCCCAGTGGTATTGCAGCCCCTGTATACAGCAGCCCCAGTGGTATTGCAGCCCCAGTGGTGTATACAGCAGCCCCTATATACAGCAGCCCCAGTGGTATTGCAGCCCCAGTGGTATTGCAGCCCCTGTATACAGCAGCCCCAGTGGTATTGCAGCCCCAGTGGTGTATACAGCAGCCCCTATATACAGCAGCCCCAGTGGTATTGCAGCCCCAGTGGTATTGCAGCCCCTGTATACAGCAGCCCCAGTGGTATTGCAGCCCCAGTGGTGTATACAGCAGCCCCTATATACAGCAGCCCCAGTGGTATTGCAGCCCAAGTGGTATTGCAGCCCCTATATACAGCAGCCCCAGTGCGGTATACAGCAGCCCCAGAGGGGTATACAGCAGCCCCAGAGGGGTATATAGCAGCCCCAGAGGGGTATACAGCAGCCCCAGAGCTGTATACAGCAGCCCCAGAGCTGTATACAGCAGCCCCAGAGGGGTATACAGCAGCCCCAGAGGGGTATATAGCAGCCCCAGAGGGGTATATAGCAGCCCCAGAGGGGTATACAGCAGCCCCAGAGGGGTATACAGCAGCCCCAGAGGGGTATATAGCAGCCCCAGAGGGGTATACAGCAGCCCCAGAGGGGTATACAGCAGCCCCAGAGGGGTATATAGCAGCCCCAGAGGGGTATACAGCAGCCCCAGAGGGGTATACAGCAGCCCCAGAGGGGTATATAGCAGCCCCAGAGGGGTATACAGCAGCCCCAGAGGGGTATATAGCAGCCCCAGCAGCCCCAGAGGGGTATACAGCAGCCCCAGAGGGGTATACAGCAGCCCCAGAGGGGTATATAGCAGCCCCAGGGGGGTATACAGCAGCCCCAGAGGGGTATTTAGCAGCCCCAGAGGGGTATACAGCAGCCCCCGCTGTATACAGCAGCCCCCGCTGTATACAGCGGTACCCGGCTGTATACAGCCCTCCCCCCTGGTATACCGGGCCCCCCCTGTGGCAACCTGTAAAGGAAGCGATGATTATACTTATCGGGTCGCTGTCGCCGACGCCGACGCCGACGCTCTGTCACCGTCCGTCACCGCGCTCCTTCCCGTCTTCATGCTTCCTTCACGGGCGCACAGAAAATGATGTCATTTCCTGTGCGACGGTGAAGGAAGCATGAAGACCAGGAGGAGCGCGGTGACGGACGGTGACAGAGCGTCGTCGTCGGCGACAGCGACCCGATAAGTATAATCATCGCTTCCTTTACAGGTTGCCACAGGGGGGGCCCGGTATACCACGGGGGGGGGGCTGTATACAGACGGGTATATTTTTTTTTTTTTTATGATTACCGTATATACTCGTGTATAAGCCGAGGGGGGACTTTTCAGCACATTTTTTGTGCTGAAAAACTCGGCTTATACACGAGTATATACGGTACAAATTAAAAGTTTTGAATTTTTTTCTTAATCAGTTAATTTTTTACAGATATTTAAAGTTTTAAAAAAGTGCGAATTTTGGCCTGGTATGGCTTTACATTTTTTTTATCTCGGGTTAGAAATAAGATAATGAAGCGGGAGAGGCATCATTTTATTCAGAACGGTAACAGCTTTCATTTGATATGTCACAAGACTATATTTTTTTATATTTTGTTTGGGAAAAATCTAATTTAAAATTTTGATGCGCAATTGTGAAATAAATGTTAGTTTGAAAATTGTGAAAAAATGCCTGTGTGTTACTTGTGTTCTTGGTTATATTTGTGTAGAGATTCAACTTTGGACCTGTCAAATTTATATATTTTTTATTTTATGGTTGTATGACTTATTACAACTTATTGAATTTTTATTCAATAAGTTGTAATAACTCATACAACCATAAAATAAAAAATATATAAATTTAACAGGTCCCAAGTTGAATCTCTGCACAAATACACATTTACATGCAACAAAAAAGAAACACAAAAAACAAATCCCATAAGTGCCAGGATAAATCCATCTTAATCATCAGAACCCAACGCTCAGCATTTTCAACCTGAATGCATTGAACAAACCAAAAGAGTAAAGGTGATCATATTCTCAAGTTTGATTAAACAAGATTAAAAGAACCAAAAATGTTAACCCCTATTTATACATGTAAATTTGTTTTCTATTATATCACTAAACATGTAATTTATGAAGTGTTTAATAAGAATAGTACAGTAGTTAAATCATCATTCTATAAAACATGAACTAATCAAACAATTAATAGTACGTTTTTAAAGTGGCCTTTTATCATCAATTTGTCCCTTCTAGTGGGTGAAATGTAATCTTGTCCATTAGCGCTTACTAGCAATCGCCATTTCCTTTTGTGTCACAGTATGTACGGCCTGTCAGTGTGTCCGGCTCCACCTGAGTTATTATCTGACTTTTGTGCACTTTTAAAATGTCTGGCTTTCTTGGATACACACATGATGGCGCTGGACCAGAAGGATGCAATGAAGTCAATTCTTCTTAATTTTCACAGTCTTTGGAGAGTACAGTAGCCAGCCACCAGCGCCAACCATATTCACAGGTCACATAGCCAGTTATGTCATCCATTGCCAATCTTGTGCCGCCTTCTACCACTTCATGGACTTCACTGTCTTTACTGAATGAAAACATCCTTGTTTTTATTGCTGAGTGCCTTTGATGAGTTATGCTTCCTGTAACCGATGTTTTAACAAACTCTCCTCCTCTTTGTAGTCCTGGTTTGTACAATATTCAATACAATATTGTTCATTCTCAGGTTGAGCCCTAACAAAGCTTTCTCCTATATGTCCTCTCCTGCTTCTAAGCTGTAACATATCAAAATAATACAGTAATGTCTAAAAATCATGGATTATTTGGTATATATAGACCCCACACTTTTAGACCACAGGCTGAACAGATCTGAATTCAAGATTTTCGAGTTGACACTATAATAGTTAAATATTTTAAAATATGATCCCATCTCGATCCCAACTTTAAATTTGGTACAGATGAGGTTAAGAGCATAGCAGACATATGGGCAGTTTTGGAAAATGTAAAATTATGCCGATTTTTCAGAATGTGTTTTAAAATTTTGAGTTTAATATCGCATGGGTAAAAAATTAACAAAGATACTCTTGTTTCATATCTGGCGAAAGCCTTGACAGTTTTGAGTAGAATGGTGTTTTGTTTCTCTATCTTATTTCTAGCCCGAGATATGATAGAAAATGTAAAGCAATACCAGGCCAAAATTCACGCTTTTTTAAACCTTTAAAAATCTGTAAAAAATTAACTGATAAAGAAAAAAATTCCAAACTTTTTATTAGTAATTAACTAAAGTTGTACTTCATATAGAACACTTCATAAATGACATGTTTAGTGATATAATAGAAAACAAATTTACATGTATAAATAAGGGTTAACATTTTTGGTTCTTTTAATCTTGTTTAATCAAACTTGAGGATATGATCACCTTTTTTCTTTTGGTTTGTTCAATGCATTCAGGTTGAAAATGCTGAGTGTTGTGTTCTGATGATTAAGATATATTTATCCTGGCACTTACAGGATTTGTGTTTTGTGTTTCTTTTTTGTTGCATATAAATGTTTTATTCAATAAGTTGTAATAACTCATACAACCATAAAATAAAAAATATATAAATTTGACAGGTCCGAAGTTGAATCTCTGCACAAATATAACCAAGAACACAAGTAACACACAGGCATTTTTTCACAATTTTCAAACTAACATTTATTTCACAATTGCACATGAAAATTTTGAATTAGATTTTTCCCAAACAAAATATAAAAAATATAGTCTTGTGACATATCAAATGAAAGCTGTTACCGTTCTGAGTAAAATGATGACTCTCCCGCTTCATTATCTTATTTCTAGCCCGAGATAAAAAAAATGTAAAGCCATACCAGGCCAATATTCGCACTTTTTTAAAACTTTAAATATCTGTAAAAAATTAACTGATTAAGAAAAAAATTCAAAACTTTTAATTTATAATTAACTGAAGTAGTATTTCAAATAGAAAAAAAATTTAAAAAATCTAAAGACGTCAGGTAAAAAAAAATATTCATATTTAGATCACTTGATATGGAATGACCCATTGACACTATTAATAGTAAAATATTTTAAAATATGATCCCATCGCGATCCCAACTTGAAATTTGGTACAGATGTGGCTAAGAGCACAGCAGACATATGGGCAGTTTTTGAAATATTTAAATGATGCCAATTTTTTGTAAATGCGTTTTAAAATTTTGTGTTTGCGATCGCATGGGTAAAATATTAACAAAGATCCTCTTGTGACATATCTGGTGAAAACCTGTACAATTCTGAGTACAATGGTGTTTATTTTGTCTCTCTATCTTATTTCTAGCCCGAGATATGATAGAAAATGTAAAGTCATACCAGGCCAAAATTCGCACTTTTTTAAAACTTTAAAAATTAGTAAAAAATTAACTGATGAAGAAAAAAATTCAAAACTTTTTTTTTGTAATTAACTAAAGTTGTTCTTCATATAGAAAAAAAAAAAAATCTGAAGACGCCAGGGAAAAAAAATATTCATTTTTGGATCACTTGACATGACCCTTTGCCTTCTAATTATTGGGTATCCAAAGTGGACACGTGGCAGGAATTGTCCCTCTACGCCTTGGAAGTCCTGCCCTGCCATTAGCGTTTTGTCAGAGCGTGTTTTTATTGCCACAGGTGGAATCATTACAGATAAACGCACCCGCCTGTCAACAGAAAATGCTGACCAGTTGCTTTTGAGCTGGATACTCAGATTGAAGATTAAATCACAGCAGCTATACTGGTCAGACACAAACGCTGACACAAGTATACGGAGTGTTTTGGCGGATACAAATTGTAGCTACAACCCCCTCCTGCCACACAAAAATGGTAAATGAATGCAGACAAGAGTTGGTTTGTAGCTGGATAGTGAGATTACAGATTAGAGCGTTTTAATCCCGGCAGTTTGAATGGTCAGACACAAACGCTGATGCATATACCGTGTTTTGGCGTACACTACTTGAAGCTACAAGCCACTGCTGCCGCACACAAATGTTAAATGAATGCAGACAAGAGTAGGTTTTTAGCACGACCATAAGTTTTGAAATTAAGGCCCTGCAGGTGGACTAGTGAGACACAAACGCTGACTACAATAGCGTGTCTTCTGGCGTATCCTAATTTACACTGCAACAGACAGTAGCAGCATTTAGAAGCAAAATTAGTGCAGACAATAGTAGGTTTTTAGCACAAGGCTTTTGGTGTACCCTAATTAACGCTGCAACCTAGAGGAGCAGCACTTAGATGCAAAATTAGTGCAGACAAGAGTAGGTTTTTAGCACGACCATAAGTTTTGAAATTAAGGCCCTGCAGGTGGACTAGTCAGACACAATTGCTGACTACAACAGCGTGTCTTTTGGCGTATACTAATTTACGCTGCAACACACAGTAGCAGCACTTAGATGCAAAATTAGTGCAGACAAGAGTAGGTTTTTAGCACAAGGCTTTTGGTGTACCCTAATTTACGCTGCAACCTAGAGGAGCAGCACTTAGATGCAAAATCAGTGAAGACAAGAGTAGGTTTTTAGCACGACCATAGGTTTTGAAATTAAGGCCCTGCAGGTGGACTAGTGAGACACAAACGCTGACTACAATAGCGTGTCTTTGGCGTATCCTATTTTTCGCTGCAACAGACAGTAGCAGCACCTAGATGCAAAATTAGTGCAGACAATAGTAGGTTTTTAGCACGACCATAAGTTTTGAAATTAAGGCCCTGCAGGTGAACTAGTGAGACACAAACGCTGACTACAATGGCGTGTCTTTTGGCAAATCCTAATTTACGCTGCAACAGACAGTAGCAGCACTTAGATGCAAAATTAGTGCAAACAAGAGTAGGTTTTTAGCATGAGGCTTTTGGTGTACGCTAAGTAATGCTGCAACCTAGAGGAGCAGCACAGATGCAAAATTAGTTCAGACAAGAGTAGGTTTTAAGCACGACCCTAAGTTTTGAAATTAAGGCCCTGCAGGTGTACTAGTCAGACACAAACGCTGACTACAATAGCGTGTCTTCTGGCGTATCCTAATTTACACTGCAACAGACAGTAGCGGCATTTAGATGCAAAATTAGTGCAGACAATAGTAGGTTTTTAGCACGACCATAAGTTTTGAAATTAAGGCCCTGCAGGTGAACTAGTGAGACACAAACGCTGACTACAATAGCGTGTCTTTTGGTAAATCCTAATTTACGCTGCAACAGACAGTAGCAGCACTTAGATGCAAAATTAGTGCAGACAATAGTAGGTTTTTAGCACGAGGCTTTTGGTGTACGCTAAGTAACGCTGCAACCTAGAGGAGCAGCACTTAGATGCAAAATTAGTTCAGACAAGAGTAGGGTTTTAGCACGAGGCTTTTGGTGTACCCTAAGTAACGCTGCAACCTAGAGGAGCAGCACTTATATGGAAAATTAGTGCAGACAAGAGTAGATTTTTAGCATGAGGCTTTTGGTGTACCCTAATTAACGCTGCAACCCAGAGGAGCAGCATTTAGATGCAAAATTAGTGCAGACAAGAGTAGGTTTTTAGCATGACCCTAAGTTTTGAAATTAAGGCCCTGCAGGTGTACTAGTCAGACACAAACGCTGACTACAATAGCGTGTCTTTTGCGTATCCTATTTTTCGCTGCAACAGACAGTAGCAGCACTTAGATGCAAAATTAGTGCAGACAAGAGTAGGTTTTTTGCACGAGGCTTTTTGTGTACCCTAATTAACGCTGCAACCTAGAGGAGCAGCACTTAGATGCAAAATTAGTGCAGACAAGAGTAGGTTTTTAGCACAAGGCTTTTGGTGTACCTTAATTAACGCTGCAACCTACAGTAGCAGCACTTAGATGCAAATTTAGTGCAGACAAGAGTAGGTTTTTAGCACGAGGCTTTTGGTGTACCCTAATTAATGCTGCAACCTAGAGGAGCAGCACTTAGATGCAAAATTAGTGCAGATAAGAGTAGGTTTTTAAGCACGAGGCTTTTGGTGTACCCTAATTAACACTGCAACCTAGAGGAGCAGCACTTAGATGCAAAATTAGTGCAGACAAGAGTAGGTTTTTAGCACGAGGCTTTTGGTGTACCCTAATTAACGCTGCAACCTAGAGGAGCAGCACTTAGATGCAAAATTAGTGCAGACAAGAGTAGGTTTTTAGCACGAGGCTTTTGGTGTACCCTAATTTGAGCTAAAACCTTCTACTGCCTATAGTGAGCTAAATAAATCCCTAAAAGCACATTTTTTGGGATGGATGAGCCTGGAAACCAGCCCCAGATGCGATGCAGGCTGGTATACTGGCGCAGTGAAGTTTGGTAGATGCCCTGCCTCCCTGCCTGCCTGTATACTGCTCTATTAGTCCTCAGAAGGACTGTTGTGTCAAATAGACTGGCAGCCCTGTGCCTACACTAGCTGAAAGGCCACAAATCTGTCCCTCAATCAGCAGCAGCTCTCCCTACACTGACTGTCTAATGGCGTAGAGTGACGAGCACAGCGCGGTCAGGTCTTATAAAGACCTGATGACGCTGTGCGGCCAGCCAATCACTGTAATGCCACAACCAACATGGCTGTGGCATTACAGTGTCTGTCAGCCAATCCCTGCATGCGGGCTGGCTCTGAAAAGAGCGCCAACATGCAGGGAGGTGGACCCCGAGCATAGCAAGAGTATCGTGAGATTACTCGGTACTCGCCGAGTAGCCCGAGTACCGTGATATTCGTGCGAGCACCGAGTAGTGACAAACATACTCACTCATCTCTACTCATTATACTTATGTGAATCTCACCTTGCCACAGTGTGTTTCTGATTATTCTCCACTTTGATTACTATTTAATGCTGACATCTGTTGATTTGATAGAAAGAAAAAAAACAGATATTGCGCCACACTGCAACTGGATGAAATTAATATGCGGTTTTACTATGTGTGCACTAACCTGGACTGGTTGTGCAACTCCGCGCACAACCAGACTGATGGCTTAATATGAGTCACCGTGTGACAGGGTCCAATGTTCCCTCCTCCTTTGATACTCCGGGCCTGAGGGTCGGCTCCTAGATTCCTCCAGAGGTGGAGGTGAGCTCCTTCACTCCTCCACTCGAAGAGGCAGACTCGATACAATGGCTTCCGTCCAAGCTCGCACTGTGTATCAGTTAATCATTCAAGGGTGGGTCTTTATGATATACTGCCAGGTTCTGTGGATCTTAGAGCAGCTCACACACCGCACTCCCAACAAGGGAGAAAGAGATTGGCAGATAGAAAGCAATAGGTGTCAGAAGTTTGGAGCTCTAAAGAAACCACAGATTGATGATTATATTACCAATACTTTATTGCACGAACAGCAGGGGTCCAGTATGCCACAACGCGTTTCGAGGCACAGTTGTGTCTTTCTTCTTTGATCATCCACTTGAGAAAGACGCAACTGTGCGTCGAAACGCGTTGTGGCATACTGGACCCCTGCTGTTCGTGCAATAAAGTATTGGTAATATAATCATCAATCTGTGGTTTCTTTAGCGCTCCAAACTTCTGACACTGCTTGTTTTCTATCTGCCAACCTGTTGATTTGAGTCACCCTATGACTAAGAAGCAAGATGTTGTTCAAAAAATGTAATGGTTGACTCATGTTGGGCATTCCTGCTTTACAATATGCCTAAATAAAATGGACTTTTAACTTTTTCCAAGAAAATGTAAAGGACAATATTGCTGGATTTTGCGAAATCCTTGTACACAGAATTTTGAAATATTTTTCACTCTATACACCTGTACATAAACTCTCGCCACACAGTCTCATGTGTAATTCAGTAGCCGAAAATAATTTTTTCCAACTCCAGTCATCAAGAGCCACCAATAGTGCATGTTTACAGGATTTCTATAGTATTATAAAGGTGATAATTAAGTTATCTGCAAAGGTGATATTTCCATCACCTGCAATATTAACCCCTTCATCTCCAGGCAATTTTTCATTTTCGTTGTTTGCTCCCTTTCTTCCAAAAGCCTTAACTTTTTATTTTTCATCAATATACTGTACTTTTGAATGACAACATTCATTTTACCATATAGCGTACTGGAAAACAAGAAAGAGATTCAAGTGTGGTGAAATTGAAAAAAAAAATGTAATTTCAGGATTGTTTGGGGATTTTATATTACCTATGTTCACTATATGGTAAAATTGACTTGTTAGTATAATACCTCAGGTTAGTACAACTTCAAAGATATAAATCATGGATCCTTTACTGTTGTTTGAGTGGTAAAAAAATTCAGAAGTTTGTAAAAAAAAAAAAAAAAGAATTGTCCTTTTGGCGACATTTTCGGAGATCTGTAGCATTCTCCGATCCACCCGCACCTGTTAGATGCACATGTCAGTTGATCAGATCAGCCTGCATGTATAGGGAATGATGTGAGCTCAGTGTATACGTTCGCATCTAAGGGATGGAAATGACCAAGGATGTACCTATACCTATGGGGCGCCCCTGTGGTCCGTTTGCCACTAGAAGTTGCAGCAACCGAGATTGGTAAGTCCAGTCACCCAAACACACACCCAAAACACTCTGGTCCCAGTGCAAGGGACTTCAAACCCAGCTATGGGATGCCGGGAGGTGGAGGGTTGGGAAGATAGCACAGGAAACGGTCATGAAAGAGGAAACAAAACCAGAAACACCACAGGAAGTTCAACGAGTTCGGGGAGAGGAGTGAGCCCAGCAGTTAGTCCACCAACCAGTCAGAGAAACATCAGGAGCAAGGAGACGGAGGAGAACACGAGACTGTGAGGACACGGACCTGGTGGCCTGTACCATCATGAGGCTTGCTCTGGGTACCAGGCTACAGACAGTAGAGAGACAAAAGGAATTCTAGGAGTGTGGGTGATGAGCTATCTACCTGTGCATTCGAATTAGCTGGGAAGCTGAAGAACAGGGCAGGAACCAAGGTACCATCCCTGAAGTGGAAGGACGCTCCACGCTCCAACCACAAAACTGGTCAGTTGCGGGGTCTTTTTGCCCCATGACCCAACCCCCAGTGCAGCGAAGAGAAGGAGGGAGATTGAACTGTAACAGTCCACCAATCCTTGGTTATCCATCATGGATTGGCGGTCTGTTACAGCTCAATCTCCTTCCTGCACTTTGAGAGCTTGATTAGGAGTGATATAAGGGTTAGCCACTGGGGAACAGGGGTACCAGCAAAAATTAGGGTGCAACCTCCACTTGTCAGGAAGGGACAGTCTTTAGGGCCCTATCAGGACAGTTAGGGGATTGATACAATCCAAAGAGCACCTGTCCTTCGGACCTGGACTTTTTACTTGAGTGTATTTTTGCATATATTTGTTCAGGTTTTTACCTTTTTGTAGATCAATAAAATTAATGTTTTATCATATTAAATTTTGGGTAATTTTTGACATTGTGATTCATATGTACAAACAATGTGTAATGATGTTTAATCAGTAATAAGGTAAGATTAGAAACTTTGTTTCTTTCATATTAGGTCTCATAGCAGAATTTAAAAGACTGCAAAATCCTATGTACGTTTAATGAAAGCTATAAAAAAATCTGTATAGTGCTTTGGAATATGTTGACACTTTATTAACAAGAATAAATACTGCAAATGATAAAACCTAATGATCTAATGTTTTATTATATGTTATTTTAATATCTACGGGTTCTTTAATTACTTTTCAACTATCTCCTAGAATTCCCTTAACAATGTGTCTCCCTGGCCTGAGAAGGAATCATTTGCAATTCAAGATCAAATTTCTAATGTCACTACATTTGTTACAGCTATTTTACCCAAGAACATTATTCATTGTAAATTTGAAAAACAGTATTAACAAGTCCTCATTTATTTCACAAGGATCCCCATTTGTGGGGAAAATTATATTTGCAGACCATAATCAAATCACCAATTTAAGGCTTTGCAGCATTTCTTTATAGAGGTACATGTTGCTGCAGGCTAGATTTATTCTTTGGTAAACCAATTACAGTAGAAGGTGGAATGTCGTTGCTGAGCAGCTTATTAAAGTATTTGCTTATGAAGAAGACAGCTTTAAGTGCAGAACCTATGTAAATATATACCCCAAGCTGTAGGCTGTGTAACTTTAATATTTTTTTTTTATAGTCTGCCTTAAAATCATAATAAAAAAGCAAACTACTAATGTAATAGTCATGTAAAACGTCATCTTTTTGCATTAATTAGCTTTTATTGGGAGTAATGGGATTTTATTCTATCATTCTTGTTTGTTCATAAATTCTTTGAAAACTATACATCTTGTTATTGTACGTCTAAAGTGTGTTAGACAAGGTTCACATCGCATTTAGCATTGCGTTTGAACGCAATGTGTTTTACAGCTGCATTAACGCAATCATACGTAAGCGTTTGATTGCATTACAGCAGCCATAGACGTCTATTGTAAAAAGTAGTCAAATGTATTGTAAAGGCAATGCAAAATGTGGTTGTGTTTGAACGCATGCATTTTTCCCGAACACACAAGGAAGGTTGCGGGCAACGTTTTCTGTGCGCACGGGATAAACACATCGTTCCGAATGCAACCACATTTTGCTTTGTGTTTGCAATGCGTTTAACTGCGTTTTACAATAGAAGTCTATGGCTGCATTAACGCAAACAAACGCTTGCGTTTGATTGCGTTAATGCAGCTGTAAAACTCATTGTGTTCAAATCCAGTGCTAAACACGATGTGAAATTAGACTAATAGAATAATGTTTCACCCTCATTGGTGTCATACAGGATCTAGGGATCTAAGCTGCAACGTTTCTCCTTATGGAGAGATTACATGTCAGGTCTGGTATGTCAGTATATGAGACTTAAACGCCTTGCTTGCTCCACTGGGAGATTTAATACGCAAATTATCTCACTAAAGCGGCCGTCACACGCTACGATTTCTTGCCCGATATCGTTTAAGCGATCTGCTTTTTGATCGCTTAAGCGATATCGTTTTGGCATCGTTGCATGTAATCAAGCGATTTTACTATGTAAAATCGCTTGATCGTGACATCGCAGATCTGAGCTCCGGAGCTCAGATCTAGCGATGAACGATTTCACGATATGCTTCATCGTGGTGTATGACACCACGATGAACGATCTCCCAGTGGCAGAGCCTATGCTGGGAGATGGTTACTATGGTACACGTCGGGTTACTAAGCACCGCGCGGCGCCTAGTAACCCGATGTGTGCCATAGTTACCAGCGATCTCGCTGGTCCACATCGCTGGTGAGTCTGTCTGTGTGACATCTCACCAGCGATGTGAGCGATATTGTAAGCGATCGCACGTGCACGTGATCGCTTACAATATCGCTAGCGATATCTTAGTGTGTGACGGACGCTTAAAGAGGACTTGAATTCTAGCACCATCTATTTGTAGTTGCAATCCCAAAAATCAGTATTGACCATTTCACAAGCCAGTTAAGGGTCACTATTGACTTTTAAAATTGCTGCTACCTATAGATGGCGGTACAGATCAAGTACTTTTTAAAAAATCAATTTCCATATAGGAACTAAGGATCTGTTTACACAGACCAATCAGGTGTACGATATGACCCATCAGTAAACTTTTACCGTTCAATAGTCTTTTGAATACCTGTTTACAAAGGTAGACCAAAGTAAATGATGCACACTGAGTGTATTGCTCAGTGCACATAGGGTGCCATTGTTCTCTGCAGTGAGAGTTCTGCTTACACAGAATGATGCCCGGCCGAGAATAATGATCTTTGAAAAGATTTTCGACTACTAATTTAACTCCTTTTAATATATCCTAACTCTTCTTAATAATCTGTTTTCTCTTATGCTTCTGTGGCTGCCCTGCTTCTGTAAGCACATCTGTGTGGGGTCATGTAGTACTCAGTGATGATGCAGCTTCTGCTACTTCTGATCTGAGGATTAAAATCAGACAAACTGAATAGTGCATGTCATTAGTAGGAGAAAGGCTAACTCTCAGTGAGTGACAGCAGTATGAGATTGAACACACTGTAAGGATGTGTCTGGAGTTACTCGTCAATGCATATGAAACATCTGAGAAGCAATGTTACCACTGTAGCATGTATAATGTTAACATCAGCCATCTTCTCAGGAAATACTTTGTGTTTCTAATAGAGTGGTGGCTTCCCTTCCTGAGTGAAGCAACATCTCGTGAAGCCAATGTTAACAGCAACATGCAGCTTGCAAGACCATACCACCCACACTAAACAAGCTCACACACCCAGCCAGGACTACATCTTTCATGTAGTATGCAAGAGCGACTGGAATCAATCCCTTGCCCATGACTACCACAGCACAAAATGTTACGTGCATGCTCATATCAGACCTCACTCTCCTCCTCTTCCTTAATGCTGCTGATTCTTTGGAGCACCGTCCCTTTAACTGAAAATCGCTGCGATGTGCTACTGATCATTACAAAGAATGTTTGTCAGCTGAAAGGATTGGACTTCAAAGTTCTGCAAGATTCAGACAAGAGCAAGATTGAAGCCTGATCCGAGCTTGGTCATGTGTGGGGCAGACTGACTCTGCCGAAGCTTTGAAGTGTCATTCCTTTAGCTGACAAGCTCTGTGATGTGCTTTCTAATGATCAGCAGCAAACAGCATTGATTGTCAGCTGAAAAGATAGCGCTCCATAGGCAGAGGAGCATGAAATCTGATCTAAGCGTGCATGTTCAAACTGCTGTCACTCACTGGGAGCTAAGCCCTCCACTGCCAATGATGTAGGCTACTCAGTTTGTCTAATTTTGGTCACCAGATAGTAAGTAGCAGTGGCTGTATCACAGCAAGGTATTATATGACCCACACAGAAACAGGTAATAGAAGTATATAAGAAATCTGATTATTAGGAAGAGGGTTAAATTAGTAGTAGAAATTCTCTTTAATGCTGCATAAAAGATAATCATAAAACTAGTGGTTTTAAAGTATGCTCATTAATGAATATGTTGCTGTCTAAATACTCCTTAAGGCCGGTTTCACATCACAGTATGATCAGGTCTGGGGGGGCTGTCCGGTGTGAACCGGATAGCCCCAGACCCGATTTGGAAACAGAACCAGAGGGCAAATATGCCCTCTAGTCCGGTTTGCAGCCATTTTTGCAAACAGCATTTTTATGCTCTGGAGAAAAATCCAAATTCTCCCGGATCCTCCCGGACAGATGAAAACCGGATGGCAAATAGCTGCCATCTGGCTACATCCGGCCCCATAGGAATACTATTAAACTTTTACTGATTGGCAGCTGCTTGAATGCATGTTTACACATGTAGATCAAAGCAATTGATGCGCATTGAGTAACCTATGCTTATCCAGCTTAAACTACACTGCCATAGTTGTCAGAAGCATGAGTTCTGATTATACAAAGAGATGCACCACCGAGAACAATAATCTTTATGCTGCTTAGTAGTTAATTTAACTCCATGAATGAGCATTTTGACATCGGTCTACTCACGTGGATTCTTAAGCAGAAGCTATTTCAGCAAAATGCTAGTTATTTTTTTTAAAATATAGCTGAATTAAAAAAACACAGGAGCCTCATTGAAAAGATCCATATTCTCCATCTGATAAGCAGCAGATACCAGCACTTTCTGAGAGAGTCTCTTCACAGTGTTTGTAAGGAGATTCATCCTTCAAGTTGTATGTTGCAGCAGCTTTCTTGTACGCTTTTTACCTTTCATTTTACGTATTGACTTCTAAGTGGAAGCTTCCTGAAGAATGGTTAGGTCATTTCTTATAGTCACTTCACTGCTCTTGAAGAAGTTAAAACAGTTGGAATAAATGGACAACAAGTTGTTTTGACATTGCCATGTATATATTTGTTTATTCTTTTTATTGTTTTTAAGTACTTTTCTGATGGCTACATGCCTAAAAAGTAATTGTGTACACATACACTTAAGGTACCGTCACACGCGGCAATATTGCTAGGCAATTTCACTGGCTTTGCTGGTTGCAGAAAAATCATGGACACATTGTCCTATTTTGTGGCTGTGTACAAATGGAACAATGTGTCCATAATTTCACTGCAACCAGCAAATTGCCAGTGAAATTGCCTTGCAATATTGCCGCGTGTGAAGGTACCTTTAGAGTGCCTGGATAGAGCCATGCAGTATCTAGATTTGCCAAGCAGATTATACAAAAACTGGGCAGCACTACCAAAGTAACAGTTAGGCTAGGGTCACACTTGCGTTGTTTCAACCGTTAAACGGATGCATTAAAACAATGTGTTTTTTGTGCTCGCGTTCACATTAAATGTGTGTACATGTATGTACCATGCGTTAACTGATGCATTAGTGCAATGGCATGTGTTATTGCATTAAACACCATCCATTTGGGAGCGTTTTTTTCCATCACACTCATCCTCCCTAAAAAGGGGCGGAATTTTGTATGGCTGTGTCCAGTAGATATTTTTGAAGCTGTGTTTGCCTGTGTGTGCAACATGCCTGTGACATTGTTTTGAGACTTCGATTCCTGTTGTTTCTACACCAGATGGAGACGTGCTATCCAAAGGTATGTCTGGGTGCAGGAGGTCAATGAGCTCCAACTTCAATTTGGTGCATTCCATGTGCTTTACCAACAGTTGCGCGATTATCCGGTGAAATTCCAGCAGTATCTCCGGATGTCGGTGGCCACCTTTGACAAGCTTCTTGCCAATGTCCAGAATGACATTGTGCGCCTGGATACCACATTGTGGCCAAGTATATCACCAGCTGAAAGTTTAGTGGTCACCCTGAGGTATGTGATAATGTATACTGTTAGCTATTGTCAACCACACACACTGTACACATTTATGTGCCTCATGCATCAGCCATAATTAATTTTATGTATGCCTGAATTAAAATGTCAATATGTTCCCTTTTTTATAGCAGGTTCCTCGCTACAGAAGAAAGTTATGCGCCTTTACATTATCTGTTCCGCATTGGCCGATCCACAAATTTGCTATATTGTGCATGAGACCTGTGAGGTCATATGGTCTAAATTGAAGCCCCTGGTGTTGTCGCCACCAGAGATGTGGCTTGAAAATGCTGCTAGTGTGGAGCCCACTCAGACGGGGTACTCAGTACCGGACCGGGATATCACAGGGGGTATCGCGGCAGTCTTGGTCCGTACCGTGTCCCAAGTCCACAAGTAATGGGGGGTCTTTACAGGGGAGTTTGTCGTGACGCCACCCACGAGTTGTGGTCAGGGTGACCACTGCTGCTGCAGAACCTCCGGGGATGATGTTTGGCAGCCGGTGATGTAACGGCTCTCCGCGGGCAGAACCTAGTTCCCCAGGGCAGTGATGATAATAGTCTATAGATGATGCAGAATCGGGCTAGTGGTGGAGATGGTAGCAGTTTGTGAGGGAAAGTAGGGCTTGAGCGCAAGGATCACACAGATTCACGGTTTTGTAGTTTTCCACGTCTTTACTGTAGTTGTTGTTCAGCAGAGTACTGTCCACAGAGTCTGTACCGGGGCCGGGTTGCTCCCACCCTGATCGGGTCTTTGGCTTCGCATTCCTGCGCTGTGTGTGTGGCCCTGCTGCCGCTTTAGCTAGGCTGCCAGCCTTGTCTCTCCTCACAGGTACCCCCTTGCTAGGCAACTTGAGTCTTATCCGTGTGTTTCTGACCCCGCCGTGTTGCTTCACTGGGTACAGTGCAGGTCTATAACCTCCACTCGTCCGGTGTTTACTGTGCTGCTTGTGTCAGTCACAGTTTCGGATCCGGTATCCGGTCTTTGCGCTCCTCCGGGGCGAGTTATGGGGTAACTTAGTCTCCCAGACGTGTTCCTCTGTTTCTATTGACTCCTCCCTTCAGACCCTGGCTAGGCCTGGAATTGAGCAGCGGACCGTGGGGAAGCCTAAAGCAGCGCCTTTACACCACAGTCCTTCTTCCTCAGTGTCAAATTTTCCAAACTGCATCTAAGAACACTCGATGGGAAGCATATACGCATAAAGAAGCCACCTAATAGTGTCTCTAATTTCTATAATTAGAAGAAATTTTTCTCAATTGTGCTCATGGCCATTGTCGATGCGCAATGAAGATTTCTTGCCGTTGACATTGGTGCTTGTGGGCGTACTAATGATTCACGTGTGTTTAAAGACAGTAATATGGGGAAAGCACTGTATAACAACCAGTTCAACATATCACCCATTACCAGGAACTACTGGGCAAAACATGCCATATGCCATTGTTGCAGATTGGTCTTCCAACTGAGCATCAATTTAACGAAACCATATGCCAGCCGCACATTAACTTCCAGCCGTCATCACTTCAATACACATTTAAGTCATGCTAGAAAATATGTAGAATGTGCATTTGGTATATTGGCATCCAAGTGGCGTGATTTGCCAGCATGCATCCAATTACACTACAAAAATGTCGATAGTGTAGCTAAAGTGTGTGTGTGTCTACATAATCTGGTGAGGCGGCATGATCCTCTCGTTGTTGATCCCTATGATTGGGATTCAACACTCATACATCTTCAGGATGCAGCTGTGCATGCAGCTCATGCAGCAAAGGCAGTGCATCATCAATTTGCAGATTATTTTAAAACTGAAAAGGGCAGATACCCATGGGGGCACCATATGTTTAATTTTCCAGCCAACTGTCCTCATTATATTGCCACATGTATCATTTCAATCTCAACCATTCATGATTTTACTTTGCCTTTCTTTGCAAAACCATTTACGTCAGCAAAATGTTATCACAAAACTATTGTCATGTAGTCCGTGTATTGACTGTAATTTAATTTTTTAAAGAGGGGTCACATATTTCATTTTTGCATTTTTCTAACACCACATTTAGCAAAAATATGTCATAATAGGTCAGGGAAATTCAAAAAATTTAGGAAAATGTCTGTGGCCACGGTAGTGATGCATTGGCCTTTACCTATTTGGCCAATATGTGGTAATAAAATAAGAAAAAAATAATTCAAAAACCATTTTGCATGTGTCATACTGCCTTTTATCATGGCCCAAAAATTTTGTGGGTAAAGGTGTATTCCTCTCGCTGTTTTTTTTTTGCATTTCTGTTTGCCCTCTAAAAATTCATATGTATACATTGTGGTTTGGGTGAAAACATTAATATTTCTCATACCATTACACACTGATAAAGGTAACACACCATGATTCTGTGTTGGTGTCCACAAAAACTCCTAAAATAGAGAGACCCATGTAGTATGATTTGGCTACGTACTTACTACTGTGTGGCATACATGAAGTCATAAATGGGTTCCACTAAGTTACTCATGTCGGGACAGTGGTGATAGGCCTTAACACATACTAACCTAATTTCTTTTCAAAGCTATTTTTGAAAACAGTAATATAAATTGTTTTTTTGAATGTAGAAGGAAAACCGGGCACTGACCTTATATTGCTGCAGTTGAAATTGTGGCACAGAACCAAGTCCAGTGTTGCTCAGCCGTAGGACATAGTCATTTTCATCCATAAAGAAAGAAGAAGGCGGCACTCATTGGACCGGTGAAGACAGGTATGTTTATTCCAGTCGCAGTATTACATCAGGTGGAGGGTGTACACAGGATCTGTTGAAGAGTAAGCACTACTCGAAACGGGCTCCGTCATCCTTGCACCTCCCTCCCCGCACCCTCCACCTGATGTAATACTGCGACTGGAATAAACATACCTGTCTTCACCGGTCCAATGAGTGCCACCTTCTTCTTTCTTTATAGTAATATAAATTGGGTAGGGATGTCATGTACTTCCTTATGTACAATAGACATGAAAACATGACCTTAGAAGGACCGTTTTCAGAATATGTCTACTTCTTTGCCTGCTAAATGTCCACCTATTCAGGAGTTATGTATGTTGCAGAATGTAGTTATTGTACATCATTATGATCAAACACAGATACGTGACAATTAGTAAACTCAAACTTTTAATATAGAACAAAAATACATATACAGATTGCCCATCTGCTGTCACACTGTCATGTTATGAGTGCTTATATAAAATAATCAGGAGAAAAAACCACTGTGAACATTACTTTCTGACATAAAACAAAAATAGCTGCCAATTGGCCAAAACTAGGAATGAGCGAGTATAATCGTTACTATTCGGTAATGATATTTGGCTACTCGCTACTCCCCGAGTATCTTGTGATTACTCGGGATAGCGAGTAGTCCTTTTACTTTCGCAGTGTATCTATATATACACTGCGAAAGTATACTAAAAGTGAAGAAAAGTTGTTAAAAAATAAAAAAAACCATCATACTCACCTTCCGACGCCTGCACTGGAACCCGAAAACCTCACCTTCGATGTGCGGCAAGGACCTGCCAGTCTGATAGGCAATCAGATGGCTGGGAGCAATCTGGCCAATCAGATGGCCGGACGTCACAAACCATGTGATCGCTATCAGTCACCTGATTGGCCAGATTGCCAGGTCTTGAAGGTGCAGGAATCAGGTGGCTGGTAGCGATCACGTGGTTTGTGACGTCCGGCCATCTGATTGGCTATCAGACTGGCATGTCCTTGCCGCATATCGGAGGTGTGGTTTTCGGGTTCTGGTGCACGTGTCGGAAGGTATGTATGATTTTTTTTTATTTTTTACAACTTTTCTTCACTTTTAGTGTACTTTCGCAGTGTATCTATAGACTCACTGCGAAAGTACTCGCATTTCAATCGGACTCGCTATATTCGCAACGAGTACCGAGTACCGGGACCTATTCGTTGCGAGTATAGCAAGTCCGATTACTTCAGTACTCGCTCATCCCTAGCCAAAACAAAACACATAGCCACAGGCAACATAATGAAATAACACTGCCATACCACACACCTCATTGTACTTATGCATATTAGGAACATCACACATTGATTATTAAACATCATGTGATGTTTTACCAGAACCGAATGTTGTGTGTCTTATTTTTTTGGAGGTGTATTCTCCGATTAGAGAATTTAGCTTTTCTCTAAATTCGATTGGCTGGTCAGGATCTATGGTAGTAAAGATTGGCACATAAGATGCCATGAGCCGTTGCCACTCATTACTACCATGAATCAAATCTTTTGACTTTAATTTGTCTATCTGATGTTGAAGCTCTCGTTTTTCTAGCTTCAAATTCTCTTCAAGGCGGTGTAGGCCATCAAGTAGTAGGACATCTGTATCATCTTACACAATGTTCTGTCTTCTTGAACGTGGTTGTCTGGGTTGTGATGCCACAGGGACATTCACATCGGTGATGGTGTTCTCTTGAGGCCTAGAGGGTTGTGGTTTACTATGGATCTCATCATACTGGCTGGTTTGAAATGGCGTTGGCATTTCACGTGGTCCTTCCCCACGACTACCCAAGTGATCTGGAGGTGGTGCTGGTGTAATACAGAATGTCCTACATATTGAAAAACAGCATGAGTTAACATTAATATAAAACGGTGAAACAACAACTGTTGCAATGCACAATACGTTATTGACTCTTACATACACCCCTCAATTGTTTTTTGCAAGAACATTAGTTGTTCATAATGCTTATGAACCTTTGGGGGATTTGATGCGGCCCCACTACGGATGTTTCATTGTCTTTGTCATCACACACAAATTGATCTCTGATGGACCACCATCTCACATGGACAGCCCTATCTGGAAGGTGAATAGAAAAATAACTGTAATGACCTGACATCAGACTAAATGCCACTGCTAAGATAAAGCAAGAATATCGAAAAACAAATATTGTTTGTGGATACTAAAACATTACCTAATTCCTGCTGTCTTTCTAATTACATGAATTTATAATTAGGAATAAGATGTTGGATGATATGATTCTTCACCACATCTTGATGGCTGCTATCACATTGATCCCAAATAGAAGTGTGGGGTTGGATCAAATTGATGAGGGTCTCGTTATCGATTTTCACATTCTCATCCACTATTGTGATGTCCTTTTTGGATATTTTGGATTTTGCCTAAGGCTAGGGTCACATTTGCATTTCTTCCATGCATTTTTCACACTTGTCTTTTGTGAAAAACAAATGGAAAAACACACCCATATGACCCCATGCCAAAATTGCATGCCCCAATGGCAAAAACGCATTTCTAAAGTGCCATGCATTTTTTGGATGCGTTTTTGGCTCAGCACCAAAAAATGCATTTTTTGGTGCTTTTTCAGAAACGCATGCGTTTTTGTAACATGGGGCCCTATGGGAACTGCATGCAAAAACACATGGCACTAAATGGTACCATGCGTTTTTGCATGCGTTTTTTGCTTGCATTTTTTAAGGCTGCTCCACACCTAACAGCAAAAACACAGCCCAAAAACGCAGGCTGCAAAAAGCAACCTTAAAAAATGCATGCAAGTGTGACCCTAGCCTAATACACTAAAACAACAGGAGGTGCATGAACAGATTAGGGAGAATGTTTGCTAGTTTGTGAACTGCACAAAACACAGGAATACTATATTAAAATAGGAAATGATCCAATTCTATGGTGGCCGCGCTCCCCGTGGTAATGATTTTAAGAACTTCTTGTCCACAAAAAATTTTATCACTCAAAACATGAGAGAATATAAAAAATGGATACAACGCGTTTCATCGGAGACAACCGCCTTCCTCAGGTATCTAAGTAAAAATACATTTGACACTTTGCTTTATAGGTAAAAGATAATTACAGCTTGCTACGTAATGACATGAGGGTGTGGGTATAACCACACCTGTCCAATCAGTCTCATTGTCTGCTTCAGCTATAGTGCTTCATTACATAGTAAAAACAAACACCCACAAACAGCAATCACTACGCTAAAAAACCACTAAGAACATTTATCAATAAAATTACTATCCACAAAAAATCTTAAATTACATAAAAGTTAACAAAAGAAGTAAAATGTTTTAAAAAGAGTTTTTTTTTTTTTGTTTGTTTTAAAAGGGATCATATATATATACTGAATACTAAATACTAAATTCTTTCCACAATATCATTGAGACCATTGGGATACAATGTTTGAAGGCGGTAAATCCAATATGTCTCTTTGCGATTAAGCAGAGAATTTCTATTGATTGTTCCCACGGGTATTTGTTCTAGATGCCAGTCTGTATGAAAGTATAAGCTCCACTGCCCTCACGAATACATCAACACCAAGGTCTCTAAAAGAATTAATCACTCTAGATGAATTTCATGACAGTTGGCTTCAGAAATCAGGTGGAGAAGAGACTACAACGACGCCGGAATCATCTTGGATAAGAGAATCCGACTCTACCACGTACACACCAGTGATATTGAGAACAAGGAAGTTGTCACACATTAGTTCAAATCAAGCTTGTGATTTAATAGAAGAATTCTCCCAAAAAGAAGAAATTAACCTTTCTCCATCTGATCAAGAGAATACAAGCACCACAAAGGTAAAATCAAATCTGTCTATCCCGATAAGAACAAAATTCCCAGTACCAATAGATGCAATTGTCACTGTATCTAATAGATTTCAAGCCCTTAGAAGTACCAGCAAGGAACTGGATATGAATAAAGAAGATGCTACAGATACCAATAAAGTTGTGAAACCCAAAAAATCTACCAAAAATCTAAGTAAAAAACAAAATGCCAAACAAACTGTCGTGTCCAACAAACAGAGGAAATCTAGATTAGAAAATAAAATATCGGGATCACAAGGAATGATTAAAGATTTTTTTCACAAGGTCCAAAAAGGAAGTGTAAAAGAGGGGCTAGAGGACGGAAACACACCAAGAAAGAAAAACAAGCAAGTCAACCTGAAAAAACAACCCAAAAGATCTTTAATTTGAGTAATTACAAGCTAGGTCCAGCAGAAGAAAGTATTCTCGCTAAAGGACTAAAATTTGCTCCTTCGAAGGAGGTGGTACCCTTTAATTTGTTCATTTCGATAAAAAAATTTCTGAGAAATTTAAGACTAAAAAAGTATTTTTTGAAAAACAACATAGAAAATGTTGATAGACCAACTACACTTTTCCAACATTCAGGACTCTCAAGAACATCGTTTTTTGATCCAATAGGAGAACAGTCAAAAGCACTATCTACCTTTGAAACCTTGGTGATACAAGACATCAGAAAATTAAAAAAGAGGAACCTAAAGTATGTAACTCAAAATCTCACAAAAGAAGAAAAAGAAGCCATTCGTTCACTGCAGGACAATAAAGACATTGTAATAAGACCTGCAGACAAAGGAGGATCAATAGTAATACTAAGTAAGGACAAGTATAGGACTGAAGCCTTCAGGCTTCTAAACGATGGAGAGACTTATACAAAACTTAAACAAGATCCCACAATTAAATTTGTGAAAGAGCTAAAGAAAATGGCTGAAGAAGCTAGAGATCTGGGTATCCTAACTGAAAAAGAACTCAAGTTTATTGTAAATGACACTCCAAGGATAGCAATGTTTTACGTTATCCCCAAAATGCACAAAGATCTGAACAATCCCCAGGAAGACCAATCGTTTCAGGTATTGGCAGCCTAACCTCAAATCTATCACATTATATAGATAAATATCTGCAGGGATGTGTGGTGAAACTCCCAGCATATTTGAAGGACACAAAGGAGATTCTAAATATTTTGAAACAACTAAGGTTCAAGGAAGGGTATGTATTGGGCACCCTCGATGTCAGATCAGTATACACAGTAATAGACCATGAGAAGGGTTGTGCAGCAGCGAGATATTTTCTAAACACTTTTTCACATTTAAATAAGCAGCAAAAAGATTTTATTGAAGAATGTATTAAGTTTATTCTATCCCACAACTATTTCAAATTTGAGAACCTCTTTTATAAACAAGAGATCGGGACCGCAATGGGCACGCGTTTCGCCCCAAGCTATGCTAATCTCTTTGTGGGGAGATGGGAAGAAGAAACAATATATCCAGGAGGCATATTAAGAAGGGATATGGTACTATGGAAAAGATATATCGATGATATTCTATTCATCTGGAGAGGGACGGAAGATAACTTAAAGCAGTTTATAGGACATCTAAACGAAAACAACTACGGACTCGAGTTTACAGCCACTACAAGTAAGGAGAAAGTCAGTTTTCTTGACATCGAAATTATCTATAAAGGAACGGCAACACTTGCGACCAAACTTTTCAAGAAAGCAGTTGACTGCTGCAGTTTCATACCAATAGACAGTTGTCACCTACCAAGGTGGCTTAATAACATACCCAAAAGCCAGTTTATGAGGCTTAAGAGGAATTGTACGGAACAAGAAGATTTTGAGTATGAAGCGCAAAGGCTGACAAAAGAATTTTTGAGTAAAGGCTACAATGTTGACTCACTAAAAGAAGATCTGAAAATAGTGAGACAAAAGGATAGATCTGAACTACTTAGCCAAAAGATTGAGGTACCAACCAAAAATTCTATAGAACAGCAGATAGGCAACCTCCCATTAATAACTGAATTCCATTCCAACTCCATTAGGTTCAAAAAGATTATTGGAAAACATTGGCACCATCTAAGACAGGATAAAACGATAGGAACTCTTCTACCAGACAAACCAAAACTAGTGTATAGGAGAGCCCCATCCTTAAACCTACTGATAGCCCCAACTGTACAAGAACCAAAAAGCACAAAAATTAATGTGCACAATACTCTACTAGGAGGACCCCTTAAATATGGGTTTAGACCCTGTAAAATGTGTCAAACATGTAAAATCACCAACACATCTATTAAGTTGGTAACAGAGGTGACTGACAGGCAAAGCAAACAAAGATTTCAAATTAAGGGATGCCTCACTTGCCATAGCAAAAGTGTTATATATGTAATCAGATGCCCCTGCGACAAACTGTATGTGGGACGGACATCAAAAACACTACAAGAACGTATTTCAGAACATCTGAGAAATATTAGAAAGGGCTTTCAGGGACATCCTCTAAGTAGGCACTTTAGAGAATTACATCACTCAAGCACACACAATCTATGTTTTTTAGCAGTAGAACAAGTTAATAAAAGTTGGAGAGGAGGTAGTCACATTGAAAGGATGTCCAGAGCAGAGACTAAATGGATTTACCAGCTGGACACACTTGCCCCCAATGGTCTCAATCAAGATGCTGAGCTTTTTGGTTTTGCATAACCATCAGAAAATATGGAGAGAAAAAAACCCTATTCTGCCTTCCCCAGAACTCCAAGTATCAACACTATATATAAATAACTACAAGTGAAAGACTAACATCATGGAAATATTATTTTGTAATTCTAAATCATAAAAGAGTTCTTTCTCCCCTAATGTAATAACTATAAGTTCCCAAACAGAGGTCCTAAAATGGAAGTAAGGTATTGAGGCTGTTAAAAATGCCCAGTTTTTAGCCAATCAGTTAAATGGACGTCAGTAGAGGGGAGGATATAAGGAATACACAGCACAGGGGGCGGGTATCTTGAGAAAGTTGACCGAGATCAACGAAACGCGTTGATCCCGCCCACCCTGTGCATAACGTTTGCAAATCTCTTCAGACTGACGGAGCCAAGTACCTCCTACTACTGACACTGCAAGCTAGGACGAATCCTGTGTGCCGTAGTGCCGTAACGTCACTTCCGGCAACAACATCCGGGGACGCGGACGTGGACACGGACACACGAGGAGACCGGGTGTATGCCGCTGGCCACGGCATACACTCTAGAAGACCTCGGACATTAAGGAACCCCTGACAGCAGGACGCAGGACTCAGTAAGTAGAGCTACGTTTGCAGCTTTGAAACTGTGTAACCGCCGGTGCACGAGCGGCTCCTGCAGCCCTGCAAGAGTGTCAATTCTGTGATGTGGATCTCAAATACAGCTGAGAATAAGCAGTAGTCTGGAAGCCTGCCCGCATTTTAAGTAAGTAGTGTAGTAACAGCAAAACCACTAGTAGCTGAGTAATTACTCAACCTTTGAGTTCTCTTGTAGCCCTTATTGGAACCTAAGGAAATTAGCCAGAGGAACGTTATTATAGAGGAAGGAAGCTTTACCCCAGAATCGTTTTTACATACAGGTACCTTTACTATATGTGGTTTTCCTGGTGGTACAAACTGCTTGGGAATTTAATTTTCTGCCTTTTCCTCCTTTTGGCATAAATCAGTAGGTCAAGAGCAAACAGCCAATGAATCGTTTTCTATAAAGAAACAAACCATCAGCTTCCCACCCTGTGTGGAATACAGGTACTTTTTTTTTTATGACAATTAATCAGTTGCGTATCCCTTGCTGTCAGTAAGGATTAAATCAATCTCCCCTTTACTTATACAGAAGGAGGTGGCAGAAATACTAAGGAATACAGTTTTTTTCAAAGTACAACCCTGGGATTGGTACTGTTCCTGATACAGAAATCACAGTCAGACAAAGGCTTCTACAAAGATTTTCACAAGATTCACAATTTTTAAAATTATATTAAATTAACTGAGCGACAGCAATTCCCTTTTTCTTCCCTCACAATATCCCCCACCCTCCCCTCCCCCCCTTTTTTTAACCTAGTTTTTAATCTCTAAAACCTTTGTATTATAATTTGAAATGATAGTCTGAACATTTGAATAAAAATTTTTTTAATTTAGTTATGTAAAAAAGTCCGCGTTTGTTGTTTTTTTCCCAATTCCACAGTTAAATATCACTAGTTGTAGGTATAAGGGTTCGCGCTGGGTCCATCCTATATTTTCTACCTAAACCATCAATAAAATTACTATCCACAAAAAATCTTAAATTACATAAAAGTTAACAAAAGAAGTAAAATGTTTTAAAAAGAGTTTTTTTTTTTTGTTTGTTTTAAAAGGGATCATATATATATACTGAATACTAAATACTAAATTCTTTCCACAATATCATTGAGACCATTGGGATACAATGTTTGAAGGCGGTAAATCCAATATGTCTCTTTGCGATTAAGCAGAGAATTTCTATTGATTGTTCCCACGGGTATTTGTTCTAGAGGTGTCACCATTATATTAAAATTCTTATTGTGCTTGAGTAATAAATGTCTCGACAAGCTGTGTTTTTTTGCTCTATTTCTGTGCCCATTTATGCGAGCACGTAAAGTCTGCGTTGTGCGCCCCACGTACTGTAGCCCACAGTTACAATCAATAACGTAAACAATATAATCGCTATCGCATCTCAGATTCTGTTTTATTTCAATTATTTCACCTGTACTTTTGCTTGCAATCTGTTTTGCACCATGGTTCAGAATCCCACACGTATGACATTTCCTGGAACTGCATCTAAAAACTCCAATCTCATGATCTTTACTTTTTCCATTTTTTGCAGATCTTTTTTTATTGTCTCTTAACCTACTTGGGGCTATTTGACTTTTTATCGTTTTCCCCCTTCTAAATGTTATACCTGGTTCCTCAGGCAGACATTTTCCCAAAATCGGATCACGTTTTAAAATATACTAGTATTTTTCAGAATCATGCGTATCGTTTTATTCCCCCTATTATAAGTTGTGATAAAATTAAATTTCCACCTGCCTCCTTCTCTATCCTTTATTTTTGTACAAATCACCTCATTTCCTTCCCCATTCTTTTTACTCAAACAATCCTCCTGCCTTGTTTTTTTCATATGCAGCATGAACCAATTTTTTGGGATATTTCTTTTCCTCAAATCTTTTCTTTAAAATATCAGCCTGGGTTTCATAGTCTTTCTCTTCAGTACAATTTTTCCTGACTGTATGGAATGTTTTCTTTCCACTTTTTGTAATGGGCACTTCTAAAATCCAAAAATCCGTTGGAATCAACTTTTTTAAAATGCTATTTTGTGATGATACATGTCCCCTTGTGGCTAATTTCCAAAAACAAACATGCGGCGCCAATCTCAGCGCGTTACCAATGTAACTTTCTGGTGCCATAGAATTGGATCATTTCCTATTTGAACCTTTATGCCTGTGGAAATCCGTGGCAGGACACAACACAGGATCAATTCAAGGCGAGCAGCAGACCTGGAAAAATATCCAAAGCGTGAGGAGGCTTTGGAAAAACCATATGCTTGAAGTTTTATGGCAAGAGGTGAGTGTATAAAACTTCATTAAAAGGGCACCAGAGAGTTACATTGGTAACGCGCTGAGATTGGCGCCGCATGTTTGTTTTTTATATATACCCTACAGGGAATCACCTTACTTCATATTGTGACTGAGAGGATTCCTCCTCATCAGCTGAAAAACAAACAACCAACACCCAGGAACAGTGAAGGAGCGAGCGGCCTTTCTTAAGATGGAATACTATACCAACAGGACAGTAAGGAGAAAGGAACTTTTAGCGTCCATTAAGAATGCAGCGGGTCCAGGGAGAACAAATAGATCCTTGGAGCCCTTGATAGACCTTGAAGTAAAAAAGACTATAACAGGTTTATTTTTCGAGTTTGAAAAACACATGAAATTAGAAATAAGACATCAAATAGATGCTGATTTTTTACAAATTTGTACTGATCAGGGCATTGTGCCAAATGGCCTGAAAATACATTTTAATAGCACTTTTCCAGATGATGAGATATTCTCTGATAAATGGAATAATCTGTTAGATGACTGTTCATATAGTTTGATGCGGCTTTTGATTGAGAAGCGCCATGGACTAGCAAGTGTAGCAGCACAACTCTGTGAAGAGCAGCTAACAGAACTGGAAGAATATAAATCGTTTGATTTTTTTAATATTATTGATAGTGATATTACTAGGAGATTAAAAACTTATGAAAATGATTTGGTAGACATAAAAATAAAAAAATTCAGAAGGGATACAATTAAAACCAGAAAAAGAGCCATTAGAAAAAGCACCAGAGAGACTGAATGGGAAAAATGAGAAAGTAAAAAATAAGAACAAGGAGCAGATAATAATGGAAAAATCTGCAAAATTAAACACCATTTCCAAACCCCCAAAAAACATAGAATTGGCAGATAAATCCATTACAAAAAATGGAAGTAATAAGGAAGGAGTTATACCAAAATTAAAAAACAAAGTATTGCCTAACACTTCCATCCCGCAAGATCAGACAATAAGCAAGAAAATACAAAAAAAGAAAGCCAGTGTATTGATAGAGAATCGCCCCCCTTTAGAACCAAATATTATCATTAAAAAAAACATTCCGTTACAACCATTACAAGTTGCAGATTTTTCCTCTGTGGAGATATCAGAATCTGCAGAGGAGCAAAATCAAACTGAAACAGATCTAAATACACTTGAACTAACAATACATGAGGAGACAGAACCATCATTAATATTCACCACAGTGCTACAGGCACCTTCGCCATCACCATCATCAGTAATATCTAATATTTCATTTTTAGAAATAGGTCCAACAAGACCAAGCACATCGGAGATAGTTATTCTACCCCCTTTAATCAGCTGCTCCCAATTAGCTCAGAACCTGAGCCCAGTGCAAAAGAATCACATAACAAATTATTTTGCACCACTAGTAAATCAAAGAGCAAAAAAGAGAAACATAGGGCAAGGGGATCGAGAGGGAGAGGGCACACAATAAGGAAAAGGAAACAAGGAAAGGAATAAAAATAATAAAAATAAAAAAATTGAACATGGAGAATCTGAAGGCATATCTATACCAACAGTGAAGATATTTAATCTATCCTCATATATTCTATCTGAATCAGAAATAGAAATTCTAAGTAAAGGTTTAAATTTTTGCCCGACACAGGACACAAATCCATTCGATCTGTTCCTGGATCTGAATGCTTTCACACGAAAATTAACCCTCAAACGACATTTTTTGTTGGAAGAAAAAAAGATACCAAATACTGATAACATTAAGCCTATGAGTGATATGGAATCTATTAAAATCATTAATAATTATGTACATAAAGAGGTACAGCCAAAATCTGGGTTTTATCCCATACAAAATAGAGGACATAATATAGAGACGTTTTTTGCATTGGTGCAGGAGGAATTCAGACTTCTGGAAGTAAATAAGCAAAATAATGGTGATAAATTAATGAAAGGTAAAACAAAAAATAACTGTAAAAGCATACATGGTTTTAAAAAAGGAAGAAGATTGAATAATATTTGTAAGCAGGAGAAAGAGGCTTTGGAGTCTTTAAAAAACAATACAAGCATTGTGATACGCCAAGCAGATAAAGGGGGAGGGGTGGTGATCCAAAATAGAAAAGATTATATAGAAGAAGCGCAAAAGATCCTGTCAGATGCTAAATACTATTTGAGATTACAGGATGATCCAACACAAATATATATTAAAGAATATCGGACCCTCATCAATGAAGCTTTTATGGAAAATATTTTAAATAAAAAGGAAAAACATTTTCTGATGATTCCTACACCAACAATGGCGCTGTTTTACCATCTGCCAAAAATGCATAAAGATCCTGTTAACCCCCCGGGGAGACCAATCATATCTGGAATCGGCTCCCTGACTACAAATTTATCTCACTATATAGACCTTTTCTTACAGGACCCAGTTAAATCTTTATCATCATATCTAAAAGATTCCACACAATTAATTAACGATCTCAAAAATATAGAATGGCAAAAACATTTTTATTTTATCACCATGGATGTTAACGCATTATATTCCAACATAGATCATGATTGAGGGATAAATGCGGTGGATTATTATCTCACAGAGATTGGTCTTGCAACGAAACAAAATAATTTTCTGTTGAACGGTTTGGGATTTATTTTGAGGCATAATGTTTTCAGTTTTGAAGGTTCATTATACTTGCAGCTGCTCGGGACCGCGATGGGGACTCGGGTCACCCCAAGTTTCGCAAATCTTTTTATGGGGCTATTTGACTCCTCATCAACTTTAAGGAAGCTGGAAATTGAAAAGAAAATAGTTTTTTATAGGCGTTTCATAGACGATCTGATAATTATTTGGAATGGTACAAAAGAACAAGCAATGGAAATGATAAATACGTTGAATAAAAATGATTGGGGCATTTCATTTACCTCAGAAATAAGTAACGAAAAAATTGTGTATTTAGATTTGGAAATTAGCCACAAGGGGACATGTATCATCACAAAAACACATTTTAAAAAAGTTGATTCCAACGGATTTTTGGATTTTAGAAGTGCCCATTACAAAAAGTGGAAAGAAAACATTCCATTCAGTCAGTTTTTTCGCATCAGGAAAAATTGTACTGAAGAGAAAGACTATGAAACCCAGGCTGATATTTTAAAGAAAAGATTTGAGGAAAAGAAATATCCAAAAAAATTGGTTCATGCTGCATATGAAAAAAACAGGGCAAAAAAGCAGGAGGATAGTTTGAGTAAAAAGAATGGGGAAGGAAATGAGGTGATTTGTACAAAAATAAAGGATAGAGAAGGAGGCAGGTGGAAATTTAATTTTATCACAACTTATAATAGGGGGAATAAAACGATACGCATGATTCTGAAAAATTACTGGTATATTTTAAAACGTGATCCGATTTTGGGAAAATGTCTGCCTGAGGAACCAGGTATAACATTTAGAAGGGGGAAAACGATAAAAAGTCAAATAGCCCCAAGTAGGTTAAGAGACAATAAAAAAAGATCTGCAAAAAATGGAAAAAGTAAAGATCATGAGATTGGAGTTTTTAGATGCAGTTCCAGGAAATGTCATACGTGTGGGATTCTGAACCATGGTGCAAAACAGATTGCAAGCAAAAGTACAGGTGAAATAATTGAAATAAAACAGAATCTGAGATGCGATAGCGATTATATTGTTTACGTTATTGATTGTAGCTGTGGGCTACAGTACGTGGGGCGCACAACGCAGACTTTACGTGCTCGCATAAATGGGCACAGAAATAGAGCAAAAAATGGGTTTTTAAAACATAGCTTGTCGAGACATTTATTACTCAAGCACAATAAGAATTTTAATATAATGGTGACACCTCTAGAACAAATACCTGTGGAAACAATGAATAGAAATTCTCTGCTTAATCGCAAAGAGACATATTGGATTTACCGCCTTCAAACATTGCATCCCAATGGTCTCAATGATATTGTGGAAAGAATTTAGTATTCAGTATATATATATATGATCCCTTTTAAAACAAACAAAAAAAAAAAGAAAAAAACTCTTTTTAAAACATTTTACTTTTTTTGTTAACTTTTATGCAATTTAAGATTTTTTGTGGATAGTAATTTTATTGATAAATGCTCTTAGTGGTTTTTTAGCGTAGTGATTGCTGTTTGTGGGTGTTTGTTTTTACTATGTAATGAAGCACTATAGCTGAAGCGGACAATGAGACTGATTGGACAGGTGTGGTTATACCCACACCCTCATGTCATAAATAATAAAAAAAAAATGCGTGGGGCTCTGCGCAATTTCTATGTCTAGCCAGGTACAGCTAAGCAGCTGGGGGCTGGAATCCGCAGCGCAGGGATGCCCAAGCTTTCTGGGCACCCCCCGCTGCAAATTGCAGCCCGCAGCCGCCCCAGAAGATGGCGTGTTCATTGAAGCGCCATCCTCTGGCGCTGAACCCCGCTCTTCCAGCGGCCCTGGTGGCAGTGGCACGCTGGGTAATAAAGGGGTTAATACCAGCTTTGTTATACAAGCTGGTATTAAGCCCGAGATTCTTAATGTCAGGCCACGTTTGACCCAGCCACTAAGAATCTCCAATAAAGGGTTAAAAAAACACAACACAGAGAAATTTTTTTATTAGAAATAAAAAAAAAAAGCCATTAGGGACTCCATCTTTAATTAAAAAAATCCTCTTCCGTCCGACGTAGTCCAAAACGCGATGTCCTCTCTGCTACATCCCCTGTGCATAGATATAGATGTCTATGCACAGGGAATGAGCAGACTGAGAACAATCGCAGCTCTGCTACATCATCTCTGGGAGCAGGCGGGCTCTAGGACCCTGGAGCTGCGGCAGCCTGCACAGAGAAGACAGCTGGACTCGGCTCGCAAAGTAACAGCAGTCACTCTGCGAGTTTCCCTGCTATCACTGGCACAGTAGCCGAGACTAATGCAAGACAATGGCAATCCTAGTTTTGTCAGCGTTTGCCAATGATTTGCATTGGACTCGTGCGAGTAAACGCTGGGAAACTCGCAGAGTACCGAGTCCTGCGAGTCCCTTACTACTCGCCGAGTAACGAGTCCTAGCGAGTAGATTCGCCCATCCCTACTTCACATAGATCTCCCAGGGAGCCAATCCACAAATCTAGCCATTGGGAGACAGTCAGCGAGGGGATATGTAGTCGCAAGGCAGCCAAAGGCACCTCTGCCAAAGGGAATTTGGCCCAACTCCCCGCGAGCTTCCCCAGATGCCCAAGAGGGCCCGCACCGTGAGCAACAGTGTGTCCCTGGGGAGCTCACTCTGGGACTCAGCCACCAGCAATAGCTTAAGGGAGTGACCCGGCGATTCGCTCGCCTCAATTTGTCTCCACCCACCCCCCTCTCCCTCCTGCCACCAGGACCGTGATCCTTCCAAGACAATCGCTTTAAGGTATGACGTTATGTCAGGAATTCCCATTCCACCCCTTGTCATTTTTTGGTACATAGTTGTTTTCCCCACTCTAGCCGGTTTGCCTGCCCACACAAATGTATTGATCAGGGATTGAAGCTTTGAGACCAGCCCTAATGGGTATCTGATCGGCAAACACCGAAATACGTAAATGATCTTCGGGAGCCAGAGCATTTTCACGGCCTGTATTCTCCCCATCCACGTCATCGAGGGGAGGGGAAAGGTCCCAAGAGCATCACGCAGCCTGACTATCAGTCTGCTAATATTCTGGGAGGCAATCTGTTTCGAGGAGCAGAGGAACACACCAGTTATGGTATGCCAGCAGGGCACCACTCGAAGGGGAAGCTCTGCTTCATGCGTTCCACCTCCCTAGGAGAGACATGGACAGGAAAAATCACAGACTTTGTCATATTTAGTTTGTAGTAAGACATCTCTGCAAATCTGGACAACACCTCCACGAATCCTGGGAGGGAGGATGCGGGGTCCAAGGTGGAGATAATAACGTTGTCAGCATAGAGTCCCACAACGTGTCTCTCACCTCCGACTGGAATCCCCACAATTGACTCATCCGTCCGGATGGAGACCGCCAAGGGCTTCATCAGGAGGGCGAAGATCAGGGGGGAGAGGGGGCAGCCCTGCCTCGTTCTGTTCGTAATCGGGAATGCCCGAGAGAGAACTCCTGCTGAAAAGACCCTCGCACACGGGTGCGAGTACAGTCCAAGCATTGCCGCCGTGATAGGGCCTGTAATACCAAAGGAGGAGAGGACCTCCCGGAGGTACCCCCAGTGAACCCTGTCAAACGCCTTTTCGGTGTCAAGGAACAGGAAGACTCCAGGGGCACCCCTCCTCTCCGCCACCTCTATCAGGTCCAGCATCCTCCTCGTTCCATCTCTGGCTTCCCTCTTCTGAACGAACCCCACCTGATCTGGGTGAACCAGTGAGGGGATCACTTCCCCCAGTCTGTTTGCTAAGATTTTAGAGAATATCTTAATATCTGAATTAAGGAGAGAGATAGGGCGGTAGTGTTCTGGGCGGTCAGGTGTTTTACCAGGTTTGGGGATCGTGATAATAGTGGCTTCTAACGCCTCTCCAGGGATCGAACTCCGTGATTGCCACACGTTAAAAAGCCAAAGGAGATAGGGCTCCAGTACCTTCCCAAAAGTTTTATAGTATTCATTTATGAACCCATCGGGTCCAGGGGCGGAGTTAACTTTTAAGGAGGCAATCACCTTCCTGATTTCCGGTTGTGTGATAGGTCTATTCAGGTTGTATAACACGTCCGGAGAGACAGTAGGGAGACGCAGGTCCCGCAAAAATTTCCCAATATCATTTAAAGTGGGTTGGGGGGTCATTACATAATTTTTCAAGTTATACAGCTGTTCATAGTAGGAGGCAAAAATCTCCACTATTTTGACCGGATCTCTGACCACGTCTCCCCGAGCGTCCCTCACGGACGTTATCATAGATCTGAATTCCCTCTTTTTCAACCTGTTTGCCAAGAACCGGCCCGCTCTGTCACCTGCGGCGTAAAATTTTGTTTTCATTTTTCTTAAAGAGGTTTCATATTGTCTAAGGAGCAAGGCTCTGAGGTTCGTACGTAAGGTCAGGATTTGGGAAAGGAGGCGAGGGTCAGATTTGTGCTTGTTAACCTCCTCTAGTCTCTGAATATCTGCGATCCATTCCCGCCGAAGGCGGTCTCTTTTTCGCTTTTCAATTGCCGCCTTTTGGAGCAAAAGCCCCCTCAGGACAGCTTAATGAGCGTACCACAAAGAATCATCGGGCACTGACTCATTATCGTTGAGGGCAAAATAGTCCTGCAGCTGACACTCAACATCGACACGGACCGTCGGGTTAACCAGTAAACCTGGATTAAGCCTCCAACGGCGGGACGCTCCCCCCGGCCCTAATGAGAGCTCCACGGTGATCGGTGCGTGGTCCGACCAAGTTATGACCCCGATCTCCGTAGCGGCACAGTTCTCAAGAGCTACATCATTGACCAAAGAAAGGTCAATTCTGGAGTATGTACCATGCACGTGGGAGAAGAAGGAATAATCCCTCTCCCGAGCCAGTTGACCCAGGGACACCCCCCTCCTAGAGACTGGGGCCGAGGAGTCCAAGCGACCATCCGCAACCATATTGAATTCGCCACATACCACCAGTCTACCCTTAGAAACCGCACCTAGTTTCCCAAAAAAGGACCTCAGGAACTTGACTTGACCCAAATTCGGGGCATATACATTTGCAATTGTGTAGAGTGAGCCAGCAATCTCGCAAATCAGAATAACATATCTGCCAGACGGATCGGTAATGGCCTCCTGAATCTGCAATTGGAGAGTGTTCTTGAGTAGGATACACACCCTGCCTTCTTTTTATCAGGATGGTTGGCGTGAAATGTGTGGGGAAATGAGGCGTTAACAAGTCTATGACAATCTCCCTCCAGGAGATGTGTCTCCTGGATGCACAGGACTTCAGCCGAGGACGCCCTCACCTCTCTCCAGAGGAATGAGAGTTTTGCAGGGCAATTTAATCCCTTTACATTAAGTGACAGGATATTCAAGGATAAGGACCCCATGGCAGGTATCTCCCCGCCGGGTGTCCCTGCCCAGGGAGGAGGTGGGTGGGGAAGGAAAGGGGAGTTGACTGGAAAGAGAAAGAAGGGAGGGAAGGAGTCAAAGGTGGGAGAAGCGAAGGTACGGAAGGGTAGAAAAAGAAATTAAAAAAAAGAATTCGTGGAAGGTGGAAGAAGTAAAGAGGGAGGGAGAGGGGACAAGAGACTAATATCACACACTTATAATGAACAACAATGTAAATATTAGAAAACCCAGAACTTCTGGGCCGACAGGGGAGGGAGAAACCCTGTAGGGTACCGGATCTCCGGTCCAACGAGCAGGCCAGGAGAGCCCGCACCCAGGGTCTCCAGAACTGGACCAGAGATAATTAGTCCAGTGGCTTCAACAATGGGAAGCAAAGGCAAAAAAACAAAAGGAGCTCATCGGTTACCGCCGGCCTGCCGCGTGGCTGGGTGCTCACTCAGTACCGCCACCTCCTGGGGGTACATTCATCCGTTCCTCTTGTCTAGCCGCACGGGGGGAGCCGGAAGCGGGGGCGATCAGGCGCCAAGCTTTCAGTGATTTGCGAAGATGCGTGGGAGAGGAGAAGGAATACCTCTTCCCCTGATGTCTAAAATTCAGGGACACAGGGGAGCCCCAGCTGTAGAAAATCTCTTTTCCCTTAGGACCCTGCAGCTAGACGCAAAGTCTTTCCTCCTGGATAGGGTGCCCGGACAGAGGTCTGGGTACACTGCAACCCCCTGATAAGATTCTGGCAGTGGGGGACCCGCTCTCATCCTGCGCAATAGGCGGTCACGGATGCCTGGGCGCAGTAGTCCGACCAGCAGGTCACGTGGTGTCTCTGCAGGGAGGTACTGCGGTTTGGGGATACGGAAAGCCTTTTCTAGTTCCAGGTCAGTTAGAGGGGAGACAGGCAGGACCGTGGTGAGAAAGTCTGTTGCTAGCTTGAGAGGGTCTTCCTCCCCTCCCCCCTCCGGCAACCCACGGATCTTTATGTTGTTCCTCCTGAGCTGATCTTCTAAGTAGCAGACAGTGGCTGAGATGGATCCCACTTCTCTATTCAGAGCTGTGTGGCTGTCAGAGAGGCTGTTATGAGCAGCTGCAAAGTCCCCAAGTTTATTTTTCAAGTGACCTGTGCGCTCCCGCATTCTCCCTAAGGGTCCCTATAAGAGATCTCATGTCCTCCATTATGGAGGAGCGCAGCGCTCCCAGCAGGGATCTCAGGGGCCCCAGAGTGACAGGGGTGCGCTCATCCCCACCCATCTCCCAGGGCTCCGCGCTGCGAGGAGAACGGGAGGCTGAGTGCTGTGGAGTGGAGGATGGGCGGTCTGGGGCCGGCGCCATGTTAGGAGGGGAAGTTCTCCTGCTCTCTGCTGCATAAAAGTATGTGACCTTACTTTCTCCCTGGCGCCGCCGGGACCCCGCTCTCGGCATCTCCCCCGGTTCCAGACGTAATCACCCAGCCGTAGGAGGAGGTAGGAGGCTGAGGCACCTTTAGGTAGTTGTTTTCGGCGGAGTCACGCGAGGAGCTTCTTTACTATGCGTCCGGCTCCATGTGCAGCAAGGACACGCCCCCTGCTTGGCTTGTTTTACATGTCGCAAGTGCCGGATCGAGCAACAAAACGGCATTTGCAGCACTTGCCCAAGTTCCTCAGATAATGAATGGGGCTTGCCGCAAGTGTGCTGCAAGTGTGCCGCAAGGGTCCAGCAATTACCGGATCATGGCAAAAACCACATTTGCAGCACCTGCTGCAAGTCCCATAGAGAGTGAATGGAGCTTACCACAAGTGTGCCCCAACTGTACCGCAAGTACAGCAGCAACGCCGAAGATGCGGCAGAAGCAGAAAATCTGCCAGATGAGGCAAAATTCTAAAAAACAAAACAAAAAAAATAGGGGGGGGGGGGACATGATACTGAAATGGAACTAATCACAATCCTATACTCAAGGAAGTATTGGAGCAGCAGGAGTCAGACAGGGTCTCAGCTATAGACAACTCCATATTACTCATCTGTGAAAGACACACACACACAAATTGATAATGTGTACTCTTTTATTTTTAAAAACAAAAATTATTGTTAGAAAACATGATTTACATGTATACATACCTTGTAGGGCAAGTTAATGACCTGCGGGTCTCTCACCCCACTGCAGTTGGTGACTTTCTGCTTTTCAACCAACTTTGTCACATGCAGAGATCACGTGACCTGTGACATGCCTTAATTTGCATATCCTGTTTGGAAAACGCATTAACGCATCCTGGAAATCCAGCATCCATGTGTGCCATGTGATACGATTGCGTTTGTCATAGACTCCAATGATAAAATAACGTATCCATGCAAAAAATAGTAATGGCGGTCTAATTAGGAGCGCTCTAAGGAACAAGCAGACATGTAAGATGTTTTCATAAATATCAAACCTTTTATTAACTTCTTAGCTCCCCTCACAGCTCCACTACGCGTTTCAACTGCATACAAACAGTCTTCATCAGGTGGTGTCACCACCTGATGAAGACTGTTTGTATGCAGTTGAAACGCGTAGTGGAGCTGTGAGGGGAGATAAGAAGTTAATAAAAGGTTTGATATTTATGAAAACATCTTACATGTCTGCTTGTTCCTTAGAGCGCTCCTAATTAGACCGCCATTACTATTTTTTGCATGAAAACTACTCCCTTTTTGAGGGACTGGCGGCTGGAGCAGCTCAGGAACAGCACAAACAATCTGCCTTGAACAGGAGAGAGGAGAGCGGAGAGGCATTGCAAATACCGCCGGCGGCGGAGGCTGTTAAACCGGGCTGTGCAGGAATTGCACAACCCGATAAGGTGAGTGGCCACCTACCCACGCCACATAGACGTTTTTAATAAGGGGATCCTACACATTTGCGCCCCTTTTCCTTTTTGTTTTACAAAATAACGTATCCGGCACAGTCAAGTTTCCCAAAACGGCCCTGAAAATTCTGCAGCCCACGTTATGATGTGCGCTACAAAAAACGCATAGTGACAAATGCATACCAATTTGGCCATGCGTTATTTCTGTTGGAGTCAAAGGGTGCGTTAATGTATCCGTTTGCATACATTGTTTGGTGTTAATAAGGCATCTGTTCAGTGAATGCTATAACGCTAGTGTGACCCCAACTTAAAAGTGCAAACCTGAAGTGGCAGTGTCCAAACCCACAATCAACATCAAACAGATAAAATCAGGCAGCACTCCAAATTAGGTGAAAAAAGATGTGGACATTTACTGATCCATGGTGAGGTTTCGGTATATTGCTCTACCTTCCTCAAACAATGTGCTCATGCTCACATTGAATCAACATTTAAATAGTGGTACAAGTGTTCAACAATTAATCAATTTAAGGGCCTGTCACACGTGTCAATGTCGCCCGCCATAATCCTCATGCGTCACAAATTATTAATCGCCTGAGCGATGTGGAATTATAGCAGGTAAGATGTCACATGCGTCAATATGACCCAGCGATGCGGTGATGTCGCCATCTTGCGAGCGATTTTATTAAGTCGCTTGTACGTTGTCAAAATAGAAAATACGTTGCTGAGTTTAGTGTCACACGCAGCGATGCCCAAGGTCTACTGAGCGATGAGCGACAGGTTTTACATCTGGCAGTGAAACCGGCGATCAGTGACATATCGTTGGTTGCATCGCTTGGTCACACGCTTCAATGTCGCTCCTGCGTCACTTTTACGTCGCTTGAGCGACTGAAAGTCCGTGACGTATGAACGACATTGACAGTGATATCGACGCGTGTGACGTCCCCTTTAGACAAATTACATTGTGTGCGTAATAAATATAACTGCTCATTATATGTGCATCATACAGTGATCATTTCATAGCTCATGTGCATAGACAGATGCAAAGATCTGTTTATATAAAAATACATGTGCATATATATATAAATGTATGCTTCTGAGAACACTACCACTTTTGGCCAGGTTCACACATACAAATCTGCTTTTTAAGCCCTTAAAAAAACTGATCAGTTTTTCTAAGGATGCCACTAGTGTCCCATGAGGTCCTGGACGTTTATTGGCAAATTTTGGGACTTAGTCATTTTTTCATTAAAAACGCATTTGCGTTAACGCAGGTGCTTATATGTACCATGCGTTAACGCATGCGTTTCTCATAAGGCCTCATGTTAAAAAAAAACGGATGCGTTTTTTGAAAGCACCTTAAAAACGCAGCTAGCAGCATAACGTATCTCTAACCTGGAAGTGCACCCTGGGACAGGAAATCCAGCAGAGCTGGGAGGAGAAACACAGGTGCCCCTGAAAGAAGGGAAAGGAGAGCTCTGTGTCGACTCGCTGGTGCCCAGCTGCCCTGAAGTAAGTAGCAGCATTTATGGGCTGCTGCATAAAAACACATGCGTTTTTTTAAAAAAATGCACACATGCGTTAACGCATATGCGTTTTTGAACTTTGAAAAAAAAGTCCAAAATGTTCTCAAAAACGGATTTAAGGCAAAAACGGATTTGTATGTGTGAACCTGGCCTTATGGAGGTACCATGTAAACTCAAAAATATTAGAATCTGAGAGTCCTCAGTGGTTGATACCTTTTAATAGCTAACTGAAAAGATGGTAAGTAAAGCAAGCTTTCAAGACACTATGGCCTCTTCGTCAGGCTGATAAAAGGTATCATCCACTGAGGACTCTCAGATTCTAATATTTTTTTATCTACTGGCTAACACGGTATAAACATTTACTACCTTATATAAACTCAAATAATGCAGAAATATTCAATACTTTACTGTAAAAATCACTTGTTGCGATTGCATACACGGACTCCATGCCGTTCTCAGCATCCTCCTTCTCGGACTGTGCATGTCCATCCATGACGCGTCATTATCCCCACCAATTCCTGCAGTGTGCATGAGCATGCACAATAGATCAGTTCATCTACTCCATTTTAACTGGCCAGGTTTACCCACTACACACTGATCACTCCAGTGCTTTGTAATTGCCATGGATATCACTTGTGTACCTTATGTGAGGGTCACAGATATCGGGTGTCCCATTCCTGATCCACACCTCACTGTGTAGCTACATTCTGAGAAACTACCAAAAGCCTTCGGTGTCTTCCATGTAACTATACTGGCAGTTAGACTCCTTATTCCATTAGGCCAGGGGTCTCAAACACGTGGCCCGTGGGCGGCATGCGGCCCCTGCGGCTTCTCAGTGCGGCCCCCGACACCATGGACAGTGAATCATGCCAGCGGTCCTGTGCAGGGGGCTGCCGCGATACCGCTGTATAATTAATCCGGCCCCTTAATTGACACTTCACTGCCACTCTCTCTGCCACTTGCTCTGTGCCCTGCAAGTTCAATACAAGACACCAGCTAAAGAGAGGCGTATGACATCACCTGCGGGCCTCTCATTGGTTGGCGGCTTGCATATGGCGCAGAGAGAGTGGCAGAGCGAGCAGCAGTGAAGTGTCAATGAAGGGGCCGGAAGTAATAATACAGCAGTATCGCAGCGGCCCCCTGCACAGGACCCCCGGCTAGGTTAGTTTTACAAAAGAGTCTGTGTCTGTGAGTTAATGAGAGTGTGTGTGTGTCTGAGACTGAGTGTCTGAGACTGAATGAGAGTCTGAGCCCGAGTGTGAGAGTCTGAGCCTGAGTGTGAGAGTCTGAGCCTGAGTGTGAGAGTCTGAGCCTGAGTGTGAGAGTCTGAGCCTGAGTGTGAGAGTCTGAGCCTGAGTGTGAGATTCTGAGCCTGAGTGTGAGAGTCTGAGTCTGAGGGTGAGAGTCTGAGCCTGAGGGTGAGAGTCTGAGCCTGAGTCTGAGCCTGAGTGTGAGAGTCTTAGCCTGAGTGTGAGAGTCTGGCCTGAATGTGAGAGTCTGGGCCTGAATGTGAGAGTCTGGGCCTGAGTGTGAGAGTCTGAGCCTGAGTTTGAGAGTCTGAGCCTGAGTGTGAGAGTCTGAGAGTGAGAGTCTGAGTGTGAGTGCGTCTGAGCGTGAGTGCATCTGAGCCTGTGAGTGCATTCACATCTGAGCCTGTGAGTGCATCTGCATCTGAGCCTGTGAGTGTGTGTGCATCTGAGCCTGAGCCTGTGAGTGTGTCTGAGCCTGTGACTGTGTCTGAGCCTGTGAGTGTGTTTGAGCCTGTGACTGTGTCTGAGCCTGTGAGTGTGTCTGAGCCTGAGCCTGTGAGTGTGTCTGAGCCTGAGCCTGTGAGTGTCTGAGCCTGAGCCTGTGAGTGTGTCTGTGTCTGAGCCTGTGAGTGTGTCTGAGCCTGAGACTGTGAGTGTGTCTGAGCCTGAACCTGTGAGTGTGTCTGTGTCTGAGCCTGTGAGTGTGTCTGAGCCTGTGAGTGTGTCTGTCTGAGCCTGAGCCTGTGAGTGTGTCTGCGTCTGAGCCTGTGAGTGTGTCTGTGTCTGAGCCTGTGAGTGTGTCTGCATCTGAGCCTGTGAGTGTGTCTGTGTCTGAGCCTGAGCCTGTGGAGTGTGTGAGCCTTTGAGTGTGTCTGAGCCCGTGGGTGTGTCTGAGCCTGTGAGTGTGTCTGAGCCTGTGGGTGTGTCTGAGCCTGTGAGTGTGTCTGAGCCTGTGAGTGCGTCTGAGCCTGTGAGTGTGTCTGCGTCTGAGCCTGTGAGTGTGTCAGTGTCTGCGTCTGAACCTGTGAGTGTGTCTGTGTCTGAGCCTGTGTGTGCGTCTGAGCCTGTGCCTGTGAGTGCGTCTAAGCCTGTGCCTGTGAGTGCGTCTGAGCCTGTGCCTGTGAGTGTGTCTAAGCCCGAGCCTGTGAGTGTGTCTGAGACTGTGAGTGAGTGAATGTGTGTGTGTAAAAAGAAGGTAGACCAGGTTGGGGACATCAGTACAAAAGGGGATCAGGATGGGGATATTAGTACAAGAAAGGGACCAAGATAGGGACATTACAACAAGAAAGGGACCAAGATGGGGACATTACTACAAGAAGGGGATAAGGATCTGGACAGTACTACATTGAGCAAAAATTCTGGTATTACTAAAAATGTCACTTAGTCCTACAAGCAATGCGGCCCCCCGATAAAAAATATTTTCTATGTGCGGCCCACCAACCCAGCCGAATTTGAGACCCCCCGCACTAGGCGCTCTTTCCCAATGCACATACCAAGCACATTTTCTTATAGAAAAATAGTCACCATGCATTATATAATTAATAATATCATACCAGTACCCACCATAAACCTGTGGGCATTCTCTTCATACTTCCACAATTCTGAAAGATAAAATAGTAGAATAAATAATAAAACTACAATAAAACCATAATACAAAAATTCACTTCAGCTCTTATACTCTAAGGATTTTTAGTGTAAGGACCTATCGGTATAGGGCTATGTCTATACAACTGTATGCAGCTTAAAATCAGTATTTAACCTTTCCCCCTGGCTTAAGAGTCCTTAATGCATAGAACCATTGCAACTCTAATTTTTTCAAGGTCTCTGTTTTATTTCCTCCTCGGCTGTGAATAGGTACGTGATCAATTATTTGGAATTTCAGATCTCTTTCCATGTGGCCTTTTTCATTGAAATGCTTCGGGACTGGTAAATCCTTCCATTTTTAACAGATGTCATATCTATGTTGGTTCAGACAGGTCTTCATGTCACACGTCATTTCCCCAACATAGAAACAAGAACATGGGCATTGTAACATATACAGTATATGACATACTCTTTTGAGCACGTCAAATAATGTTTGATTTACGTCCTTTGTCCTGTCCTCAGATTCTGAATCATGGATCCCTTGATCATGTAGGGACAGTTAACACATGACAAACATAGAAAACATCCCCTTATTTGCACTCCTGTTAGGCTAGGGTCACACATAGTAATCCATTTTAGGAAGTGTTTTCCATGACCAATCCGGTTTTTTTTAGGGTGCTTTTTGAGCCTCATGTGCCCCTGAACGTTTACCACAAATATTGACACAATAATGAGATGTACCAATAAGGAGGTACATCTTTTTATTGTGTTAATCTTTGTGGTATTCCTGAGGAAGGGCTTGTCTCTGAAACGCATAGAATAAATACCACCTACTGAATTCATACTGCCTGTGTATGTGGATTTGATTTCGGAGCGAGAGCGTGTCCTTTATATCTCTTTTCTCCACCCTGCAATCCTGGAGTGGTAAAGAGAAGTATAAAAGTCTCTAATATTTATATGTAGATGTGGACATGAATATTCTGTATAGATTTGATATGTAGAGTATATACATCAAAAAGTACTAAATAAGTATGGGTATTTGCCCTCATATTCTTGCTGTCAACTTTTTACCCCATCTGGAAGATGTTAGCTTGGTTCTCACTGATCCACCACACTTCAAAGAATTCCAGTCACATTAAGGTCAGGTAATAACTGTATAATGTGTTTAAACAGGGGCGGACCCAGACTGTAGTGGGCCCCGATGCAAGAAATATTTCGGGGCCCCCCCCCCTGGGACTCAATGTCACAATAAAGCTGCGGGTGTGTGGCGCAGCTCAAACCCGACAGCACCCCACGGGGGAGTGTATGTCAGAGCGATGCTGCGGGTGGTCGGCGGCCGCGGCGGCACTGTAATCTCCCAGCAAATGCACAATGGAAACTGCTGGGAGACGTATGCACATTAAATGCTGCTGAGGGTTGTATGCACATTAGTGACTGCTGCGGGATGTATACACAGCCCGAAGGCTGTCAGCAGACTCACTTTCTCTCACCGTTTGACTCTGTCTAACTAAGTCACTCCTGTTGTCACCCCTCCCTACTCCTCACTACAACTAAGCCCTCCTCCAAGGAGTGTACACACACACATACACACCCAGCCAGGCATGTACACACATGCACACTCAGCCAGGCACGCACACACATGCACACTCAGGCAGGCACGTACACACATGAACACTCAGCCAGGCACGTACACACATGCACACTCAGCCAGGCACGTACACACATGCATACTCAGCCAGGCGCACACACACATGCACACTCAGCCAGGCGCACATACACATGCACACTCAGCCAGGCGCACACACACATGCACACCCAGCCAGGCACACACACGCACACCCAGACATGCACACCAAGCCAGGCACACACACATGCACACCCAGCCAGACACACACACGCACACTCAGCCAGGCATGCACACACATGCACACCCAGCCAGGCACACACACACACACATGCACATCCAGCCAGGCACACACACATGCACACCCAGCCAGGCACACACGCATGCACACTCAGCCAGGGACATACGGTCTAGATATGCATGGAGGACTTACAGGAAGGGACTCAGACTTGTCCCCCCTATTTACCATGCTTCTCCCATCCTGTTCCCCCTCCGCCCCATTTACCCTGCTTTTCCCATCTTGTGGCCCCCCAATTTTCTCTGCTTCTCCCTTGTGTGCCCCCCATTCTCCCTCTTTCTCCCCTCTTGTGGCCCCCATTCACCTGCTTCTCCCCTTGTGCCCCCAATCACCCTGCTTCTCCCCTCTTGTGCCCCCCATTCTCCCTGTTTCTTCTCTCTTGTGGCCCCCAATCACCCTGCTTCTCCCCTCTTGTGCCCCCATTCTCCCTTTCTCACCTCTTGTGCCCCCCCATTCTCCCTATTTATCCCCTCTTGTGGCCCCCCATTCACCCTGTTTATCCCCTCTTGTGGCCCCCCCATTCACCCTGCTTCTCCCCTTGTGCCCCCCCCCATTTACTTTGCTTTTCCCCTCTTGTGCCCCCCTATTCTGCCTGCTTCTCCCCTCTTGTGCCCCCCCATTCACCCTGCTTCATCCCTCTTGTGGCCCCTGTTCCCCCACCCCTGCTCTCTTCAGCTCATTGGCGCTTACCTTGTCTTGCTCCTGCTCCCAGAGGGTCTTCAGGCAGCCGGAATCTCCGCAGCATCAGCACTTCCGGGTCAGGAGGAGCTCAGCTGCTCTATCCAAGCTGAGCTCACACACTGATCCCGGAAGTGCCAGCACGCAGGGGAATCAGTGCAGGCAGTGTCCCAGCAGTATTCAGTAAATCCTGGGACACTGCCGCTGCTCCGACACCCCCTGCATCTGCGGTGGCGGCGGTGATTCCTCACAGGAGAGGGGGAGATTCTCCTCCTGCGGCCACTACCACCCACCTGTCAGGGAGCGGAACGGACCCGCCACTGGAGCCTTCAGGGGCCTCCTATCTGGCCGGGGCCCTGGTGCAGCTGCACCAGCTGCACCACGGTAGTTCCGCCCCTGTGTTTAAATGTAGGGACAACATGCCAACAAGTCACAACAGAACCATCATTTAAATCTAAAGCTACAGTGGTATCTTTGCATCCAAGGGAAATGGTAAAACTGTGAAGAAATTGTAATAAACTACATGAGGAGATGATCATTCACAAAACCAATTTTCTTTTTGCATGAATTACACCTGTGGTAGCAGCCTGATGACAACCATAAATGCCAGAATACAATGTTGGACACGTGGAAAGGAGTGAAGACGGTGGTAAAATTTCAAGCTGCCCCAGATCACAGCCCAATGATCATTTTGTTTTCATGCTTCCTCCTGGGGCATATTCCACAGGACCTGTGATGATGTCACATGGTCCTGTTGAACATGCTCCAGGAGGAAGCGTGAAAGCAAAACAATCATTGGACTGTGATCTGGGGCAGCACAGAATTTTACCACCGTCTTCACTCTTTTCTAAGTGTTCATCCTATGGTCTTGGTGCACATACTGTGCATAGTGGTTGTGGCTCTCACAACCCTAACAGGTTAGGCTCACTGAACAGCTGCTCAATGGGATAGATGTGGGGGAGGATGGTAGTATGGAGCTGCAGGACCATGAGGTAGCTAGCTGGGTGACAGTTAGAAGGCGGGGTAGAGGGAAGGGTGCCAGGGAGGCTAGCCCTGATCTGGCACACCCCAAAAAAATTTGCTATGTTGGCAGATGAGGGGGGTGTGAGTTCAGGTACAGCACTGCTGCAGCAGGGCATGACCTCTGAAAGCCAGAGGAGTGGCTGCTCCAGTAAGGGGGAAAACAGGAGAGAAGGACAGGCCAGACAGTTGCTGGTAGTGGGGGACTCAATTATTAGGGGAATAGATAGGGCAATCTGTCACAAAGACAGGGATCGTCGAACAGTGTGCTGCCTACCTGGCGCTCGAGTCCGGCACATCGCTGATCGGGTTGACAGATTACTGGGAGGGGCTGGTGAGGACCCAGCGGTCATGGTGCACATTGGCACAAATGACAAAGTTAGAGATAGGTGGAAGGTCCTTAAAGATGATTTCAGGGAATTAGGCTGCAAGCTTAAGGCAAGGACCTCCAAGGTAGTATTCTCTGAAATACTGCCTGTACCACATGCCACACCAGAGAGGCAAAGGGAGATTAGGGAGATAAATAAGTGGCTCAGGAATTGGTGTAGGAAGGAGGGGTTTGGGTTCCTGGAGAACTGGGCCGACTTCTCTGTTGGCTACAGGTTCTATGCTAGAGACAGGCTGCACCTCATTGGGGAGGGTGCAGCTGTGCTGGGGGAGAAAATGGCTAGAAGGTTGGAGGAGTGTTTAAACTAGGGATTTGGGGGGAGGGTATTCATTGTATAGGAGGGGAAGATAGTGTAAATAGTAACCTGGGCACAAGTAATAAAATTGGGGGTGGCATGGGGGGTGGGGTTAGAACAGTCAATCTAGTAGGAAGGAATAGAGGTAAAGAGAGATGCATAAAGTGCATGTACACTAATGCCAGAAGCCTCACCAACAAAATGGAGGAATTAGAATTGATTTTGTTGGAAAATAATTATGACATGGTGGGGATTTCGGAGACTTGGCTGGATGAGAGCCATGACTGGGCTGTTAATTTACAGGGCTATTGTCTGTTCAGAAATGACCGTACAAATAGGCGAGGAGGAGGTGTATGTTTATACGTAAAATCATCCTTAAAACCCATCCTGCGTGATAATATAATTGAATCTAATGGAAATGTAGAGTCCCTGTGGGTGGAGATAAGGGGAGGGGGAAAAAATTATAAATTACTGATAGGGGTTTGTTATAAGTCCCCAACAATAATGGAAGTGGAGGAGAATATCCTCATAAAGCAAATAGATGAAACAGCGACTCAGGGAGAAGTCATTATTATGGGGGACTTCAACTACCCTGAAATACATTGGGGATCAGAAACCTGCAGTTCCAGCAAAGGTAATAAGTTTTTGAAAACTATGAGAGACAATTACCTTTCACAACTGGTTCAGGACCCAACAAGAAGGGGGGCACTGCTGGACCTAATATTAACCAACAGGCCAGACCGCATATCAAATATACGGGTTGGAGGTCACTTGGGTAATAGTGATCATAACTTAATAAGCTTTCAAGTATCCTTTACTAAGACGTGTAGTAGAGGGGCTACAAGGACACTAAACTTCAGGAAGGCAAATTTCCAACGGTTGAGAGATGATCTTAGTGCAATAAATTGGGACGATGTCCTGAGACATAAAAGTACACAACACAAATGGGAGATGTTTATTAGCATCCTGAATAGGACCTGTGCACAATATATACCCTATGGGAATAAGCATGCTAGAAATAGGAGGAAACCACTATGGCTAAATAAAGCGGTAAGAAGTGCAATATGTGACAAAAAGAAAGCATTTAGGGAATTAAAGCATGTAGGTAGTGATGAAGCATTATTAAATAAATACAGAAAATTAAATAACATTTGTAAAAAGCAAATCAAGGCAGCAAAGATTGAGACAGAGAGACTCATTGCCAGAGAAAGTAAAAAGAATCCCAAAATATTTTTTAACTACATAAATAGTAAGAAACTAAAAAATGATGGTGTTGGCCCCTTTAAAAATAGTCTGGGTGAAATGGTGGATGAGGATGAGGAAAAAGCCAATATGCTAAATGACTTTTTTTCAACAGTATTTACACAAGAAAATCTCATGACAGACAATATGATCAGTGATAACAAAAAGTCTCAATTAAATGTCACCTGCTTAACCCAAGAGGAAGTACGGCATCGTCTAAAAATCACTAAAATTGACAAATCCCCGGGCCCGGATGGGATACACCCCAGACTGCTGCAGGAATTAAGTACTGTCATAGATAGACCATTATTTTTAATATTTAAAGATTCCATAATAACAGGGTCTGTACCACAGGACTGGCATATAGCAAATGTGGTGCCAATATTCAAAAAGGGGACAAAAACTGAACTTGGAAATTATAGGCCAGTAAGCTTAACCTCTACTGTGGGTAAAATCCTAGAGGGTTTTCTAAGAGATGCTATACTGGAGTATCTGAAGAAAAATAACCTCATGACCCATTATCAACATGGTTTTACGAGGGACCGTTCCTGTCAAACTAATCTGATAAGCTTCTATGAAGAAGTAAGTTCTGGACTGGACCAAGGAAATGCAGTGGATGTGGTGTATATGGACTTTTCAAAAGCTTTGATACGGTGCCACACAAAAGGTTGATACATAAAATGAGGGCAATGGGGATAGGGGAAAATATGTGTAAGTGGGTTAAGAACTGGCTTAGTGATAGGAAACAAAGGGTGGTTATTAATGGAACACACTCAGAATGGGTCACAGTTAACAGTGGGGTACCACAGGGGTCAGTGTTGGGCCCGCTTCTATTTAATATATTTATTAATGACCTTGTAGGGGGCATACGGAGTAGAATCTCAATATTTGCAGATGACACTAAACTCTGCAGGGTAATCAATACAGAGGAGGACAATTTTATATTACAGGAGGAGTTATGTAAACTAGAAGCTTGGGCTGCTAAATGGCAAATGCGCTTTAATGGGGATAAATGTAAAGTCATGCACTTGGGCAGAGGAAACAAAAGGTATAATTATGTGCTTAATTGTAAAACACTGGGCAAAACTGTCACTGAAAAAGACCTGGGTGTATGGGTAGATGACAAACTCACATTTAGTGGCCAGTGTCAGGCAGCTGCTGCAAAGGCAAATAAAATAATGGGATGCATTAAAAGAGGCATAGATGCTCATGAGGAGAGCATAATTTTACCTCTATAAAAGTCACTAGTGCGACCACACTTAGAATACTGTGTACAATTCTGGTCTCCGGTGTATAAGAAAGACATAGCTGAACTAGAGCGGGTCCAGAGAAGAGCGACAAAAGTCATTAGAGGACTAAGGGGTCTGCAATACCAAGACAGGTTATTAAACTTGGGGTTATTTAGCTTGGAAAAACGAAGGCTTAGGGGTGATCTTATAATAATGTATAAATATATGAGGGGACAGTACAGAGACCTTTCTAATGATCTCTTTACTCTTAGGCCTGAGACTGGGACAAGGGGGCACCCTCTACGTCTGGAGGAAAAAAGGTTTAATCATAATCACAGACGCGGATTCTTTACTGTAAGAGCAGTGAGACTATGGAACTCTCTACCACATGCTGTTGTAATGAGTGAGTAACTACTAACATTTAAGAAGGGCCTGGATGCCTTTCTTGAAAACTATAATATTATCAGTTATACATACTAGATTCTTTGATAGGGCGTTGATCCAGGGCATTAGTCTGATTGCCGTATCTGGAGTCAGGAAGGAATTTTTTCCCCCAATGTGGAGCTTAGTGTTGCCACATGTTTTTTTTTTGCCTTCCTCTGGATCAACATGTTAGGCTATGGGTTGAACTAGATGGACTTAAAGTCTTCCTTCAACCTTAAAAACTATGTTACTATGTTACTATGTTACTATGTATCTAGCTGGGATAGAAATATTTCATCCACGAGTAAGACCCCATTCTGCGCTGTCTTTCTTTTAGTTATTCCTAGAATACAATGTTGGGATATTACATCTTTCCATTTTGGAAATGCACAAAGACATTTGTGAAATATGTCACACCTGGGTAGTAGGTGAGGAGGCACTATTGACCCCAGACATAGGTGCCAAGAGATGGTGTGGCTTTTCTTTGGTGTTGTGCAGTTTTCAGTGTCATAGTGAACCTACCGGGATCCTGGCACTCCAGACCCATTTCCAGGGTACATGAGGTAGGGAGGTAAGAAAAAAGCAGACCGGATATTGGCATGAACAGTTCAAATGATTCACTGAATAACTCAAAAATTAATTATATTTTTAAAGGGAATCTGTCAGGTCAAAAATCCATATGTAACTGATATCATTATCTAATTCCTCAAGTGAAGCTCTTTTTATTCATACATTTCTTTATTTATACTCCCCCTTATCCTCTGTAAACTGCAAATAAAGAGATTCATTCCATCTGTCAATCATAGTGAGTGATAACTTAGTTCTCTACTGCAAACTCCACAAGGGAAATTCATGTAGTGACATCAGTGCACTGCACAAAAGGAAAGTTCAGTAGAAATCACTCATATGGGGGTCTGTATCTTCCTGTCTCTGTTCTCTTTGTATGCAGCAAAGCAAATGTTCAAATAAATACATAGAATCTTTAACAGACAGCATGGCTTCTGCTCAAAGCAACAAATGTGGAGGAGATTGCCTTACCTAGCTGAGCTTTGAGTTATCATATATGTGCCTGCCATCTCTCCCTAACTCTCCCTTCCCCTCCCGTTCCCCATCAGATGCAACTAGCAGGACAAAAAAATGAAACTAGAAGGGAGGCACAGAGCACAGGGGGGAGGAAATGCAAGCCTGTGAAGGAATGAATAATTAATAAACATGTACATACTGTGGACTATTCAGCAGTGAAAGTAATTAACCGGACTAGTGAAGCTAGCTTCCTGCTGGGTGTGAAGGTGCTTATAGCAAGAGAAATACAATGGATACAGTAACAATTTTTACTTATTCTGAAAGGTCTGCCCAGGCACTACTCAAGATTACTATTAGTATCAAACTGAAAAATAACCTGACAGAGTCCTTTTAAGCATTTATATGCACCACTCGATTTTCATACAGGTTCTGGTTGAATGGCAACTGGACTGGCACTCTGATATGGCAAATCTTAAACTGTGGTTTGGCCTTCCTGTAATGGGCTCTTGTGCTATATTCTGGTAGCTCAAGTATAAGCTGCACAGACTACTACAGAAATAATTAGTTAGGTGTCTCAGTGACCTATATAGCCCTAGTGGGTAGGGGGCCCTCATACCTCATGCAAACGCTCCAATTAATGTCATGTTCACCACACTCAGGTGACACAAGTATAAGCTTCACTGACTACTACAAGAAGAAGTATTTGCGTGGATCAATGACATGTGTAGGCACTGTGCTTCGAGAACCCTGCTAATTCAGGAAACAGACAAGAAGGAGACCCCAAGAAGAGTCTTCACATTTCGAAAAAATAGGACCAGACACCATGAAAGTGTCCCAATTGACACAGAATAAAAATTACATAATTGTGCAGCCTGCATGCATGGTACAGGTACTGGAACAGGGCCTGACCTATCATTTGAAGGTTAAACTTGCTTAGTAACAGGTGGATGAGTGACCTGTTTAGTCATGGTGCTCAGAGAGCCCTGATAAATTCAGGAAACAAACATGAGGGCAACCCCAAGAAGGGTCTCCACATTTCAAAAAATTATTGCCAGACACCATGAAAGTGGCATCAATAGACCCAGAATATAAATTGTACACTTGCACAACCTGTATGCATGGCACAGGGTCTGGAGCGGGGCCTTGCCTGACATTTGAAGATTAAACATTGATTACTAAGTGGTGGATGAGTGATACGTTTAGGCATGGTGCTCAGAGATAGAGATGAAAGAACATTCCCCAAACATGTTTGCCTATTTTAAATTTGGCACGAACATTGCAGATTATGGTTAGATTCGGAAACACGAGCAATTTCACAAAAATCTGTGAATGCGGCTTTGTTCATAAACTGATCAGATTAAAAAGCATTACTGTGTTTAAATGATGCTTTTCTGCTACCTTCTTACAGTGTAGGATAGTGGGCAGGATGTGTTTGATGAGAGGATGGGGTGTGGAGAGGTCAGAGTAGCTGCGAACTTTTATTCCCAGCATTTTCTGTGTGGATGTTCCTGGTCTGCAGCCAATTAGGGGGCATAAAACATACAAAAGTTGAATACACAAGGGCTTGTGCGATTGGCTGGCTTGCTTCATTAGCTGCCAAAGTGACATGTCTCTAGGGATATAGGAAACGATTATTTGCTGGCGTAGCCATTTTCAGAGTGTTACTGCTAAGGGACAGTGCTGCTGCTGCTCTGTGCTGCTCCATCCGTGTTACACAGATAGCTAGCTAATCAATCACTTTTTAAATAAAATAGGAAGGAGAGAGTGTCCATTCGGACATAGGTATTTTTTGCTGAGAACTAGTGTGATTCCTAAATCTGTGTGCATTGACAAAGCCACAAGTTTTGCATTCAGCAAGTGATTGCCAAATCTTAGGGTTTCTCCTAAAAAGGATGTTTTGGCCTCTAACCAGTGATTCTGAAATCCTTCATTACTTTACTAAAAAAAAGGCATTTTTTTCACCTCAATCCAGTTTGTTGCCAAATCAGTTTCCCTAAAAAGGTTATGTTTGGCCTCTAACCAATGATTCTCAAATCCTTCAGTAATTTAATTAAAAAAAGGCATTTTTTGCCTCAAATAATTTTATTGCAAAATCAGTCTGTTTCCTCTAAAAATGCTTTGTTTTGTCTCTTTCCAGTGATTCTCAAATCCTTTAGTTACTACTAAAAAAGAGACTTTTTTTTTTTTACCTCAAACCAGTTTATTGCCAAATCATTTTCCCCTATAAAAGGCTGTATTTGGCCTCTAACCAGTGATTCTCAAATCCGTCAGTTTTAACTAAAAAAGGCACTTTTTTGGCCTCAAACCCATATATTGGCAAGTAAGTCAGTTTGCTCTAAAAAGGCTATGTTTGGCCTCTAACCAATGATTCTCAAATCCTTCAGTTTGTACTAAAAAGAACTGATTTGAGGCACAAAAATTACCATTACAAAATCTAAGTCTGTCTTTGACTATTTACAAGTGATACACAAATCATTCAGTTTGTACTAAAAGGCATTTTTTTTGCCTTAAACCAGTTATTGCAAAATCTTTATATTTCCCCTAAAAAGGCAGTGTTGGGCTCTAACAAGTTATTGCCAAGTCCTTCACTTTCCTATAAAAAGGCTGTGTTTGTCCTCAAACAAAGTGCTTTCCAAATCTGTGTGCGTAAAACATGAGTGGAAAATCCCAAGGTCTTGGTGGAAAGGGAAAGGAGAAAATGGTTGATGGAAAAGGGGGTAGGCTTGTTGTTTCAGGTGTACGTGGGGTAGGTGCTACTGATAATGTTATTGAAAGCAGTACTAACCAAATATTGGCTAGTTGTATCCCAAAGAAAGTGACAACCTGTTTTACTTCTTTTACTGGACAACCTACTCCAATCTTTTTGTTTGCTAGCAGCGATAAAAGTTGTTGATACACAGAAAGAGCTTTTGCTACAGTTCATGGCAGGTAGCATGCCCTCCTGTTTCTCCAACTCAACATCACAAACAGCAGAGTCCACAGAGGTGGTGCTCCAATAAGGGATCTCCTCCCAGACTTGGTTTAAACCATCAATCAACTCCTGAGCAGTCTGTGGTGCATTGTGGATGGAATGAGACATGATGTCCCAGGCGTCCTCGATTAGATACAGGTCTGGGGAACGAGCAGGCCCATCCATAATATCAATGCCTTCATGCAGTAACTGCTGACACACTTCAGCCACATGAGGCCTAACATTGTCAGCCATTAGAAGGAATCCAGGGCCTACTGCACCTGTATATGGTCTCACAATGTGACTGAGTATCTCATCTCAGTAGCTAATGGTAGTCAGGGAACTTCTGGATAGCATATGCAGAGCTGTGCGGCCCTCCAAAGAAATTCCTCCCCACACCATTACTGACCCATTGAAGAACTGGTCATGCTGGAAAAAGTTGCAGGCAGCAAAACGTTCTCCACGGCATCTCCAGACTCTGTCACGTCTGTCACATGTGCTCAGTAAGGAACCTGCTCTCATCCGTGAAGAGAATAGGGCACCAATGTGGAATCTGCCAATGTTGGTGTTCTCTGGCAAATGCCAATCACCAAGCATTACGTGGGGCTGTAAATACAACACCCACTTGTGAATGTCAGGCCCTCATACCACCATCATGGAGTTTGTTTCTAACAGATTGAGAAGACACATGGATAATAAGTGTCCTGCTGGAAGTTATATTGCAGGCTGCTCTTCCTGTTTCTCCTTCCACAAAGGAGGAGGTGGCAATATGCTGCTGGGTTTTTACCATCCTACGGCTTCCTCCACATCTCCTGCTTGTCTTCTGGCATCTGCTTCAAGCTCTTGACACTGTGCTGCCAGACAAAGCTTACCTTCTTGTTACAGCTCGCATTGATGTGCCATCCTGGATCAGCTGCTCCACCTGAGCAACCTCTGTGGGTTGTAGATACCACCTCATGCTACCTCTAGGGGAGAGAGCAATGACAAAATGCAAAGTGACCAAAACAACAGTCAAAAAGGATGAGGACAGAGAAATAGTCTGTGGTCTCCGTGGGCAGAGCCGCTCCTTGATGGGAGGGCGTCCTGCTAATTGTCAATCATTTCTCTCTGTGGTCTGTTCCATTTGCAAAATAGAAGGATAAATTGATTAACAATCGGTGTTGCTTCATAACTGGATAAATTGATTTCACAAAAGTGTGATTTACTTGGAGTTATATTACGTTTTTTAGTGTTCCCTTTATTTTATTTTAGCAGCATATAATAGTGTCCATGGCCTTTTGTTGTGCTATATGGACATTTAGTTTTTTACTCCTATGTAACTACGTGGATTACAGGTAATCGCTGCGGTGGGTGACAGGTCTAAGAAAAATTATATAGAAATTATAGAAAATGCAGGGCCATTGGTATGATAAATGTGTACTCTTACACTTTGACAATTTTAAAAATGTTGTTGAATTGGACCATTTGAAAGACATACATAATGAATGCTAAGGATCCTTTATACAAACATAAATATATTATTACTAAACTAGCTGTGAGCCCGATGCAAATGCATCGGGTGTCTAGAATATTTTTAATGTTTTTTTTAGATTTTCAAATAATAATCCAATTATTCCAATGACATCTTTACACCAACTACATATATTAGTATGGTTGATATCATTTAAGGAAAATTGAACTATTATGTTGTAAGGGTCTTAGAACACAAAGTAGCAATACTTCTTAATATGTCAATTTTTTGAATTGATGAATTAACAGTACTAATATATGTATCAGCCACTTTGTGTCAGCCCACCAATCGCGTCAAGATGCCCTTACGCCTGGTGGGACCTACTCTAACTAAATCCGAATTGATATAATTTAGATATTTTTAATTGCTGGATTTTTCTTAGATTTTTTGAGGATTGTGATGTAAATAATAAAATTTTGTAAATTGATACAGAAGGAGTTACCAACTACAGACTTGCAGCAATATCCGTGCAATAACAAAAAAACTTGTAATTAACCTACAGTAAATGGAGTTAACATAGCTTCAGCAGGTGCATAAGATGCATCCACTAACTAACCACAGGTGACTGCAGTTGATGTGGATGACACTGCCACAACTATGTTGTCTGCACAAACTGCAAGTTAAGTACAAATTACATATATGCAATTATGAAAATTACAGCAAGTATGTTCTTGATAAGTCCTTCATGTACAATTATTATCATTTAGTATATTCCTCAACAAAGTGAAAAAATCTAAGAAAAATGTCGTGGTAGAATCTAATTAATAATTTATGTTTGTCCCTATCTATCTAAACATGTGGAACACACCTTGGTAATGAGATGTGTGTGAACAGCCGTCCCACCCGTCTCTTAGCTGTTCACAAAAACCTCTCCCTTTAAAGAATAAGAATCAAATCTCTCAGCACGTAAAGCACTGGAGCTTAAAATAGTGGTTTCTATCACCCTGTGATAAAATCAGAATGATACACATCTCCAATGAAATCTAAAATGTGTTTTTCCACAAACATTGTATAAACTATGCACATAAAAAACTGAAATTGAAAAGACTAAACTAATTTTTTTTTTTTTTTTTTTTTTTTTTTTTTAAATAGAAAAGGTAAAAATATAAAATATGCAAAAGTTCATCCCAAAATATTCCGATAGACAATATTTTTGGTGAAGACTTTCTCACAGTTAGGCACCAATTTCCCTTGAATGCATGAATCCACCACTTTCACCTTCACATTGCATCGTCTCTTCACACGTGAGAAAGCCACATATAATTGTCCATGGCCAAAAACAGGTTCTGGCAAATAAATCCCCACTTTCTCCAAAGTTTGTCCTTGAGATTTATTTATGGTCATGGCAAAGGCAGGCTTCACGGGAAATTGCCGACGTCTTAGTTTGAAAGGCAATCCAGTCTCTGATGGACAGAGATCAATTCTTGGAATGAAGACTACATTTCCTTCATCCGAGCCAGAAATTACTTTTGCTTGTATCAAGTTGTCAAACAAAGCAATAATAATCATCCGAGTCCCGTTGCAAAGTCCTTTTCTGCTGTTAAAATTACGCAAAAGCATTATAATTGTACCAACTTTTAATTTCAGGAGATGAGAAGGCATTCCTGTTGGTGTTAGAGAATTTAGAAATTCCACAGGATATTGTTCGGATTTTCCGTCTCATCTGGATCAATGGAATCATGGCTCATATATTCCATGTATTCTCCAGGAATACAATCCATCACTTTTGAATTGATCAAATCCACAGCGTCATTTTTGGGACAAAGAATGGCATGTGATGCAGCATTCTGAATACTTTCATCATTATTCACATCAATGACAATGTTTTCACCAAATATGTCCAAGATTAAAGAGCCAGTGCAGATCATGTCTTGCGGGATCTCAATGACATCATCACCAAGGTTGTAATCATTGGACAATTCTCCATTTCCCAATTGAATTAACCAATTGCTATATTCAGAATCAATGGAGCGCATGTTGTTAATGAGCGGCAATTGATTGAAAAGCTGCCATTGTCGTGAATATTTAATGCAGCTCTCTACAATGTCTGTCCTTGTTCCGTGGGAGATGATAGGAAGACACTGCCGAAAGTCTCCTCCCAGAACAATGACTTTCCCTCCAAAGGGTAATTTATTTTTTTTGGGAAGACATCAGTTGTCATGACATCCCGTAATAATTGATCAATTACATGCAAAGCGTATTTTGACAACATAGTAGACTCATCGATGATGAAGAGTTTGGTAGTCTTCAAATGTTGGGCCGCATCAGTATCATTTTTGATTCTTGAAACGGATGTCTCATTAATTGGTATTGGTATGCCATACAGTGAATGGATAGTTCTTCCTCCTTGCAATAGATTAGCAGCAATCCCTGTACTGGCTGCAGGTGAGACAACTTCTCCTTCTCCTCTCAGTTCATGAATCAATAGATGATACAGATATGTTTTCCCACTTCCACCGGGACCGTCAAGGAAAAAGCACTTTGGCTTATCACTTGTATCCTCTAAAGCTTTATGGATTGCAGTATACGCCAAACGTTGTTGATCATTTAAGGTGGCTTTCATTTCATGTGCTCTTACTAACTCTTCTTCTTTGTTGTATTGAGGACGAATGTGTGGTTTTCTTTTTGGGCGTGGCAGATTAAAATCAATGAAATGTTTAGCATGAAATTTTAAAACATGTTCAACATCAGTCATGGCGTATCCTTCACAATGTTCACAATCATCAGTGTCAGGGTGGTAGGCATGGCAGTAATCTTGAACGAAGTGTTGTTTAAATTCTTGCCACAACTCCAGGGGATGATTAGGAGGACCAAAGACACATATATACGCAAACATTTCACGGAGCTGTGCAGGCATATTGAGAACACAGGCATCCAATAAAGTTTTTCTCCAAACACTGTCATCGAAGAGCAATCCAAGGGCTAATGCCGCCTCTTTAAACGTTGGGTATGTGACTTCCTTAACAGTCTTAAGGTTATCAAAACTTGTAGCTCCTTTAACATGGAGTAACAACAGCCTTAAAAAATAACGTTCTTGTTCTTGAATACTAACAGTGTAGAGTCTACCAATGACTGAAGCACCTCCTCTCCTTCTAACTTCCCATGCACCTTCTTTCCAAACATAATGCTCCGGAATTTGACGATATAAGTACTCCCGAGCTTTGGGATCATTCTCATTGAGGGTAAAGTAGGCCATGAGTGTTGATTGTCTGTCCATTGAATAACTGATGTTGTCCGCAGAATCACCCTCGTGAAAAAAAAGTGATTGTGAATGAGGCAGATGTACTGCAAGACGACTAATGCTGTGAGATTGTCTATGCATTTGAAAAGCAAAGATTCGCCAAGCTGCCTCTGGTGCACTGACATATCTGGAATCCATGAATTTATGAGTTTCATCGTGTCTGATGTTGGTTTCACAAATTTCCACATTGGCTTTGTCATGACCTTTGTACACATATTTGAAGAGGTATTTTACGCTCTGAATGGAAGCACATACTTCCACATTGATATGGCACTTATATTTTAATAGAAGGAAAGGGTTATATGGAACCACCCAAGAATTATCAATCATCTTGGAATGGTGTGAAAAAGAAGGTCCTTCGTTTCTTTGATAACTTGGATATGCATCCTCAGGTATAACAGTTTTTGTTTGAAACTGTTTTGGAAAATTTTTTTTACACTTTCCATTCTCCATACATGGAGAATTGGGATTGTGTTGTCCACAGGGGCCATGGATCATGTGTTGCATGACAATTTGATGGAGCAGAGGGTAATGTGATGGATCAGGAATTTCAGCCCAAACAGTATTGTCCACTTCCACCTCAGTTCTTAGTTTTGAGTTGGCATCCAGAATAATTAGAATGTGAGCATGTGGTAGGCCTCGCTTTTGAAATTCTATCACATGAACCATAGCACAAACCTTGCCAAATAATCCAGAATTAATATCTTTCAAAAGGGCTTCAAGTTTAATCCTGAATACACGTGCCACTAAATCCGGGCGATGTTCAGCACGCTGCCATGGCTGTAAATTGGTTACAATTTCACTCCATTTTGGATTGCAGGTCATCGTTATAAAAGATCTGGTCTTCCAAATTTAGTTACAATCGCCATGGCATCTTGATACCTCTGCTGCATGTTTCGGGGACTTCCCTCAAAGGAAGATGGTAAAATTACGGTTTTGCCAATGGGGATTCCTTTTTCTACGGATTTTCTCAGCAAATGTTCTTGAAGGAGACAATAATCTTCCACCTTCAAATCTTTCTGGTGTTGTCGTATAAAATTTAAACGATTGGCCTCGATCTTAACATAGGCATCCACCAAGTACTGCTGTGTCAGTTTTCCTCCATTAAGGACAGGATTGAATTCTGCCCGTACTGACAGCAAATAACAGTAATACTGCAGCTGTGTCACCCTGCGAGGATTTTGGCCTTGGTGCATGAGTGATTCATGCCACCCTTGCTCTCCATGAGGGAAAAACAATGGATACAGTAATGCATCCAAATTACTGTGTAAAATACTTATTTGCTGTGTTTTGGGGGCCAACGGATTATTTGTGTCTGGTTTTAGATGTATTAAAATGTCTCTATTAAATGGTGGCTCTCCATCAGCATTTTCAAAGATGACTGCAACTTCATGGACAGTAGGGTTGTTATACCGTCTTGGGTCTTGCTCTCTGTCTTGTTTAATTGCCATGATGATATTAGGCATTTTTGTGCCATGTTCAAATGCTTTCTGTTCTTCCTCTTCCTCCACTTGCCGTAACATTTTGTAGGCTGAAACAAAGGGATTAATACCTTCCAATTGCTCAGCAATAATTCTCATCAAGGCTGGATTACACTTGAGATTTTCTGGAGACTGTAGGCGTTGTTCAGTAGCAGTAGCACTATCCAAAATATAGAGCTGTGCATATGCTGGAACTTGACCTTCAGCGGGGTGGAGAGTTCCAGTTCTATGATAAATTTGGCCGTGAATCCGGAAACAATAAGGACCGTGTCCAGGTGGTTGCGAAACACTTGCACCCATCGAAGCAAATGCAAAGGAACTATTAATGCTCCTGATATTCTCCATGAGATTTTTACTATATGGGCTGTCTCCTTTTAGTAAAGTAGTGAAGAGCTCAGGGTACTGAGGTAATGGTACCTTAACTTTACCCTTGTGACAACAAAGGGAGAACTGTCCATCAGATGGCCTTTCAGCCTCAAAATGTTGTGCTTCACAATGTTCACATAACACATTCATGGGCCCACAGGTATGTTCTAAAATACTGCTATCATCATCAGTAAAGCCAATAGGGATTAATGACGTTGGTGAAGTGAGCAACCGATGACGTTTTTTGTAGATGCCTACAAAAATAAGGCGTAGCTGTGTAGAAGTTTCAACACATTCAAGAAAAGAAATAGTGACTGAAGACTTATTCCTGAGGTTTTTTTTTTGGCGTAATTGACGCTGTGAGGCAGCCAAATGGGCCAAACGGCGTTGTTTTGAGGTAGGTGACATAATTTGTAAACGCTTGACTTTAGCCAATTTGTGTCTTGTGATGGCAGAAGCAGTCTTGTCTGTTCTTGTTTTAGAAGAACCTTTGCACTTCACTTTACCCGTGCCAGATGTTGTAGGCAGTTGAGTTTCCAAAAGTGTTGGAGACACAGATATAGACGCCATATCAGAGGTAGATGGTTTTCCTTGCACCTTCACCTTTTTTTTTTTGCGGCCAGATGTTGTAGGCAGTTGAGTTTCCAAAGGTGTTGGAGACACAGATATAGACGCCATATCAGAGGTAGATGCTTCTCCTTGCACCTTCACCTGTTGTTTTTTGCGTCTTTTTCGTTCCACCTCAGCTTTTTTGGCCAACCGACTGCTTCTTTTTTCAGCAGACTCCTTTGCAATTCTTTTATTCATATCCTCCT